>CM068750.1:3652923-4250423 GCA_035084275.1 Hydrolagus colliei
TCTAGATGACGTCCAAAAGGAAATCTCTCGCAGCAGGAATGGCTGGGAACTAAAAATGAGACGTAAATATATTCACGGGAACCAGAAGTTCAGGGGGTAAAAAAAAGGGGAACGGCGCATTCATCGATGGCTGAGTATCCATGGTCTCTTTCCCTGTCTGTTTCTGTGTGTGTGTGTGTGCGAGAGAGAGAGAGAGGGAGGGAGAGACACAGAGAAATATCTCACATGTATATCTGTCTGACCTATCTACTGTGTGTGTGTGTGTGTGTCAGAGAGAGAGAGAGACAGAGAGATGGCAATGCACATCTGCATTAGATATATCTTCCCCTCTCCCACCCCCTCCTCTCTCTCCTCCCCTCCTCTCTCTCCCACCCCCTCCCTCTCTCTCCCACCCCTCCTCCTCTCTCTCCCACCCCCTCCTCTCTCTCTCTCTCTCCCTCCCCTCCTCTCTCTCTCTCTCTCCCACCCCCTCCTCTCTCTCCCCCACCCCCTCCTCTCTCTCCCTCCCCTCCTCTCTGCTGGTTGGGGAGTTTGATTTGGGAAGTGGTGTGAGGAGGGGGAGAGTGGGGTGGGTGGGTGGGGGGGGGGGATGTGAGATAGACAGTGTAACTGGGTGGGTGGGTGAGGGGAGGAGAAGGGAGAGAGAAAGACACACAGAGAGAGAGAGAGAGACACAGGATGGATGGATGGATGTGAGCAGGGCTGCTGATCACGTTGTTCAGTACGTGATCTGATCCCGGATTGTGGAGCCGCTGCAGTTCAAAATACACCGTCAGTAAAGCCTCCCCTCTCTCTCCCCTCCTTCTCCCTCTCTCTCCCTCCCTCCCTCCCTCCTTCTCTCTCCCTCCCTTCCTCCTCTCTCCTCTCTCTCTCTCCCTTCCTCCCTCCTTCTCTCTCCCTCCCTTCCTCCTCTCTCTCCCTCCCTCCTCCCTCTCTCTCTCTGTCCCTCCCTCCTCCCTCTCTCTCTGTCCCTCACCTCCTTGCCTCTCTCTCCCTCCCTCCTCCCTCCTCTCCCCTCCCTCCTTGCCTCTCTCTCCCTCCCTCCTCCCTCTCCCTCCTCCCTCCTCCCTCTCCCCTCCCTCCCTCCTCCCTCTCTCTCCCTCCCTCCTCCCTCTCTCTCCCTCCCTCCTCCTCTCTCCTCCCTCTCTCTCCCTCCCTCCCCTCTCTCTCTCTCTCCCCTCCCTCCCTCCCTCCTTGCCTCTCTCTCCCTCCCTTCTCCTCGCTCTCTCTCCCCCTCTTTCTGTCTCTCTCTGTCTCTCTTTCTCCTTCCCTCTCTCTCTCTCTCTCCCTCCTCTAGCTATCGTTTTTTTCTTTGCGTTCCCACAGCCAGCCCAGCGCAGCCGCTGTGCACAGCAAGGATTGCAAACAGCAATCAGAAACGCCACACTCAGAGAGACACACACACACATTCACTCACTCACTCACTCAGAGACACACACACACACATTCACCTCACTCAGAGACACACACACATTCACTCACTCAGAGACACACACATTCACTCACTCACTCAGAGACACACACACACATTCACTCACTCAGAGACACACACACACATTCACTCACTCAGAGACACACACACACATTCACTCACTCAGAGACACAACACACACACACACATTCACTCACTCAGAGACACACACACACACATTCACTCACTCAGAGACACACACACACATTCACTCACTCACTCAGGATCACACATTCACTCACTCACTCACTCAGAGACACATACACACACATTCACTCACTCAGAGACACACACACACATTCACTCACTCACTCAGAGACACAGACACACACATTCACTCACTCAGAGACACACACACACATTCACTCACTCACTCAGAGACACACACACACATTCACTCACTCAGAGACACAGGCACACACACACACACACACATTGACTCACTCACTCAGAGAGAGAGAGGCACACACTCATTCAGAGAGAGACACACACTCTCTGTGAGTGTCTCTCTGCTTGCACTGACCTGAGCACGGCTGCTGTTTGTAATACAGTATTGGTTTTGTGTATTAAATACCTAATATTTTGATCTGTCAAATAACTCCCATCACAGACACACACAGACAGACAAACACACAGACGCCTCCCTGCCACACTGACCAGAGAACTAACCGAGTGACACAATACAGACATCCATTCAGGATTGAAACCAGTTTCTCTGAATCCAGTTGGCTTTTTGTTAAAAAAGATTTTTTTTTTTTTTTAAAACCCCCAATAATTCCGATTTAAAAGAGAATTTTTTTTTCCGGTGTCAATGCATTTTTCTGGCGCGAATTAGTCGTTTCAATCCACGCCTGTTTGTGGGGGTGGGGTGGGGTGGGGGGGGGGGGGAAACCCTGCCACGCGCAACCAGCTGCCGCATTTCGCCCCCAAATATATACAGTCAGTTCACGTTGCAGTATATATTTCCGTGAAGCGCTTTGAGACGTCTAGAAGATGTGGGAAGCGCTATATCAAATGCGAGGATTATTATTGTTAGCCGATGTAACCCCATTTGGTTTGGGGGAGGTGGTGGGGTGGGGGGGGGGGGGGGGGGTGATGGGAAGATTACTGTAACACTACAGTTTCAGTTCCCACCGACTTAAATAAACCTCTCTGCCGAGAGAATGGATCTTGTGTTAAATACAGCCCAGTCTGTCTGATCAGATGAGAATGGCCCATCTCGTTGATTGAAACAAATGAGTTTGGGCATCTCGGCCCAGAAGCGGACAACGCAATAAAGCAGCCTTTTAATGCGGTCGTCAAGCTGGGAATCTCAATCAGAGGGAGGCAAGGCTGGCCGTACAGTACGGGATGTACGATGAATGGATCATTGGAGCCGCTGTTTGTGAGGCTGAAGGCGAGAGATGTTGCTTGCGTGTCAGGACTCGTCGCACTTTAACCTGAGTAGAAGGTACTGTACTGTCCTCCACATTGGGCGAGGAGCCCGACTCAACAAGGCCACATTCCTCAGCAGAAAACCAGCAAAGCCCTTTCTCATCTTCGGGGCGGGGGACACACACACAATTATAGTCGTAATAAAAGCTTTTAGTGAAAGATGCCGGACTCCTGTCTCTTCGATCGAGCCAGGGAGGGAGGGAGGGAGGGAAGCAGAGAGGGAGGGAGGGAGTGGTCTTTGTTGGTGGTTCAGACTCTCAGTACACAAGCGGAGATCTTGGCTTTCCACATCCTTCGTCTCGCCAAGATGCAGTGTAATTGCATGCATCATCGCTGAGTGCCATTAGCCCCGCACCAGTAGGTTTCAGCGTTGGGATTCCTGAGTGAAATTATTGTGTGTGCAAGACCGATGGCCAAATGTCCACACCAGACATTGGATTAGTTTGTTAAATGGCTGATCTGGCTCAAAGAGGCTGGAATGATTCATCGTACGAGGCGAAAATCACCTGTTTGGTTCAGGAGGGATGGTTTGCAAGGCAAGGGTGGTTCCCAGAGTGATGGGTTGACTCTTCGTCAAGTTCAGAGGAGTTTCCAACCTGTAATCACAGTGAACTGTGCTTCACCTGAAGGTGCAACATGCGATTGGATGTAAAGACCTTTGGGTTTGCCCTCTTATCACCCCCAATCAGCACATACTGATTGTGGAGTCAAGTAGCTAATTGGTTAGAGCACTTGCCATGCAAGCGAGCAAACTGGGTTCGATTCCAGTCAGGGTGAAATTTGGGGCAAGTTTCCTTACTCCACATGCTTGATTCTAATCCCTCCAAAAAATAATAAATTGGTCAATTCAATAACTGTGCACAATTGGCTACTGTAAATTCACATTTCTGTAGATTCTGTGAAGTGCTTTGAGAAGTCTAGAAGACGTGAAAAGCGTTATATTAAACGCAAGGATTATTATTATATTGTATATCCATTTATTTTGGCATGTGCAGAAACCCATCACCATGTTTAAAGAGTATCCAAACCACACAAATCTCCACCAATACGTATGTCACTTATGCCTGGAAATTTGCTACATGCGCAAATAAAGATTCCAGGAAACAAAGCGATGAAGCAAATTCATTATTAGTTTTAATTATGTAGAGATGGAATCTAATGGTGGTATTAAACTATGGTTTGTAACAACATAATAATGTTGCTTGCATTTCATGTAGCATCTTATCACGTGAACAACGAGTTCTGGGGCGAACGATCCCCCAAATAAAAATTGATTCACTCAATGGCTGTGCGCAAACTGTCTACTGTGTTTCTCCCACAAAATACTCAAGTCCCTCAATTTCACAGTAAATCACTTGAAGCGCTTTGAGACATCCTTCCGATGTGATAAGGCGCTAACCAAATACAAGGATTATGATTATTATACTCAATGTCTCAAAGTGCTTCACAGGAATTATTGTAAAGTGTAGTGACTGTGTCAGTACACAATGAGTAAGTTAACAAGGCCGTTAGTTTTACACAGACTCAATGTCCTACAAATAGTCACAAAGTAAATCACCTATTTTAAGTGCGAGGGAAACTCCACTTTTCCAATAATGGGCTCAAAATCCTGACTTGCAGCTTCAACCAACAACCCTCTGAATTAATAATATTTTTTTCTAACTATATATATAATTTTTTAATTATATATATATATATGGTTGAGATGTTTAGAAGCCGTGAAAAGCACTAAAATCAAAAGCAAGGATTATATTATAGTATTATTGATGAGTTACCAAAGCCTTTACTGAAAATCTAAACTACATGGGCTCATTTAACTGGATCCCAGTTGTTGTTGCCCATTAACCCAAGGAAAGCTAAGCAGATTAAAACCCCCGACGTTGAGTAAATTATTAATCATAAATCAGCATAAACCCACAGCTATGTCAAATATTGTTTCTATGGAAACCGGGGACTTAGCCTGACGGTAGACTTGCGAGAAAACTGAACCATATACAGCACTCCAGATACCTTAAGTGTTGTTGAAATGTGACAAAATGAATGAGTCATCGATTGGGAAAGGTCAGTGTCATCGAGGACTGGAATCAATACATTGTGAAACTGACATAAAAAAGCTGTTTCACTTTTAAGGAGGAAATCTGGGCCTATCCTGGTGTCATAAATACAAGCCGGGCAGCCAATATCCACACTGCAGAGCAGGAGATCAATAAGAATAAGACTACTAATAATAAACACATTTACGAGTGAAGTATTTGCTGTTTTCTGATACAAATTCATGTGCCAAGGGACATGGTAACTAAACACAGCAATTAAGTACGTCTCTACTTATTTCAACAGGAAATTTTCTTACATATACTGTATATAGATATATATATACTGTATGGGGAATGTAGAATATGATGTTACTTGTGCTCGACTCCAAATGGAAATTGACTACAAAAGAAATAGAAGCCAAAATACTGCGGTGGAAATACCTAATTATCTCTCCACTGTACAGGTTTAGGCAAACATTATTACAGTACATTGCGAAACAGTCTGACGATCATTTTCGCCAGGTCCCTCCACTGCCCTCCCCCAAATCAAAAAGTTTGAACCTTTCAATTAAACTGCCGTGGTGGCCTCTGCAGTAAATAGCAACAGGAATATACTTCTCCAATTACTGGTCGGAATAAGGCAGGTTGACAAATGTGATCTTGCAGTAATTTAAGTTTGACATTTTAATAGCAGCCTTTCTTTAAGAGGTTTCATTATTATAGAGCTTGAGGAGCCTTATACCAAGTGAGGTGGGGGAAATCGAGGGAGACTGTATGGTGATGATGTGTGTGTTTGTTGTGCCCTCTCTGATCCAATGTATCCTTCAGTAAATGGCAGGTCCACTGCTTATAACCACACAGTAATAAAGGCTTAATAACTGAAGTTAGTATGCCATTTGCATTATTATTATTTCTCGCAATGAGAGAGACTGACACTTATGACACTTATGACTGCACTTTGTGGCTTTATTACTACCAGTTAGTGAGATGTAGGGCTCAAAGCTTATCTGCCAGGGTCTGTAAGATCATGAGCGAGGGAGGGACCCTCTCTTGCCATCAATATGGAGAGGTACTCGTTCGAGATACCAGTACATTGCAAAGCTAAACTGACTGACTGTCCCACTGATCTGGCTCAATTACAGCCTCAGTACAAACCAAGGGCAATCACTTCCAGCTGGTCTCTTGCCTTGTTTCACTACATTGCTGCCCAGGTTCTGAAAACCATGGGTGGAAAAAATCCAATGGCTTTGCTCAGTCGAGGGAGAGGGGCTGTCCAAAGAAACCTCAATTATGTTAAATTGGGTATTTTGCAGGAACTTTCCAAACCATCCCCATGTTATTTGTTAGTGTCTGAGCTGAAAGACTCTTGACTCAAACAGCACCTCATCTGCACATGGAATCGGACTCATGCGGTATCCACTGGCTGCCGAGTTCCACCCACAAAATGTACAGTTAATTCGCTCGGCAGTATATTCCGCAAAGCACTTTGAGACGTCCGGAATTTGCGACGAAGCACTATATCAAACGCGAGTATTATTATTATGATCATATTATTTATTATCGTTGCCCGGTTGTCCAGCAATGCCCGAAAGAGTCTGTCGCTCGCCGTATAAGGGATTGCTCTTCCCTCATGCCAAGCTTTTAAACGCTGTAGTTGGAATCATTGATTTTGAGACACACTCAACTTATATCCATTTAACACGTTAACACGCAGCTCGACAGCGATCTAATTATCATTGTGTACGTTTCTTGTTCATTTCATTGCTTGACGTGGATCAAAATAATGGTTGCAAAAGAAGACGGCTTCTGGAAGACTTCGCAAGGCAAGGTGGGCTTTCACAGCGAATATGTGAACACCCGCCCCTCCCCACCCAACCCCCTACCCCCTACCCCCCCGCCACCCACACCACCACTCCCGACAATTGTGGATGCTACGTGTTGCCCGTGGTTTAATAGGACTTGCATAAACGGGCATTTTTTTCCACTACTTTGCTTACTAATGGGTTTCTTGACAGCTGCTGACGTGTGGCTGTCTACCTACCTCCCCCATTCCTGTACACAGTCCATTATTTCACCTCTTCATTAATGACCGAGCTTTTTTGTGCTGAGTTGGATCAAGCACACGCTTTTGTTGACTGAACCCAGGCTGCAGTCCCAGTGGTGAACAGAATTGGTTGACATGCATTTTTTCCCCCACCCCACACCCCCCCCTCCCCTCCCACACACAGCACCAAATAATACTGAATTGTGGCAGAGCTACAATCGAACTCCTGGGATCCTAAATTCTTGCTGAGGGTAAAGAAACAGCCTCTCTCAGCGATAGCGCTCTCTCTCCTCTGAGGTCAGATGTATGTCTAAGCTGAGACACCATGGCAGTGCTGGGGTGGGTGGGTGGGAGTGGCATCATCGGAGGTGTTTTTCGAATAAGATGTTAAACCGAAGTCCCGCCTGCCGTGTTCATGTGGACTTTAAAGATCTCTTGATTCAAAAAAACATGGTACTTTCTCTCTCTTGGTACCCTGGCCAGCAATCCCACCCCAACACCCCCCACCCCCACCCCCCCCCAAATAAAATTGGTCACTCACTCCATGGCTGTTTGTGGGACATCTCTGTGCGCACCACAAAACAAACACAGCCAATCCACTTGAAAGTGTTGTGAGAAGGGTCTTATCGACATTATTATAATAAAGGAGAATTATAATAAACTTGAATACAAATATTGCTCCTTTTAAACCATGCAAATAAGCAAGTCTGAGGGAGCAAATTGCTTTTAAAAATTCGAGGCAAAAACATATTCTGGGGCCAAGTCTGCAGGTTGGTAATGTTAACTATGACCTGGATATGCACAATAGAGAGGTGGAATATCAGGAGAATAGTATGAATCATGTACGATAGCGCACCTTTCAGCATTCATACACCCAGAAATAGGATTAGATCAACCTTGAGCAAAGAGAGGGGAATGAAGTTTGCTCGGGTCTTTTCTTTTAAAGGGCGTTCTCAGTGTGCAGCTGAGAAAAGGCAGGTGAGTGCGGTGAACAAGATTTGAAATCTTCACCATTAAAGAAATGGAAAGAATTAGTTTGTTTTGGTAAAACTGCTCAAGAGCATAGGGGTCATAGCTTCAGAGTGTGTAAATCACAAGAAAGAAGGAGGCAATGGTAAGTTTTGCAGAAGTTCAACTGTGTGTTTCATATTTAGGGTCAATTAAATGTAGCCGTATCCATGCGTTTCTGTGAAGCAGCCTCCACAGTATTAATTCATGAAGATGGCCATTCAACAACATCAACAACTTGCATTTATATAGAGCCCTTCACACGGGTTAGCATCTTGGAGCACTTATAATAAAATAATAATAATAATGACCCTTGCATTTGATATAGCGCTTTTCACGTTTTCTAGACGTCTCAAAGCACTTCACAGAATACACTGTAAAGTGAATTGACTGTGTATTTGTGGGCTGAACACGGCAGCCAATTGCACAGAGCAATGTCCCACAAACAGTCGTGGATTGAAATGACCCATTTTTTTTGAGGGATTATCATTAGGCGTGTGGAGTAAGGAAACTTGCCCAAGGTTTCGCCTTTCACTTAAGTCTGCAATGTTGTTGTAATACTAACAATCACATTGTCAGCAAGTTGCTTAGGAATGCCGGGCACGCAAATCTCTTTGAAATTCCTTTAAAAACGTCTTACGTCCATTTTCAGTGAGGAGAAAGGAAAATTGTGCACTTTGTTTCTACACACACATTGATCATTTCACCCCTTAACACATTGGAATAATCACATTTCACAAGCTTGTCCAATACATATGAGGTGTACAACTCTCTACATTAGTTAGGACAGCTGTATTGTGGAACACTGGTCCTCTAACAGTACAGTATTAATGTTTTGACTGCACTCTACTGGCCGACAGGCTCAGTAACACATGGGTGTGAGTTTTGAGAATGGGACCATTAAGTTTACTCCTAACAATGCTTATTTCTGCAGCTCAGGCTTACACCAACCTATTTCCAAGACTACCCACTGGTTCACTAATTTGGACATGGCTATTTGTATATTTCTAATGACCTCTCTATCCATACGAAAGTAGTAGTAATGCTTATTTCCGAGACAATTACTGGCAAATTGAAGAGAAATTACATGAACGTTCAGTTTGTCCTCTCTCTATGACATGCTAGAGAAGCAACTAAATGTTCAATTTGTACAACTTGACTGATTTGGGCAATCCAATGCAATGAATAAAACCACAAGTGAACTTACATTTTTTTTTAAAAGGGGCAAATGGTATATTAAATAGAAAATGAAATACGGATATAAAATACACTGACACAAAGTTTACAAATTTGATTTCTAACCCTAATGAATGTCAGGAATGGTGTGAAACTTCATAGTATCCATTCTACACCAATGTATGCGAAAAATAAAAGTATTCTTCTGCATGTTCTATTGCACGTCTTAAAGCATATGGGAAAGTATAAGAATAAATCAATAGACTTTACTATCTAATTTTAAACATTTCAGATTTCAATTTTTGATGCAAAAGGGAGAGAGACGTCTCTGTTACTCATCCTTTGCCTTAATCCTGTTAATTATTATAAAGCCTGACAGCCGACATACAGCTTAAAAACTGTCTGGTGAAGTTTCCAAGTCTCAAAGACAAAAGAGCTTTCTTGAATTCAATCCAAAGGAACAGTTGGCGCTGAATTATAGAAATATTTGAGGTTATTACAAGACATCCTGCATATCCTATTAGTCACTGGAGTAAATATGCCAGAAACAAGGTAATTGTCCACTGAAAGCGATGGGAAACTCAACAGCCCTCCTGCCATCTCACTCCTTCACCAAGTGATAGGATCACAGGGAATGTGCGAACGGTGAGCTGTTGGTTTCTCACGTTGCTGCTTGGTGAAGATAAGCCAGGCTTTCGCGCGCGAAGAAAAAAAAAAGAAGCCTCAGTTTTTCTTTTTATAAAGGATTTTGTGACAGAAAATAATCAGTCTTTAGAGTAAACAATAAAGGATTACCTCCTTCCCATAGATGGTACAGAATTGTAAGAAAGGAGAGACTGTTCACATGATAGAACAAATGCCTTTCATTAACTATTGATATATGTACCGTTATTCTCAAGGTTGCAGAATTGATGTTCAATTTTTTTTATTACTTTCAAGCTTTTTCTCTCAAATCACTCCAGGTCATATAAGACAATATGAGGATAGCAGTAAGTAGAAAGTAATAATGAAGAAACAATTTTTAACAGTGCAATACAAAATGTAACAAAAAAAATTATTCTCTGTGATCAAGTTCAGGTGTAATTTAATGCTCTCTCAAAACTATCTGGGAACACTGTCTTTAGTGTCTGTCAAGCACTATAAAACATGCTGATAACGGAACAATTAATCTTGTTGAGTTTAATATGAACGGAATGAGTGAAGGGGAATAATCTAACAATTTGCATCTCAAATATTGTGCTCCTAAGAGCAAAGGCAAGCCATTAAATAGACTGTTGGTAGGATTCCACTTTAACACAAGACAGAAACTCTTATCTTCGTTTCTTATTTTTAGAACAATATACTGAACGCCACGTCCTTTATTATTCATGAATAACCTTGAGCCCTTCAATCATTTGGAAATTTACCTAGTTTTTTTTTACCTTATCTCTAATCTCAATTCGTATGGTGTATCTGTTGCGAATCCGTTCCAAACTCCGTGACCCCATCTCCCATCCTCACCTGGCTCCATTGGCTCCATTTCATGATTATCCGTGGTCCTATTGGAGAAATACAGTACATCAATGAACAACAGGTGTAGACACTATGGTACTTCCCATGGTTGAAGAGGCTATAAACCAACACTCACTGTCAAGGCGTCATTAAACACTTTTACTGGAGCAAGAGGAGGAAAAACAAAGACTGAAACGTATCATATTGCACACAATGTAAACTGTGTTTTCTTTTGGCCAGATCTGGTCACTTGTTGAACCGCCTCTCATTGTACGTTTGTCTTGTAATTCCTACTTAAGAGGCATTTTGCTTTTTTTCCTAATTAACGTCAAGGCTAAACTTAATATTTTTAGAGATATCAACATCGAGGTCTACAAAAATAGAGATAAAGTCCCCACTTGAAGTGTGGAATGCTGCAGCTCAGTGGGTAGAGCACTCGTCTTGCAAGCGAGAAACTTGGGTTCGATTCCAGGCAGGGCGAGAACTTGGATAAGTTTCCTTACTCCACCCACCTAATAATAATCCCTCAAAAAAAACAATAGTAAATTGGTCGTTTTCATTCCTCGACTGTTTGTGGGACACTGCTGTGCGCAATTGGCTGCCGTGTTTCACCCACAAATATACAGTCAATTCACTTTACAGTATATCCTGTGAAACGGTTTGAGACGTCTAGAAGATGTGAATAGTGTTATATCAAATGCAAGGATCATTATTATGATGATGAATTCTTCCTTTGCTGATTCAATGTTTGTGGGTTAATGTCTACAACCCAAAAACATTTCAGTTAATGTGCAAATTTTATCTTGTACAGGTAATTTCCAACTCAAAAAATACAAAAAACTTTTGTGCCTCCCTCAATCCGCGACTTGAGGCACACTGCTGTTTACAATTGGCTGCCGCGATTTCGCCCATAAAATATACAGTCAATTCACTGAACAGTACATTCTGTGAAGCGCTTTGAGACATCTTGAAGACATAACCAGGCGCTACATCAGACAATGTCTGGATTATTATTTATATTCCTACAACACGGTCTTAAACATATAAACTCAAGATCAAGTGTTAGTTGTTTTTCGAAAAGTGATGCAAATAACGCAATTCTAAACTGCGTTGCATTCTGTTGGGTGCCTGATTGAAAGAACTGCTTATCTAAAATAGCTTTGATGTTCAATTCATCAGATTCAAACTGAGATTTCCTTGGGGAAATAAATGCACACACAGACACAGGTTAATGCAAGTTCTTGTTCAGTTGCCAGAAAAACATATTGCCAGGGATAGGAATATTTCTAATTTACCATTTTAATCATGTTTCGGTTGCTATTCTTTTTTTTAAAAAAATAAAAAATAATTTATGCCTCGCATGTCGTGTTAAACATATTGACATCCAATGTTATAATTTGCAACCGAAAGATGTGATTCTGAATGTACTCAGTACTTTCCGAGAAGGACAAATTGCAATCTATGGTGCTTTGAATATCTCATAAGAGGAAGTGATGATTGCATCAGATGCTACTGTATTACTTCATTAGTGTTTTTTCCTGCTTGGCAAATAATTTCAATTGTTTGTTTTACTCCAGGACCCCGATTGCTGGTATCCCTTTGTTGAGATCTGATTGTTTCATTGCTCAGAAGCAATTGTTCAGCGGCATTTTCTAATAAAAACAATGATTATGATTCCACGAGTTGAATTTGAAACACAATAGCCACGACACTATAAAACAACAATACTGCAACACTCGTTTTGGCGTTTTCCTCATCACCGGTTACTGCGAACCTTAATCTATCGGATACCAACAGGAAAATGGCAGAGCAATGTAGGAAAGCAGGAACCAGTAGAGGCCATTAAGCGCTTCAAGCCTGTTTCACAATTGATTATGTGGCTACAGCTTTCTGGGGCAGAACATTTCCTCATCTTCCACACAATCACCGTCTCCAGTTCTACCCGGCTTGGTTCTGATTTTAAGGCTATTCCCCTCGTCTCATCCAAACCTTGGCAAATGTTACATTGCACTGACTGACACCTCCAGGATCTGATGAGATTTTATGTACAAATGACACTGATAAGTTATCATGTGGTAACTTTCCTGGGAATTTTGAAGACTAATGTAGAATTTTCACAGAATAATTCATTTCCAGTTTGGAGCTGCACAAGGGATGCAAATAGAATTGATTGCACATAAAACCATTAGCTTTCGAATCTGGGGATTGCCCCGGGTGTATCAGAGAGCAACAATTGCACTATGTTTTCCGAGAGCTACAGTAATGGCGATTGGCAGGTTCCAGACTCCCCTCGTTTGAAATGCTTGCAGTTGGAAGCAAATTGGAAGAATTGGAAGCAAAATTGATGAACAGTTAGCTTTTTAAACCGGGTAGAGACTTTTTAATGCATACAGAGATAAGGTCAGGTGGAGCGGAATTTATTTCTTCTTGTTTGTTTTTCCCTCGAGATGTCATACATCTATCAGAGTTTAAGAGTGGAATTCTTCCCATCCCTCTCTGATTTATAACGCAACAACAAAAAATTACACTTGTATTGCGCCCTTCACGTCAGAAGCACGTTCAAACAACAAAAAACAACTTGCATATATAATAATCTTTGCAATTTGATAGAGCACCTTATCACATCTTTGAGATGTCTCAAAGCGCTTCAGACAAAATGGGTTGACTGCAAGAAATGGCAAGAAATGGAGACGAGGCAAAAAGTTATCAATGTCAACCACAAAATTACAGCAACAACAAAATGACTTAATATTAATTAAGCACTTAATATTAATTTTTTCACATTAAAGATTGAGAAAAGATTTCGAATGATGGTTCGCACTTTTAGCTGCTGAAATGATTCGGTCATCGGTCACGTCTTCAAGGAACGTCACTGAATGTCTTAGTCCTCTCTGTGTTATGGTAATATTTACCACGGAATTTGTAAAAAAAAAACGCGGGGCAGGTCCCATGTTTTACTGAGTGTTCAGAGTTACTGAAAGAAAGACTTCAATGCACATTTTCACTCGCTGTTCTTTATCTAAACGAATTTCATAAACACAATGAGCAGACTTAGCACAATCTTTTCAAGGGATTCAAAAAATGGATAACACGAGCCAGAAGAGGCCCAGAGGAATTGAAAGAAAACAAGCTAATCAACTATCTTACGATGTGTGAAAGTGCTTTTCATGATAATGTATTATTGATTTCAATCACAAAAAAACGTTGCTTCACACCAAACGCCCCTCAGCTTTCACAAGTTGCTTGATGTTGTTTTTGCCATCCACTAACGTCTCGTAAATATCGTAGATTTGCATTGTAGGATTTCATTGAATTGCATAAATCAACTCTGTTCAAAACTCATTCTTCGAATGTTCCTGCTCATAGAATAAACAGCAATTACAATATCCTTGCATTTGATGTAAACAGTAAAACAATCCATGTATTTGGTACAGTACCTTTACAGAGAAATCCGTGCAAAAATACACACACTTTATGGTGGAGCACTTTGAGACATCTTCAACATCAAAGGCAGAGAAGACAATACATCAAATGCAAGGATTATTACTATTATAACATTAAAATGTCTCAAAGGATTTTGCTAGAAATAGCTGTCTAGTATAGTGACTGGAATTGTTGGCCCCCACAGTAGACATTTTGCAAACAACAAGGTGCCATAAACTGCCTTGAAATAAATAACCATTCTCAATGAAGGATTGAGAGCCAGGATACTGGGATAAACTTCCTCCTGATGAACAGTGTCATGCGATTATTTGTGCCATTTTCTTAACTCAGTGATTAATGAGCACAATCCTGCAAGCCCTAACCATTAGAGTAGTTCTAGCTGAGCAAACAGTGGGAAGCTATGGCAAGCTATGCAATTCTTTGCTGGTTAAACTCCCGGGGTAACCAAACACACATCCGGGGCCCCCGATCCCTTCGCTCTGGCCAAACTGTGTCCAAATACTCTCCAGATTTAGATGAGCAGAGTGCGTCACTCCAGGGAGAGAATGTGCACGCCATTTCAAGAACATGGAAAGTTTACTGTGTAGGTGGTTATGTGTGTGGGTGGTAATGCGTGTTGGTGGTAATGCGTGTGGGTGGTAATGCGTGTGGGTGGTAATGTGTGTGGGTGGAACTCTGCCTGGTTTGGATACTCTTAAATATGACGTTGGGTTCAAGCACTAACCAAACACAAGAGAAACCTGGATGTCAAAATCCACTTGACACACAATTCTTCCTAATTACTAAAGGTGCCATCTTATGATTTCTCAAATGAGTTCCCACATCTGAGGGCTGTCCTTGCTTTCTGAATACTCCAGCCTTGATGCAAAGCAACCTGCAACAAAAGAAAATTCTCTGTCGAGTATTTCTTCAAAAAAGTTAAAACCTAATAGGTTTTGAACCTGTGCTTGGCAGCCTCCCCCCACCCACTCCAATAAAACTCCCACATTCACTTCCTTGAATAACCAGCCCCCTCACAACCCCACTCCGTAAAACAATACCATTTGTGCACCTCTCACAGTTTATAGAGTGAATGGGAGCTCCAGGATGCTCGCTAAATGAATGCGAGTTGTTGTTGTGGTGGTCGACTCTCCTCTAAAGCAGAATTGAAAGACAAACGCTAAGAATTCTATGGGTAGGTGTGACAGTGCCGCCAGAGAGCGAGTTGCATAAACTGTGCGCTTGATGAGAGCGGGGATAACATAGCGTTTATCGCAACCTAGAGGCAATTCTAGGTAAGCCTCTTGTGACTCAATCATTTGTAAATGATAAGGCCAGCTTCCCAAGTGTGATAAACAGTGCACTGTGCTGGTTGCTGGCAATAGACAGCCTCTATTGACTCAATTATATTTTGGGTGACATGGTTGATACAGGAGGTAAGAAACCTCTATGGCAATTTATTAATGATCATCTTTTAACACTTTTGCTTTCAATCAAAATAACCTCTTAGAGGCAAATTGGCTCGTGCAAAGGTTTAGAACACTCAGTATAGATTTGAATGCAGCCCAGATAAAATATCTCTTGAATTAATTGAATTTGGCCAAACATTCAACCATTGCCTAATGATGAAAGAAGGCACATCAAGCTCAGAATTTGGCATCTACTCGTCCCCCTTGTCACATTCAAACAGCTCAAAGATCTTCACAGGTATTAATCTCTGTCAGGAACAGAGATTGTTTTTGTAGCCAACTCAGCAGTCACTTGCATGTGCAACATCCCCACAATAAGACAAATAGGCAATAAGAATTTAGATTGGTCGAACAGAAATTATAAGAAAAGGTTAATCCTTAAGATAATGAGGGGATTCGACAGAGTAAACAAGGAAAAACTGTTTCCACTGGTGGGTGTATCAGTGACTCATGGTCACAGATTTAAAATACAGTAGTTTAAAAAGAAGCAGAGGGGAAGTGAGGAGAATTTTTTTCACTCAACGAGTTGTTCGAATCTGGAATGCACTGCCTGAAAAGGTGGTGGAGGCCAATTCGATAACAATTTTTAAAAGAGAGGTAGACATTTATTTGGGGAGGATGGGTTTTTTGCGCAGTTATGGGTAGATAGCTGGGGAGTGGGATTAAATTGCTCTTTTTAAAGAGCAGGCACAGACTTGATAGGCCGAATGGCCTCCTTTTGTGCCGCAAGATTCTATGGTATATGGCTCTGGAGTTGAAAATGTGTATTATTGGATAGTTCTTATTTAACAATAATGACAATTCTTACTACAAATGCATGGAAAGCTCCTTAGAATTCTGTTGATAATATACTCCCTTACCACCATTTGGTAACTAAACTCCTTGTGTACCGATGACTAAGAAATTGATTGAAACGACTGGAATTGTCAGAACTGACCGCTGTAAGCATTCTGTTAAATAAGAAGGTTTGATTGTGATGCTGGAATGCTTTCAGTGGGCAACTTACAATAGGAACATAATCATCTGCACAGTCAATGTGTCTGAAAATATGCGCTAGTCCATGACTTTGGAGAATAGTTACTCCAAAGATTGGAACTGCGGGGGAAAGAGTTAAACCATTTAATAGCTTCTGAAAAATGCAGCCAGTTACCAAAATCAATTGCTGAGATAAAAGGCAATTACCTCATCCTGTACAAACACACACAACACGCGTACACACTCGCTACATCCATGTTCCAATTTGCACTCATTGAATGCGTTTCAGAAACGTTTCATAAGTTTCCTGAGCACTTAAGCACCCCAGGACAGCCGCAGATAGTCATTTGTCTTCAATTCCGATTGAAGCCTTCTTAACGGTCCAACTTTTTCCTGATTTCAATCAGCGGAGGGGGGTAAAACAAATCAAAGAATCAAATCATTATCACAAGTAAGGATTGGCAAAGCAGCAAATAGTCTCCATCATTATGTGCTTGTCATCATCAAGCTGAGGCTTGATTTGCGGCTGGGAGTGAATCAATTGGTCCCATGCCATTACCACCCATACGGGAATGAGTGACATCACTCATCTCCTTGAATGAAGTGATATTCATGGCATTAGAGATATCAGTTCGTCATCAGTCTTTGCCACAAACACCCTCATGCCTTGCAGCCTTTGCAGACGAACTGGGCAGAGAGTAAGTGATCTGTCAGATTCAGCTAGACGTGTCTTCATTTTGTGTCGATTCGCTGGCTGCATTAGAAAACGTATAGTGTAGAAATTATCGGGTTAACTGGAGTGTGTTGAATATTCAATAGGGAAATAGAAATTTGCAACTTTGAGAACCTTAGGTTCTATCAGATTTTCTACTCGATCAATTGAGTTACATTGATGTGCAAGTGCACTGTTGAATCCTCCACTAGGTGATCTCCAATATACACCAGTTATGTAATATTTGCTTCCAGTGGCTGCTTCTTTTTGCGAATATCTCCATGGGCTTAAATCACCGAACTAGAAAAGGTGACCTTCAGGCTGCTGGAAAAAGAACGCTTGCAAATCATGTTTGACCACATTAACACGCATGCTAAGATATTTATCCTCAGCATATTCTCATTCTTTCCACCTCCACCAGCTTTGAAGTTGAGCTTTACAGTTCAGGTTATAATTCTATTCACACTTTAGGACCAGATACAATCTTAATTGAACTGAATGATTCATTTGGATGTCCAGTGGCGTTGCATGTCTAAATGATAGTATATGGTTAAAAACCTCCTCGGAACAGATGTGCAAATAATAAGGCATTGTTCTTTGCCAGCACAGTACCTCAGTACAATTGGTTTTCACTCTAGATATACATTTTATGTAACCAGAAAATCATCAACCTAACTTCAAAGGGACATCAAAGCTGAGAAGAGGATAAGTGAACAGTTTAGATATACATTACATAGAGGTTGATGAATATATGAGCCCACCTGCAAAGTAGAAATGGGCAATATCAGCAATTTCAAAAGAATTTGATAGATTGTTTAGCAAAATAAATTGACTAAAAGTCGGAGAGATAGGTGGTGTTCCACATGTCGAAGAGGCCAAATGAACCACAGTGGTCTTTGCGAATCGTTTTTTAAAACCTGAAAACTGCATTATTTCTTTGGTGTATAGAAATAATAATAATCCTTGTATTTGATGTAGCACTTTTCATGTCTTTTAGACGTCTCAAAGCGCTTCACAGAATATACCATAAAGTGAATTGACTATATATTTGTGAGCGAAATGTGGCAGCCAATTGCGCACAGCAGTGTCCCACAAACAGTCGTGGATTGAAATGACCAGTTTTATTATTGTTTGTTTTTTGGAGGGATTATTATTAGGCGTATGGAGTGAGGAAACTTGCTCAAAGTTTTGCCCTGACCTGCCTAGATTTAAACACAGGTCTCACACTTGTAAGGTGAATGCTCTGACCACTGAGCTACAGGACTAAATACTGTGTATATATATATATATATATATGATTTATATATGTATATATAAATCAGCAGCTTCATTGCAAATCGCTGTCATTTGATTGTGATGTTAAACAAAGGAAAGAGCTGATGAATTTAATATGTAGTCATTTCAATTGGTTCTGCACAGTTCACACTGTACCACCTGTTAATCATCCACATCACAGAATCAGTCCATTTCCGTGAGGCCCCAAACAGGCTTTTTATTAAGTCCATCTCACCATTCTCTGACATAGCTTGACAAACAAATAAGCGCATTAAGAATAAAATTATTCAGAAATTCTGAAAGATATCTAGGTTTTGAAACAATCAAAGTAAATGCTATTGATTGGGCAACTGCGTGAGATGTACAAGGGTGACCTTGCAATGAGAAGAGGCATTCGTGTATTTGTATCTGTCTTTTTTGTCCTAATGCAATTCTGACAGTAAGAGAATTGTTTTCTTGGATATGACACAGGAATGATTTAAAACAATGTAAAATTGCATTTGGATGATTTGGAGAATTTGGATTTGGAGAATGTAGTGTAGGATAATTGAATTCGTATTTTGTTCCCCGCATTGTTGTCATGCATTGGAACCCAGCATCAGTGAACTATAGAAGCTGGGATCTCACTGATACAAAATGGTCCTTTTTTTTTAAAACAAAACCTTTAATAGAAAATAGTAAGATTCACATTAGTACTGTATTTGAAATAGATCTCAGAACGAGAGTCATTTTGCTGAGCAAAGCAATCTCCTCTAAAGACTGTGGAAATGAGGATCTCACCTCACCCACTTTATCTCCTGGGAGTAAAGGGTTAGAGATTGCTGAATCCCAATGGATATCAAGGATAAAGTGGAGGTGATGCTTTTCAACCCAGTCTCATTCCTTCCACAGTCAAGCAAGTCTTTTAGCTTTAGCTTGGGATTTCCTCCCGATGTGAAGGGAGCTCTATAAATTAAATTTTGTTGTTGATGTTGGTAGCACAAGATTCCAAGTGTTCTGTAGAGTATCAGCCCATCACTCAAGCCCATCAAGTCCCCATTGCATATTCAGACAAATGCAGAACTAACTGCATGTGCATGTGTATACTGGATATTTCACTAAATTTTACCAGGCAAATGGGATTTCCTTAAAAATATTGCCTGATTCCAAAATACTGCATTATTCTGGAATTAACAGTCAACACTGTCTTCAACAATCACACAGAGGACTGGGTCAAAGTGGCCTTTATATGAGGGTGGCCTCTGAATAAGGGTTCATAAGTGTGCAAACTATGATGTTCCAGGGTGGGTGTTAATGGGACGTGGTTGCTGAATGGAGGTGGTTGCTTGAACAGGTTGCTTGATTGTATTTTTATTTACCTTGCTGGGCGGTGACTGGACAGTCCAAGTCATGCTACAACTAGTGAAGCAATCGAACGCCGCAATGTAAACAGTCCAAGTGATCTATAAGTGAGAGGTTTAATAGGTTCAATACTGAGAGAGTAAACGGTGTTCACAGAGGCATGCCTCATAATGGAGAAGCAGTCTGGTTCAGTCATCTGTGTCTTGCATTTTAACCAAGTCATACTCAGTCATATGGCTGAGATTTTCTATTAACTATGTATGGGTCTATCAGGGGAAGCTTCCATAAAACGATCAGAACATAATAATAATAATACTTGCATTTGACGTAACGCTTTTCACGTCTTCTAGACGTCTCAAAGCGCTTAACAGGATATACTGTAAAGTGAATTGACTGTATATTTTTGCGGGCGAAACGTGGCTGCTAATTGCACACAGCAGTGGCCCACAAACAGTCATGAATTGAAATTAGCAATTTATTATTGGGGGGTTTTCTAGGGATTATTATTTGGCGTGTGGAGTAAGGAAACTTGCCCAAGATTTTGCTCTGCCTGCAATTGAACCCAGGTGTCTCCACTTGCAAGGCGAGTGCTCTAACGACTGAGCTACAGGACTCTGCCTGCCAATGGTTGGTCAAAAATACTGTTACATCTTCAGAAGAGAGAAAGGCATTTCTCCCAGTGTCCTGGCCAGCAATCCACTGGTTAAATCGATCACTCATTTCATGCCTATTTGTGGAGCATTGCTGAAAATTGGGTGCCACATTTGCTTCCTAATAAACAGTCATTACACTTTGCACTAAATCCTTTGAACCGCTTTGAGACATTTCCTCCAGACATACCAAAAGCATTATTAATATAAGCGATGCTTTTCTTAAAAAAAAAACTTGTTAATCCTGGAATAATAATAGAACTACCTGTAAAACACTTTTCACAGTGGAAAGGCAAAGATTTGAGCCTAAAAAACCCTCAAGTGAAATAATGTGGACTCACTGCTCCAAATAGGTAACATTCGTCAAGACTTTCAAAGCTGGTAGGACCTACCATGAAATACCAACACTACCCAAGTTCGAAGTCCCAACGTGAGCCTAAACCAGAGTCTTTTGACTCAAAGTGAAAATACTGTGACAAAGCTGTGACAGGCCAACACCGAACAGTGTTCACAAACTCTTTCCAACTTGGCCGCAGCTGTTAATTATCTTTTGCTAAATAAATCTATTTGTGCAACAATTTGATAAAACATGAATCTTGCTACTTACGTGACCCACATCTATATATAAATATTAAACTGAACAGCACCAGCTGCCTGCAGTAGATATTTTCACAAAGATGTGCTGTTTGTATCAAATTAAAATGACACCAATGATTGTTTACATTGTAAATTAATGTATTTTATAAAACAATATAAAGTTCATGCAATGATAATGCATCAGTTTAATTGTTTGTGTAGAGGTTCCATATCAGTCAACCAATGAGAAATTTTAGTTTGCAAAATAAAGTGTGGTACATTTAGTGCTACTACATTCCACACTTCTGTAATATGAAATTATAACTAGATAATAGGACTTAGTGGCACAAAGGGAGGAACCGGATAATTGACTAACAGTTGTTAAATTGCACGCGGCAGCTGATTCTAGTCCTTGCAATTTGATACAGCGCTTCAAAACATCTTTGAGACGTGCCAAAGCGCTTCAATATAAAGTGAATTGACCGTATATTTTAGTGGGGAAAAACACAGCAGCCAATTGCATACAGTAGTGTCCCACAAACAGGTGAGGATTGAGTGACCAAATTAGTATTATTTTTTATTTTAAAAAAGGGATTATTTATTACCCCCGTAAAAACAATCCATCAATCAACGAACAACCTACTTATTGTTAGGAAACAATGTGTTATCTAGCATGGAAATCCAACCTAGGTCCTCTCACGACCTGGGTTGGATTCCCAGGCTCTAACCACTAAACTGCAAGGCTCCACAGGTTGTAATAAAATTTTCTTGGACATTTAGAAGCTGAAATTTGTTTTTCTTACTGTACCATTTATTGTGATTTAAGGAGAAAAAATGACTATGTTCCATTTTATGGAACATATCATCTCAAGAGATCATACCAAATGAGCACAGCAAGATACAACAAGATTTATATTAAATCTCAAAACTCATGCTGGCAATTCTATCTTAACTAATTCACATTTTCACACTGCCAGATCTAAACCTGTTATTACAACAACCTTTCCCTCTGAGGGTTTATTTAATACTCTAGTATCAATGGGCCTCACTCCAACATTATACCTTTGAGTTCCCCATCGCTATTACAGTGAGAAAAAGTCACCCATTGCAACAAAGCTTGATAGAAACCCAACAGAGTCATAATATGAAAATAGGCCCTATGCTGATTTACTGCCAGATACATTTGGCAGATACTTTTGCAGGTGAGTTTGTAGGAGAAATTGATAAAGTTTTCAAACAATTGTAATAGCTACAACAGGTTTACCTTAATTACAAAATCCAAACCGAATGTCTTTTGTTCCAATTCCACATCTCTCTTTGAGTGGTCTTGGTTTGACATTCTCTCATTTAGGTTGCAAGCAGTTTCCTGATAATAAGAAGACATGTTTTCTCTTAGAGAGAAAGCCCAAACTATCAGTGTACCCTTGACCTTAGGTCCACTGGTTGCGGAGGTCATAAAACTTGACCAACAATACCCCAAAATAAGTTTTCCCATCATTAACTAATTCCTCATTCATATTTGAGTGACTTCTTTGCACCTTCTCCAAGAAATAAAAGCAGAATGTAGACTGCTCTCATAACTAACATGGCTTTTCCTTCCCTGGTGGGCTACATGGAGCTGTGATTTATTAATTAATCTGCTTAACATGGCAAAATCTTTAGATATTAAACTAAAAAGAAAATCTATTTTGGTCCATCTAGCTGGCTGGTCTCAAAGTAAAACTAAATCAGGCACTACTCCATTTCTCGTACATTTCTTTGCCAAATGTTATATAATTCCCTCTTGAATTCGCTGAAACAGTCCCTGTTGCATTGAGCTACTGGATACCCAAGGCAGTTCATTTTCTGACTGATTGGAATATCACTCATTCATTCTTATAAGCTGCCTGTAACAGTTCTTCTTTCTCTTAAGTTCTTTTTAAAAAATCTTGGTTCCAGCCATGTTGTGTAATGTTTGGTTGCAAATTGAAACGACAACGTTTCAGGTAATTATTACCATTATTCCCCAAAGATTTCAGTCCTGTAAACCTTTTTTTAAAAAAAAAACAGTAGCACATTTGGATTGTAACCTAGTTATTTACTCCCAAGAGGAAGCTGATGTGTGCATAACACACATCTAAGTCAAAAGATGCAACTCAAATGGACGGAATGTGTGATGGAACAAATGACAGGAATGCTGCAGTGAATCATGTAAATTATATAAACCTTCATTCATATAATTAGTCATTAATCACATTAAAATAAAAGATTTATTCAATTGAAATAAAGTTTCATCTTCCTTTGTCCTTCACACACACACACACCCACTTGCTCACCACCCTCTTGTGAGATCATTGGCAACGTTACCCTATGACAGCCTGAAAACAGATTATTGAGAATGTCTCAGAATAATTTTCTGTATTCAGTATTTTGGACTTGTTCGGTTTAGTGTTGAGTGCTTTAAGAATAAGGAAGCTTGACTTCCATATTCTTAAGTGGAATGGATATTCACTGAACAAAAAAAATTCCTGCACAAATAACAAGGTCCAAAAGACTTGACCTCACCACCACAATGAATAATGAGTAACTATTTGAGCTTTGTATTTGAGGAAATGTACAAGCGACAATGCCTGAATGTCCAGGCATGAATAAAGCTGAAATAGCTCGTGTCAGTTACAGTCTGCACAATCTTCAATATCTACTCAATTAACAAAACTAAAGCAAAAGCAAAATCTAGGGACTTTAACCTTGCCTTGGTGTTGTGCACACACTTGGGATAAATGTTAATACTCTATTCAGGCAATCTGGCTAATTCGGTTTATCCCTGATTAGAATCGTATCATAATTACAATTGTTGCCTCATCTGCATTTATTTATTGGACTTCTTGAAAATAAAAGGCTTTATTTGCTTTCTTGCCGCTTGCCGAGGAAGCCGACCAGAAAGTTAGGGATTTATCACGTGATAAATTGTGTTATCTAGATTGTAATAAACGCTCTTTATTAACTATGCTTTTTACAGCTTCTCTCCCTTACAGATATAGTTGATCCTCACAGAATCCCTCACAGAGCTTCTTCTACAGTCAGCAGAGCAGGCGAGTTTGTCCCGAATGCAAAATAAAAACCTATCCACAAATGTGCCTGATCTTGTTCTCAGATCAAATGCCGGGAGGTGCAAATCAGAATGAAGAGTTAACATCAATTTACACTGAGGCAGAGTGCTTCACCTCTACGTGCCTTGCCTCCTGCAGATATTGAGATTGGCTGAGAGGTTAAGCGCTCTCTCTCTCACCATGAGGGAGAGAAATTTGGAGGATGAATCACCCTTTAAAATGCTTGGAGCACTATAGATGCAATCAGACTATTTGACTTGGACTGTAAGTACAGAAGTGGAGATATGGGATTCACAATTTTTATTATTTTGCAAATCCACAGGATATAAGATAAACTCTGCCCTGAGAACCAGCGATCTGTAGACTTATACTACTGTATAAGTAAGGATGTTGGACTTATCTACTGAAGGGGAAATTGTTCTTTAAAGTCCTGCCGTCAACTGTTGTCATTCTTCTCTTGTGTTGCAATATCAAATTGGCTTTTGAATATTGATATGTTGGTGCTAATTTCTGATTGATACTGGTAAATAAAGTTAATGTTTAGCTTCCTGATGCAAAAAAAATTGTTCCCAGCTACTGTGACTGGGGCCAAACTGGAGCACTAAAATACGGCCCAATTCTCCGCATTATCTTGTTAATTTAAACTCTCCACTTCTGCATTCCAATTCTCAGTCATCCTTTGGCAAATAAAAAAAAGCAAATGAATTATAAAGTAGCATTTGAATGCCATTCCAACCATGCTCTGCAGCCTAATATAATTTATGGATTTTTTGGTGAAATGTTTGCAAATGCTTTTGAATTTTTTTTTTTTTACAAATTATTGTCCTTAGTCAAACAGTGGGGTGAGGGAAAAAACAACTTTGAAATATCACAAGTGTTGATTGCAATGGAAATGTGTTTGAGGCGAGTTCTAACCTCACATATCAGGAGCAAATATATGGACTATTTCTGCTTCCATAGAATAATGGATAATTTCTTTGGTCAAATAAGGCTGAAACTTCCAAGACTTCAGGAATGAACAGAGAGAATAGCACTGCTGCTGTGTTAATATTGTTTAAACACTCCACTCTCTGGGTAGTGCTACTGATGACAAACAATGAGGGATGCTGATCTGAGGGTTAGGTGAAAAGGACTCCTGTGCTGAAATGCAGTGCCTGGGCTGGTTGGAAAGATGCCTTTGGAACAACAGCTAAATTTGCATTTTTCCACTGTGTAAGTTAATTTATGTCAGATGTGCTGGCATTACACATTTACAGTCTTTGACAAGGGTGATGGTTAACTTAATGTGAAATGATACATTTTTATAATAGGTGTATCCGGGCTTGCCAGTGCCTGCAACGAACTGCAGCAGGTGCTTCAAGAGCAATTTTTGAAGGGTTCGATTTTGATTCCTGATGTGAACTGTTTATACAAAGATTAAGTTCAGCCACTAAATATGTCAAAGGCGACCATCTTGAATCCCTACAATGATGTTTAATCTAATGATTTCTGAACTGAAGATGAAAAGCCTTTCAAATGCATTAGGCTTATAGGTCAACTTTGTATAGTGTTTTAGAAACATTGATTTAATGGGGGTACTGCAAATTATTGGCTTTGTGATATCTACTGATGAATAATATTTGCATAATATTAATATGTACATGGCTGTAATTAAAATTGGATTAGTGTACCTAAATGTGTGCAAGAGAGGGAAAAACATCTGGCTTTGAGATCCAGAAAGTGATGAACGCCATCCTTTCTCCAGATGTCAAGCGATCCTCTTAATGGACTTGACTATCTTCAAATAAATCCCTCTGTCAGGGAAGGTATTATTTCCAACAATGTATGACCCTTTCATCCAAAATTTAAACAAGACATTTTGCCCAGTGAAGCTGCTTAATATGACGGCACTAAAACAGCTTTTGTTCTGCAGTTTTACTGATTTACATTAACACAGGTCATGATAGATTAATGGACTCCCTTCAACCACCATTTCATCTCTCAGGTAATGATATTCCATTTTGCAGGAGTGTCTTGTGCTTCATTTAATTAGACGTGTCTTGCTTTATAAAAAAGGCGCAGATCTGCTTCTTATTAACGAGGACAGTTATATCAGTATGTCAGATTCAAGTAAATGTTCTACCGCTTTATTTGCATAGAAGCATCTTGTTAATAAGTACATGATTCCAGTACCACATAGAACATTAAAACCGCATAGAAACAGGCCATTCAGCCCGCTTAGTCTTTGCTAATGCTACTTCACACAAGGCTCCCTCCTCTCCTCCTAACCCATTCTTCCATACCCTTCCCTTCCTTTCTCCCTCGAATGTGCGGCAGATAATATTTTGTGCATTTCAAAGTGCATTTATTAAAAATAATAATAATAATCCTTGCATTTGATAAAGCGCTTTTCACATCTTATCAACGTCTCAACGTTAAAGTGCAGGAAGACATTCCTTAAAGTCCATTCATAGACAAGTACAACATTAATACTGGCAAGTGCTATAGCCCTTTACAGAGAACTAGCAGAGGCCAGTGGACTGAATGACTTTTTGGTATTGGAAAAAGGCTATGATTTATAACACAGTGAATAGGAAGCAGAGCTCATAAGCTGTAATACATTGATATCATCAGCTCATAGCAGCCAAGGCACACTCTCACACCTCCCATGTTGTTGCTTATAATAAGACCAATTTTTTTTAAGGAATCAATTGGATTCAAGTGTTTTGAATGTCAGCTAATGGACATACCCATGTACATACCAGTTTTTTCCCTATATGTGCTGATAGAATATAGAACGAACTTGTATAGGCTGGGATTGAGGCTTCGTTGAAACAATTGAGTCAATGAGGCAACTGATTCACAATTGCATTCCTATCACACATGCATTGCCTTAGTTCTGTTTCATCAATCTGCACTTTAGTAAGATATAATGTGACCTAGGGAGTTGTGTAGATTTTAAACCGCACTCAAACAGGTCAGTTTTACAGCATTTTATCATCTAACACAAAGTTTTGTGAGATGTAAGTCCTACCCACTGAACCAAGCTGATAACATTTATTTGGTGTACAGAACGGGGTTTGCTGCACAGGGTTCATTGATGTGTGGTGAAACACACAGAGATACCTGTTGTTTGCAGGCGCTGAATCTATTGTTTGGCTTTGAAAAAGAAACTCAATGTCAGAACAAGATACAGAACAGATGACCTGGAGTTTGAAAATTGGATGCGATTTGTGGCACTTCTTAATGCCAATCCAAAGTAAGGAATCAGAATCTCACAGAGAGAGACTTTTTTTCCAGCGGTTTAATGGTATATCATCCCGACTTGGAGGAACATCAAATCCAAACAGAAACTCTGACAGATTATCCAGTCAAGAAATTCTACAAATCAGATCCTAATTCTTTGAGCACGATAGCTATCACATCTTACATCCTGAAACCTATCTCAGTCTCCGATCTACATAATATGTACATGATTTTTCGTGTCTTTTCTAATATTTGGTTATAAACATGTTGGGACTTGGCATCATGGTTTGCAGTAATTAAGCTTGTATCTCACAATCAATCTAAAGTAATCCTGATTCAAACATTGTAGCTCATGAATCAAGTCCAGTGGGGTCAGGTTTATTGCGATACAGGGGAAAAAATAACCTCTGCACCATATGCTATGGCAGATAATTACTGTAATCCTTAAAATCCTTGCATTGGAGACATTGTGGAGTCCTGTCGCTCAGTGATTAGAGCACTCGCCTCGCAAGCGAGAGACCTGGGTTCAATTCCCAGCAGGGCGAAACCGTGGGCAAGTTTCCTTACTCCACCACACATCTGATAATATTCCCTCATTAAAAAAAACCCAATAATAATTTGGCTGCTGCATTTCTCGGATAAATATACAATCAATTCACTTTACAGTAAATTCTGTGAAGTGCTTTGAGGCACCTAGAAGATATGAAAGCGCTATATTAAATGCAAGGATTATTATTATCGAGCCCATCTCAAAATCCTGAGTGTTTGTCAGTGAAAGCCACACCCTATTTAGGCAGAGCAGTAACCCACAAAAAGCCATGAAGTGACTGAGCAATTTTATTTGGAGGATTGTAGGTAATTTTCAGATCTGAGCCTCTGAAAAATGATTTTGAAAGTCACTTCTGACAGTTTACTTTCAATTGCTCTCCTGGTAATTGCATTTGTGATTAATTGCGGCTTTTCGTGCCTGTGTCATGTGATTATAATTAAGAGGAGTAAACGGAATCCTTATTACATGTAGTTTAAAGTCTGCTGGGATTGACAAGGACACAAAAAAGTCACCATTTTCTGGTGATGTATCGCACCATTAATGGGGGTACGCTACTCGAGAACATCAGCTTTCTCCTCACCAAGGATTCTCTGCTGCAGAATGTGCAATCGGCCATTAATTTCCCAATAAAGATTAGGCATCTAACTTTAAAATGATTGATTCAGTGCACATGCATAACAACCTGAAGCTTCCCGGGAAGGCAGAAGAGGAGAATCAGTGGGTTTCTGGGGTTTAAAGTCTCGAGCCAGGGCGAAACCTTGGGCAAGTTTCCTTACTCCACACACCATAATAATAATCCGTCCAAAAAAAAAACAATAATAAAAATGGGTTATTTTCAATCCAGGACTGTTTGTGGGACACTGCTGTGCGCAATTGGCTGCCGCATTTTGCCCACAAATATACAGTCAATTCACTTTACAGTATATTTTGTGAAGAATTGAGATGATGAGCAAATGTGAAAAGCGCCACATCAAATGGAAGGATTGTTATTTATTATTATTAAGTCTAACCCAAAGGAGAGGTGAGATGACAAAGTTCCAATTACATATGTACTTTTTCCCATTATCTTAAGATCTGAGGAGTACAATGTAAGGTGTGATAGCTGAAATGTAAAACGGAGTAATGGAACTACTTTGTAACTATATGAGTTAATATTGAGTTGAAATTAATAGATATTTATTCCAATGAAAAGGCTCAGAATGCAACATGGGGTAACTTAACTGCCAGTTGTATACAGTGGGTGATCTTATTCAGCGCGCAGTAAATATTTAGATATTTCTGCAGGTGGATGACCTGCCCGTTAGTGAAAAAGAAACAATCACACACAGCTGGAATTATCACGTCATGGAGACATGTTTCAAACATTTCACTGGCTTTTACTATGAAGTGTTCTGACGATATTTGTAGGCAAATGCGACATATGTTTCTCACGTAAAAGCCACAAAGCGAGGGATCAGTTTCATTCGTTTGGCCATGGGTTTGAATAGTGCCATGGGATCTTTAACGTGCAACTGAACAGGCAGACAGGACCGCTAACAGCACACAATTAACTGCAAAGAGACGAGACATGGGAGGGCAAGACGCAAACAGAGGTGTCTCAGTGAAGAGCAAAGTAGGTCAGGAAATAAAATGGGTTTGTGTTCGTAGAATATGCCAGATGACAAATTATGAAATCAGCCATGATCTTATTGAATGGTGGGGCAAGCTCAAAGGGCCAAATGGCCTACTCCTGCTCCTAATTCTTATGATCTTACGTATTTCGTAGTCAAAATGTATTTGAAAGATTAGTATACTGAATCCTGGCCCCATAATTTTTTGCGGGCAAGAACTCTGGCTATTTGGTTGATAATTTGCATCAAGGTAATCTCGGTTTGGCTGAGAAGTTTGATGCAAGGTTGCCAGTTTGGTTTCAGTCATCTGATGTCTGCAGTGTGGAGAAGCAGGTTCAATGACTATGCAAGTCAATGACTCAGTGCAGTATTTCGTGAATCATAAGACAGTCATTGCCTAATTCTCACTGTGTAGCATTCTATATAGATATTATATACATATTTAAAAAATTACTCTTCAACCGAGGCAAAACCCTGCTGAACTTGTGCATATGGATTTCCTTGATGTAAATTATGAAGTAAATACTACTAATAATAATCCTTGCATTTGATATAGCGCTTTTTATGTCTTCTAGACAACTAAAGTGCTTCACAGAATATACCGTAAATTGAATTAAGTGTATATTTCTGGGGGGGCGAATCGCGGCAGTCAATTGCGCAGAGCCGTGGATTGAATTGACCAATTTTTTATTATTGGTGGGGTTTTTTGGACGGATTATTATTAGGCATGTGGAGTAAGGAAACTTGCCCAAGTTTTCGCCCTGACCTGCCTGGATTTGAATACAGGTCTCACGCTTGTAAAGCGAGTGCTCTAATCAATAAGCTAAGTGACTCCACAAACTATAGAAACTATCCTCATTATTGAAAACAGAATCATCTGTTATTACGGTGACAAATAGGAATGTTAAAGCGGCAAAGGCAGTTATCTGTTTGCTGATTGTATGGTGTCCTGAAGTCACTTGAACTCTTTTCAGATTATCCTTTGCTTTCGAGCTTGTATGAAAGTGATGCCTTGATGTTAAACTGTATTTACACAGAGAAATCGTCCACAGAGCATATTGTGTCAGACCTGGATACAGACTTACCAAACATCCGACACTGATCACAATAAACAGTGAAACTGCCCGATGTGGACTTCCTGACAATGTCATGATGGAGTGGTTGTCTATCCCAGCTAGGCTGAGAGTCAGACCCAATACAATTGTACCACTGCAATTGTATTGATTCACAGCAAAAAATGGTATAAAGACTGAGTTAGATGCAAGATTGTTATGATTGAGAGAAATAGGTTTGACATTTAGATAGTTTCCATATTTGGTTCCGCACCACATCAACTAACAGTGCAGTACCTCAGCGCCACTGTCCGTTTTTGTGATGAATTTGGTTTATCTTGTTTTTCGGGATCAATTGAGTAATCAAATTAAGATGGATTCATTGCTTTATCCATCCTGGATCCATCCTTCGATTGATGAAAGAAAATGAAGGGATGGTTATTCTGAACACACCTGAAGTGTCCGATCACTTCCCATTGACAAAATGCCTCCCATTTCCAGCCGGTGTGATAACAAAACTGCTGCAATAAATCAAAATCATTTGAATGTGTGAAGCAACAACCTGCAATGGCCTTAACTAATTAGTTTTATGTCTGTTTTTGAGGGGAAGGAGTTTTAAGAGTGCATAATAAATACAGCCCATACTTGTTTATATCTGATTCTATTTTCCAGTAATATTATGAACAATGAGAAGTTAGACAGAAAGGCAGTAAAACCCAAGGAGATTTGATAACTAGCTAAAGTATGAAATGACTACTTCTTAAAGGGTAGTTTGATACAGAGTAATGATGCACGGTAATGTTGTTCCACATCGAATATGTTAGGTTAGATTATGGTCTATTAAAATTAAGTACGGGTTTTAAATTGGCTCTCAATAAACCAATAAGTCCAATGGGACAGATGAACTGCGCACCAGGGTATTTAAAGACAAGAGATTTGCGAAGCACGAATAGCCATTTTGAAGGAGTCAATAAACATCAGACGGGGTCAGGCAAACTTTCAACAAACAAAAACGCAATTCGTGCAATCAGTAAAAGGAGGCAAAATGCTCCCTTTCGATGTTGATGCTGGATTCTCCACCGGAGGAAACTGAAAAATAATCCATTTCATACACACTCACGATTAGACACCATCTGAGATCATGTCACATTTCAGGTGTTATGATTTTAAATAACTCTATCCTTCAGAAAGATAAGGCTTCATTGTAGTAAAGATGCACCCGTGTATCACTTGAAGAACATGTGAGACGTTGCCGCGCAAAATTATGCCACCGCATTTATCTACAAATACCTCATTTTCATGGTAAATCCTATGAATCGCTTTGATGCAATCCTTCAGACACGATGTGGCGCTGTACCAAATGCAAGGGTTATTATTTTAGACAATCTTTTAAGCAAGCCACTGGCTATTCTAGTTTTTTTTTAAAGAGAAAACTTATATTTACATAATAAATTATATTTCATGTAATATACATCTTATATAATCCCAATCAAATGTACTGATATCCTTTCTGCTGCTGAAAACAATTATGAGCCATCATGTGGAACTGGCAGACATGTACAAGGAGCTATTCTGAATCTCAAACCATATGCAAAGTTAGTTCGAAGGCTTCTCTAATTAATGCACTATGAAATCAGAAGGGATTTAGACAAAGTACCAACAAATAACAATTGTCAGCAAAATATAAGCCATTAAATCCTATTCTGCAATGCCTTCTCGCAGACACACAGAAGGCCAGTCTTAAAATATTCATTGTGGGATTGCAAACAATTTGAAAGTATTTTCATTTCTGCTCAGGAATCATTAACTGGTGCCATTGAGTTTCTTTCTGTTTTCTTGCTGAAGTTGAGGGAATACAGAACTGTTCTATAGATTCCTCCTCCCTCTTCCCAAGACATATTCCTTGTCCATAGAGTAAAGGACTATTTCATTCCCATACTGGCAATCGTGAGCTTTCAAATTTCATGTAATAAGCATTAAGAAATAATGGGTTTGCAAAGATAAAAAAGTGAGATGACATATCTCATGCCTTATGATATAAAGGAGACCCGGAGCTCAGTGGTTAGAGCACTTGCCTCGCAAGTGAGAGACCTGGGTTCAATTCCCAGCAGGGCAAAATATTGGGCATGTTTCCTTACTCCACACACCTCTGCAGTAAGTACACACCGGTTGTTAGTCGATCGCCAGATCCCTTTTTCCGGGAGGTAATAATCCCTTTTAAAAAATTGCCAAGTATGTTACAGGATGGGGAAGGGGTTGAAGTTCAATTGGTAACTGAGAACATAGGCTGCAGAAATAGCAAGAGACAGTCAATGTACATTGTACATAGGAGAGTTCAGAAAATCTCTTTACCTTGCACTTAGAAATCCAAAGAGGTTTCATTGGGAGCGGAACCTGGAGCCACCAAAATATCTTTCAACCCCGGCACAGACACGATGGGCCAAATGCCTTGTTCTGTGCTGTTTGATTCCATGATTTGTAGGACAGCGTTTCTGAACAAAGAGTACGCACGAAAACAACAGCAAATGCTGTACCTTTGCAGGCGGCACTTTGCAAGGATTCTACCAATAATTAATCACTTTACATCCTTGATTAGTAAGCAATGTGCCGCAAAGCAGCCTGAAAGCTTCTTCACTTGGCAGAGAGTGAATGGATAAACCAGCTAAATGAGGTTCATTTGAAAATCTAGAAGGACGATTTGGATCCCTGTCAAGGAATAAGACTGAATGCTAGATGGTGTTAAACGTAATAGTTAAAGTCTCATGAACTAATTATATGAAGTTTATTTTGAAGTGCTACGCATTTAATAAAATCTGGATACAGATGAGTGTCCAAAATATGGTTTGAAATGTAATAATAATCCTCGCATTTGATATAGCGCTTTTCATGTCTTCTAGACGTCTCAAAGTGCTTCACACAATGTACTGTGAAGTGAATTGACTGTATACATGTGGGTGAAAAGTGGCTGCCAATTATACATGTCAGTGTCCCACAAACAATCGTGGATTGAAATGTCCAAGTATTTTTTTGAGGGATTATTATCAGGCATGTGAAGTAAGGAAATTTGCCCAAGGTTTCGCCCTGCCTAGAATTTAACCCAGGTCTCTTGTTTGTATGGCGAGTGCTCTAACCACTGAGCTACAGGATTCCACAATACATTACAATACATGCGGTATATATGCATCTTTCTTTTGTTGCACCCGACAAATCTTGCTTAATTCTCTTTCTTCCCACTGGCCTTATTTCACATTCTCTCTCAATTGAATTGTTGCCATATGTCTTTCCATCCACCTACAACAACAACAACTAATTTACATTGGTATAGCGCCTTGAGGATGTCCCAAGGCGCTGGAAGGATAGCATTCCTGACCCGAGCACGGGGTAGGAATTTTGGAGGGCGAGGGGTGGGGGGTGAGATGGGGGTAGAGGTTGATCAAAAGCATAGTCAAAGAAGAGGGCCTTGAGGTGGGAAGGAGTCAACCTATGGACCTCTCTTCTTTCCCTTCTACTTGTTTCTGTCAAAAACACATAGTCGTTACACTTTACAGTGTATCTATGAAGCTCTTTGTGATGGTTCAATAACAGGAAGAAGGCGCGATATCAAATGCAAGCATTGTTATACTATTATTAATATTATATTCAGGTGGGGTTGGGTCAGGGGAAATTATGGAATCCTCAGACCTCAAGGCTAAGACCAAGCCATCGACATTTAGACTTGCTCAGAATCTGAAAGCTCGGCTCGCACAAATTAAGTCAACACCAAAAGGTACCAGGATTTCAGTAATCACGGGTGGCAATACTGGGAAATATATTCAAACCGTTATCAAGATTACCTATCTAAATCTCATTGAATTGCAATTACCGTTAAACAGGCTTAAGCATTCTATGTGCAAACTTGGTACACTTAGAAGTAATTTTACTTAGCAGGAAAAGGCTTGTAATTGGATCAGTGTAGTAACGTAATATAGCCTATACCCACCACCGTGAATTGATTGAATCTTCAGAGCCCTGTGATGTAGTGCTGTTTGTCATCTGCGATCGCAAATAGCATCTCCACTAGAAATAAAAATCTAGTGGAGATAGCTGTTAGTCTGTTCAGTGAAGCGCTCTGTTTTGAGTCATTCATTTTACATTCAAAGCAACTGAACTGTGCGAGCGACTTTCGATGGCGTGGTGCCACGCATGCATTATCTGAATGGTACACCAGGAATCAGTGAGCCTTGTGCATATATTATACGCGCCTCGCATTTACCAGATGTCATTTCCTATGGTGTTACGGTTTCATAAAGTAGGGTGACATCGTCATTAAATTTGTGAATGTTGCCCTACTTTGCTTGGCTTGTGGTAGATGTTGCTGGAGAGGATCGCAGTGACAAACAACACACAGCCAATTGCAGCGACAGCAATTTTTTTTTCAAAGTGGCAAGCAGCCGATTCTGTTCATCAATATATTTTAATGAGTTTTGTTTTCCCCCATTCCCTCTCCCCCTCCCCCACCCCCTACACACCCTCCCTCCAGCTCTCCCTGGCAGGATAATTACAACAACAGTGTCGAAGAGAAAACACTGGCCTCGTTTAATTACTAATTTGGTTTGAGTTCGTCTGTAAGTGCCACCTGAGTCAAGGAACAGGAGTGCAACCCATTAACCCCTTCAAACCTGCCGCGGAGCGTGAAATAAGGTGGGTACTAAGCATGTTGCATGAAAAGTTTGTGGCGACTTGAAACATCTTCTGTGTTTTTTCTTCGATTCCGCTCTCTACCTGACACAAAGCGACCCTCAAAAATAAAGCATTTCAACCAGGTTTCGGACACTTGTGGAAACCCATCACCATACTTAATAGTATCCAAACATTCCAAACATTTGCCACCTACAGGAAAATACCCCTGTGACTTGAATGGAATGAGCGAGTGCTTTCTCTCTCTCTCTCCCTCCTTACATAATTCCAGAGAGTATTGGAAACAGGTTGACTGGGAGCAAGACTTCAGGGGACCCCAGAGTGTGTGTTAATAATAAATAATAATAATAGTAATAATCCTTGCATTTGAGTGTATAGACATCTCGAAACGCTTCATTGAATGTCCTGTAAAGCGAATTGACTGTATATTTTGTGGGCGAATTGCGCTCAGCAGTATCCCCACAAGCAGTCATGGATTGAAATCACCAATTTATTATTGTTTTTTTCGAGGGATTATTATCAGGTGTGCGGAGTAAGGAAACTTGCCCAAGATTTCGCCCTGACCTGCCTGGAATTGAACCCAGGTCTCTCGCTTGGGAGGGTGAGCTACAGGACTCCACAATTAATTAATTAATTGATTAATTAATTAACAATGTGCACTTTGCCAACCAGGATTCATGCTGAGATTTTCAATGCCATAGTTATCAAACTCAACATTTGGAGGGTCTGAGCCGGGAAGGAGAGGTTGCATTTATTTTTAGATAAACGAGGAATGCCATGATTTAATTTAAAACTATACTGCAGTGCACCCAAGTCTCCAACCACGGATTTCCATCATCAGTGTTCAGAACTGCAGTATCAAACATCACTTCTATTCCATATTATTCACCAGTCATTATTGTTTTATAAATCTTGGCCAAACGATACAGTGACTGAGCTCTGCTGGAATGGAAAGATATCTCTCTGAATATTCCACCAGCACCGTGTTAATCGAAATATTCATATCACTTTGTGGAGCCAAAAATGAGATATTAATAAAAGTTATTCATGGATCAGCCTGCTTTGCATTTCATTTTTCTCCCTCATTTATATTTCCATCCTGTTCCCCTAACTCGCATCTGACTGAGCGTTGATGGGCAGGTAATCTCTTTTATAAAGTAGAAACCTGGAGCCTCAAATTCCACTTTAGCCAGTCAAGACCATTTTTTTGTGTGTTAAACTTCAACACCGCGTAAAAACTATGAGAGGAATCTTCAATCCAAGCTTTTCCATTTTAAGAACCGTGGGAGGAACTGGCTTCCAAGTTAAGGCTGAATCGATGAATTTTCATCATTTCAGAAAGAAAAAACACACTTTAGCATTTCGCTCACCCTCCATTCAAGTCTCACCTTGAGATCTATCTGTTAGACGGCTTTCATCTCCCCACTCCGATTAACTCTGACTTTGACACCGATTGTAAACTTGGTGTAAACGTCCGGCAGTGTCAAGCGCTTTGAGACATCCCCCCCAATGTGAAAGGCAAATTGTATTGTATCATATAATAATAATCCTTGCATTTCATATAGCACTTTTCATGTCTTCCCGACATCTCAAAGTGCTTCACTGCATTTACTGTAAAGTGAATTGACTGTATAGTTGTGGGCGAAACGCAGCAGCCAATTGCGCACAGCAGTGGTCCACAAACAGTCGTGGATTGAAATCACCAATTTATTGTAGGTTTTTTTGGGACGGATTATTATTACGCATGTGGAGTAAGGAAACTTTTCATTAGTTTCCAATAAACTCTATCTATTAATAGCCTTTGTTTCCTCCTTCCTTTTAAACATTACGCTCAACATTCTTTATTCCTTTTCCTTTCCGTTGATCACTTCAGAGGTGGGATCACAAGCAAACCTGCCTGCCTGCTTTCCCAGGTTTACTCCAAAATCAGCTTCAAAAGCAGTTTTTTTGCAGTCATTAGACTGAAGAATGACAAGATCATTAGATGTGACATGTTCTTAGACATCAATGTGTTGCTTCTGACAGTAGCCCATGGAGCCCCATCACCTCCGGACGAGATAACATAGCCATGAACAGTCAGGGTAAATAGCCTGACTCTTTCACACGTATGAATTAATATTAGGTTTTTTCTTTAAATTTTTGGATCGTTGCAAGACACCTTCAATTCAATTTGGTTCCCTGGTCTTTCACCTCTTATCTTGCCCCAGTCCAGTTTGTACCACGGGACGTCGATGGCCTTAACCACCAAATCAATCCTTTTTGCAAGGCTGGAGGAATTCCTCCTTGTTGTTACACCTTGCACCAGAAAAAAATACAAGACTGAGGTCAAACACAGCCCCACCTCCACTGTGTTGGGGTGACACACTGAAACTCACTAGCTGAGACCACCCTCTAGTGGAGTCACCCCGAACTTCAGTATGAAGTAATCCGACTTGAGTCAATGACAGTGAATGGTACCAATTAATAATAAATACCACAAAACGTCCCATTAGTTTGAAAGGCGCCCCCAGTTTCATAACTCCTTAAGATTTCTCCTTAAAGAATCTTTTAAGGAATGTTGTGACAAGTAGACTCATACTGCCGTACGGTTTGTTTGTTGGGCATGTCCTCTGGACATGAAATGGAATTTCTTCCCCATTCTCTACAACGCATGTTAACAGAAGTGACCGAATGTTGGCGACTGATCAAGGCAGCACTTTGTAGATTTGGTTGGAGGGTCTTGGCTGCTAAGCACCACTTAATGGCTTTTGGTAGGTTTATGCTATGACTACAGTGTGGTAAGCAAATGTAGCTGAACTGTATATCATGGGCCTTGGGGTGGAACTTGTCACCATACTGTAAACAAGAGGAACTGTAGCCTCGATATTTTACAGTAAAACAAGGAATTTAAGATGAGATGTTGCCAGCGTTAGGCTCTGTTGTGCATTGTCATTAAAGTACTGAGTGTGAGGTTATAAATCTTACAAAATACGCATGTGAAGGAGCAGGGAATCGAAGGGAGGGGATAAGGAGTGGGTGGAGGTGTATGTGACATATACTCTTTCCAACTCTTTCAGCCGAATGACCTTTTTCCATGCTGTTTCTACAGTGCATCTAGATTTAGGTAGGAGCAGAATTAGAGGACTTTGTCAAAATAGCCCAGGTGTGGAATTGAATAGTTCGAATCCGAATCCATCTAGTTCAAAGTAAAGAGAGAATGGAAACATTTTGTCCCTCAATGGAAATGTGACACTTTAAGAGTTACCAGCCATTTCATTCCATTAGCCACAGAAAGTCCAGCCAAGGAAGATTAAAGCGGAAATAAATCTAACATTGTTTGAAACTTTGAGAGCTTTCCTGATTTAGTTCAGATCAGGAATATCAAACACTGCGAACAGAGCTTTCATTTTATGAATATTTCGCTTTAGAATTTATAAGCTATGGTTTCTAGCGCATGGTGGAAAGTGTATTCACATGCCATGTTATCTTTTGTCTTAAATACTGTAAACATTTAATCGTTGGTGATATTTGCCAGAGCTGCACTTGTTTAAATATATTAGTGAAAAGAAGGTTATTTTTTGTGAGGGATAAAGGGTAAGTTCAATTATTAGTTCCTATATTTTCTGAAAAAGGATTAGTTTCCACTGTGGACATATGCAGCATAGCAAACAAAGGAAGCTTGCAATTGAATGAGGCAAGTTTATAGCTAGGATTCCAAAGTTTGTTTAGCTACAGTTAGATGTTAAGTGCATATCGTCCAATAAGCAATGAATGGAGGCAGTTCATTGTTGTTAATCTTGCAGCACAGTTTATTCATTCCAGGCAGGCAGAGAGGCAGGCAGTGAAAGGAAAAGTAGATACGACAGAAACTAAATCTCAGTCAAGATAAATAACCTTAAGCTCAATATTTTGTTTTTAGCGTTCATACCGTACAGCTGTTCTCTCATTCTCCAACAACAACAACAAAATTGCATTTGTAGAGCGCCTTTCACGTCCAGCAGTCGAATGAATCACTTATTTCTGTTTTCTCGCAGGCAAATCGACAGCTGGAACAGGTTGCCAGCAAGGGTGCTGAGGGTAAGAGATTGGCAACATTTAAGAAACAGCTTAATGCTGAGATGGTAAGTTGGTAAAGTGGGTATCCTTTTTGGGTGAAAGTAAGGTTTGGGGGATAAATTTCCACCACTTTTTGTTTCCCTCATGTGCAACAGAACAGAGAGATTTTCTTCACAAGAGAAGTCTGTCCGGATTAAGAAGATGATGAAGGCCCTTTAGCCTGTATAATCTCATACTTCCAGAGTGCCAAACCAACTGTCCTCCCGTTTTACTATCAAGCTGTTACACTATTGAACAAGTCCATCTTTCTGTCCTCTCCTTTTCCAGTAACCTGTCCCAAATAAACCTGTTTATTACCCTCCCTAGTGTCTGTCCTGAATTTGCCCTTCGCAACTTTAAACTTCTTACCTCTTTTTTTTTTCTGCTTCGTGAAATGTGCTCATTCACAGTCAACGATTGGGAGAAACTGATTAAGTCTACGCTGAAATTGCCTAGTACATCGTCATCATTTTTCATGCAACCAAATGAAACATTGTTCAAAATCTACAGGACGTTTTTTTTTCTCACAAAACAGAGAAGAATTGAGAATAGATTGCATTACCTAAAAATGTTCCTTGATGATTCACTGCATAGATAAAACAATGAGTCTGAGTAATCCAATTTTGTAAGATAATGTATCACAATATTATTCCCCATGAGCTCCTTCCTCCTATGTGGTTGTGAATTTTTTATATCTACCTTCGCAAGGTGTGATCTGCTTGAAATATTACATTGGTAATATAAATGGATTAATATACAGGATCTATGGGGTACAGGAAAGCCCAACATTTAACAAATTATTCCAGGGGCATTTCAAACATGCACAAATCAGCCTGTTCTATCAAGGTGTTTTACTACGTTCAAGGCCTATTTATCCACTTTAAATTGAACAGATTTTCTCTGTGCCCAGTCAGATAGATCTTTGCATACCTTTTGTGGAGCTCCTGTAGGTCAGTGGTTAGAGCACTCGCCTTAGAAGCGTGAGACCTGTGTTCGAATCCAGGCAGGTCAAGGCAAAACCTTGTGCAAGTTTCCTTACTCCGCACGCCTAATAATAATCCGTCCAAAAACACAATAATAAATTGGTTCTTTCAATCCACAACTGTTTGTGGGACACTGCTGTGCGCAATTGGCTGCTGCATTTAGCCCACTAAATATACAGTCAATTCACTTTACAGCGTATTCTGTGAAGCGCTTTGAGACTTCTAGAAGATGTGAAAAGCGCTATATCAAATGCAAGGATTATTACTATTATACTGTATTTTTTTAATGTTTCAAATATATCTTATATTGGAGATATGACTGAAAGACATTATGGTCAAGCAACACCGGTAGAAGACAAAGAGATACCCAAGATTATTTCCTCCGTTCCCCCAGAAAAGCCTAGGAAGACATCCAAAAATAAAGCATAGTAAGACTAAAATGTAGTCTGAGACTGATAGATTTTTGAAAAATAGAGGGATTAGGGGATACGGGGATAGGGCAGGTAATTAGAGTTAGGTAAGAAGATCAGCCATGATTTTATTGAATGGCGGAGCAGGCTCGAAGGGCCAAATGGCCTACTCCTGCTCCTAATTTTTATGTTCTTATGGACACGAAATAAATCTATCTGACTGGATACAGAACAGCGGTGAACTAAAACTCCACTCACTTTAATCAGGGCAAATCACTCCCTGGGTATTTTTGCAGGTTCCTTCGATGTAGGGTATTAATGTGCTTTGTGCAGTGTTCTAAACATGGTTAATTCACAACAGGGCATCAATGCCTTTGGCAGGTTTCCAATGCTCGGTGCCCTCAGATTGCACCATCAGTAGTAAATCGCACCAGTTGTGCCAGAGTATTCGGTGGAAGTTGGGAACAGTTCATTTTCTGTTGTGCCTTCCCTTGACATCATATTCACACTCTGCTGCCTGTGCAGACGGACTAAAAACTGTAATATGATTGCTTAGGTCAAGTGCCTCAACTCTCCTAGTTAGCTCTGTTGGAATCCACTTATTGCACAGGTGAATTCTGATTGAATTTGTGCCACTCTTCTGTTACTTGAGAGACTGGAGAGGTTCTGTCTGTTCTATGCCAACGTATAAGGTGATTCTTTGCTTCTCGTCTGAACCTGTGAAGGATGTCCTCAATGCATCTGCTTCCCCTGTGAGAAGATGGTGATTATTTTTCTTGAAGTCGATGCGGAAGTATAATCACTCGCACCTGAAGCTGATAACAGAAGATGTGTGGAGGAAGAAGGCTCTTTGGCTCACTTGATCTAGTGCTTTGATTCCTTAATTTTTGCATTAATATTTATAATGCGCTGCGTTGAATATTTCCAATATGTCAGTGAAACACATGAACATAGGTTACTGCAGAATGCATCTGACCTGCTTTATTTATTGACTGCACTGTTGATCATTGTACATCGCCCGTGGCTTCCCTCGCAGTGAAATAACATCAGTATGTTGTCAATTTCTCACAAACTACTGCTGACAGCCAAGAGATACATCACAAATGAAGCTTTCACAGAGCTCCTGTCATTCTCTTCCGCAGCCACATTTCAGCACAAAATTGGACCCCCCCAAAAAATTAAGCTGGAAAGCATGCAACCTAATGAAAGGACGTTTAAAGATCAACCATGGGTAAGGACAGAATAAATAAAAGCCTCTGAAATGTAGTACAACACCACCACCTCACCTTTCTGTATACCAGCCCAGGACTTTGCTATTTCTTTGTAACACTGTGTTGGTTCCTTCGCATCATTTTCCTTTATTTCCTCTATTTATAACTCAGCTTTCGAAGGTTTAATGGTCAGGATGTACTATTAATGGAGCAAACAAAATAGCAGCCGGGACTTTCTGTGGTGAGAATACGGGTCCTAATTGGATGCAACACACATACGTACTCACAAGATCACCAGATCATTTTATCTAATTCTTCCAGCATCCCACCTACCATCTTCCGCGAACAGCTGGATCAAGCTGTTTTTTTTAAAATGAATCCAGTGACAACAACAACAACAACAAATTGTAGTTGTACAGCGTCTTTCTCATTAAGACGACATCCCAATATCATCCATATAAGCTGCTGCAATGTTAATGTGAGGCAGACTTGGAAAGCGCAGCCATTTCCTACATTTGCTATAGCGCTTTTCACATCTTCCAGGCGTCTCACAAACAGTCATTTCAGATTGAAATAACCAATTTTATTATTGTGTTTTTTTTGGATGGATTATTATTAGGCGTGTGGAGTAAGGAAACTTGCCCAAGGTTTCAACCTGACCTGCCTGGATCCATTTACTCAAATGCTCAAATGTAGGATTATCGGCTACAAAACACAGTCACTACACTTCACAGTATATTCTGTGAAGTTTTGTGAAGTCTTGATGACATGGTAAGGCGCTGTATCAAATAAAAAGATTATTTTTATTATTACAATCCAGACAGGACTGGTGTCTGGTACAGACAGTTCCATGCTCCATTAAAATAAATGATCAATTAACTCAGAAATAAAGAGATTTTACAAACTCTCCTTTGACTGCCTCTGTCTCCTGCTATTGCTGCAGCCTATGTCCCTAGCTATAGTACTAATTGAATTTCATCCCCATCCTGTAAACTTTGCAATTTTCCTTTCAAGGGTCAGTGTGTGGATTACATAGAACCATTATAATAATAATAAACCTTGCATTTGATGTCGCACTTTTCACGTCTACTAGAAGTCTCAAAGTGCTTCACGGAATATATTGTAAAGTGAATTGACTGTATATTTATGGGTGAAACGCGGCAGCCAATTGCGCACAGCAGTTGTCCCACCAAGAGTCATGGAATGAGTGACCCATTTATTATTGTTTTCTTTGTACTGTGTGATCTTAATACATTGCCCTCCACTATTCAATTCAAGGATTAAAAGGGATCATTTATGTTCCTGTGAGAATCATAAACTTAAGAGAAGGCTGGAATATAATTCACATGCAATACAAGTGTAGTGTCTGAGTGACAGATAATAGCAGTACTGTAGTAGAAATATGAAAAAATAATTTTTAAAAATAGCATGAACTTTGTTACTATCAGGAAGTAAAATTGCATTTACAATCCAATAATGTTACAATTTCTAGCAGTAAATCAGTTCTACATTTCAAACTATATTTGCGTGTTTCATTCAAACAGTTCAGCACGGACAATGATTAATAATAATCTTATGAAAACGTCCACCTTTATGTGGTCTTCAAATGAAGGCTTGAGAATTCGATGCAATGGTTGGTTGAGGGGCTCAATCAAATCCAAGTAGAACAGTTAGTCCAGTCAATTTAGGACTTGGGCTTTATCAGGGAGTTGGCCTTTGCAGTTGTGTGATTGATTAATTCACACTAGAAATAGGAAGATTAACTGAATCTGTAAACATTGCTTGTAGTGCAATTGGTGACACAGGGGACTCTATGCAAAACCCTTGCAGGTACAATATTCATCCAACTAATGGAACTGTTCAAACGGTAGAAAAAAAACATTGAACTAAACAGAATGGTATTTGCTTTCGAAAACACTTAGCATAGGTATTGGAGCCTGGGAAAAATCATTGTCAGATCATTTCAATGATACTTAAAACATCAGTCACCTGGTAGACTGTTATTCGTTGCTTCAAAGATTATTCCCAACCTCACTTGATCAATAGTCCAGCTCATCTTTCCCCAAAGTAGTTATGGCACATATTAATTACTCACGCATGCGCACGTTCTACAACAACAACAACTTAGATTTATATACTGCCCTCCACGCCGGGCGGCGTCTCAGAGCGCTTCACAGTAGCGGATCCCGGGACCGAGCCAGGGGCAGGGGGAGAAAGGGGGAGAAAGGTGACCAAAGGCGCGGTCGAAGAGAAAGGTCTTCAGCTGGGACCTGAAACTGAGAAAAGAGGGGGCGAGGCGAAGGTAGTGAGGAAGGGAATTCCAGAGTCTTGGAGCATAGTGGCTGAAAGCACGGCCGCCGAGGGTGGAGCGGAGGATTCGGGGGGACATGGAGGAGGCCAGACCCGGTGGAGCGAAGGCAATGGGAGCTGGTTTGAGGAGAGAGGAGGTCAGAGAGGTTGGGAAGTCAGAGAGGTAAGAACTTTCTAACTCGTTCCTCATTTTTTCATTGCTGACTGGATCCTATATACAACTGATACTCGGTTACAACTATCTTCACCGGTTCTTAAGATTGTGGAAATGCTGGATGCTTGTTAAATAATCATTGACAACTTGGAGAAGCAGCAAACTATTCAGCAACAGATTTTACTCCTACCTGTCTCAATTCGTAACAACCAGACTGTGTCTACTGGCTTCAAACTTTAAACCAAAGAGTGCCGTGTGCTTTGTTGACAATTTTGTCTGATTTGAAGCAGGGCCTAATGAAATGCTGTGGTTATGAGTCTCGGATTTTAATCTCGTGAGGGGTAGTAATTGCAATAGGGTTTTTTTTCTTTGCGGACTCTGTTTGCATCAGTTGTAAATTGGTTATTTCAATCCATGACTGTTTGTGGGACACTGCTGTGTGCAATTGGCTGCCGCATGAAAAGCGCTATATCAAATGCAAGGATTATTATTATTATTGTTATTATTATTAGCATGTAAATTGAACCAGTAATGCCAATGATCTGGAGTAAATAAATGAGTGAAGCATAACATTTTCAAAATTGGTGTTATTAATTTACCATAAAATCCACTGCATGTAGTCCCATCAGCTAATAAAGATCTCTCATTTATTAAAATCGAGAGTGATTTTAACAATCGATCTACTTTCACTGGCGGGAGAGGGAGGAAAAGGAGAGGGAGAAGGTAGATAGCCAATGTGAATATTATTCCTAAAAATTAATCATGTAATCTTAATTATCCCCTTTGTAAGTGCATCATGTTTTCTTTGGAGGATTTTTAGGGATCTTTGCTGTTTTATTAATCAGCGCGTGATTTGTGCTGCTTGTGTACATTCAACATCCATCAACGTTGGAATAATCATGTTGAACACCATTTGCAAAGGTGGCTCCGTCTTACTACAGTATCTGGTAATATTCAAGGGTGAAAGGGGTAAAAGAACACCCACCTTCAAACTAAACTATAATTCTTCTGTGGGTCCTCTTTTAATAAAAAATGATTGTTATTTTCCTGCAGCCTAGGATCAATTGACAGAAGGTCTAACTAGAGACTCTCATGGGTTTGGAATGCGAGCTCCTTAAAAAAAACACGATCGAATTCCCCAAATTTAAACTCTTTGGTATTGATTATTTCCACCGCAGCCAATTGATGTGGAACTCATGCTGAAGTAAATGATTAGTTTATTTGGTTCCCATTTTATACCTGAGCCAGACTTTTCCCCGCAGCACCAAGGGTTCTTTATGTATGCAATTACAATGATGAAACAAGATATTTTGTTTTCAATTTATAATGATGCCTTCCCTCAGATTTATAGCTAGACTTTAAATTGGAAAGTACACGTACATATCTATATGCTACGTATTTTTAGAAAATATTTTGTAAATTCACTTTACAGTATATTATATGAAACGCTTTGAGATGTCTCAACAATGTGATAAGGCTGTATATCAAATGCAAGGATTATTATAAAAGTTTGGAAATCAGCAGAAATATTGCTAAAGTGGCAATTTAGCAGGTTTCTGCAATCTCTCTCTGCACGACAGCAGCAATACAGCGTACATCAAATCCGGTTGTCTGGGCTGAATGGAGGTTTTAGGACACAGGTTTACGATAAATGAATTTCCAATCGTGCAGAAACATCACCGAAGCTGATTGAGTGAGATGGTTTCAATTAAAACAAAGCGAGGTTGCAAGTTTGGATCACTGCACACGTTGCCGATATGTCAAGCTGGTGCTGAAACAACAAGCACTACATCAAAGCAAAAGGACTGAAACATGCATTCCGTTGGTATAGTTGCTCGTCAGCATTTGAAGGGGAGAATGGATGGGATACATAGAGGCAGGATTCTCAGGAGAGGGAATGAAGGAGATGTGTCTTCAGAACCAGACAGTCATATCTAGGACAAACGGTCAAAGCTGATATCAAAGTAAGTTCTCCAGGGAAGCAATTACTAAACTGTGTCGAATAGTAGCAACAAACTGAGAGTTGCTTTTGCGGTCAGTATTGTTCCACTCAAATGCCCTCCTCGCCTGTCTCCCCTCCACCACAATCCATAAAATCCAGCTCATACAGAACGCTGCCGCCCTTATTCTCACCCGCACCAAACTTCGCTCCCCCATTACCCCAGTCCTTGCCAGACTTCACTGGCTCCCTGTCCCGGAGAGGATTGATTTCAAGATCCTCACTCTCGTTTTCAAATCTCTCCACTCCTTTGCACCCCGTACCTCTCTGACCTCCTCTCTCCTCAAAACGGCACTTGTTGCCTTCGTTCCTCCGGTTCTGGCCTCAGCAGAAACACAATGTTTAATTGAAATGCAATGATGACTAGGGAAGGGGTGGGGCGGGAGAGAGGGGGAATGGAATAACCATAGGCCAATTACTGTATTTACAATTCCAATTCCAAATGATAGGTATTTCCTATTGTATTTTCTGCATTTCGGTTTTTTTACATGCCATTTCTCTACTTAAACTGGCCTCACTATCTTTACTTGAACTTGCTTCACTATCTCTATCTTTCCTCTTGAAACCAGTTAAAAACGTCTCCATCTCTTCAAGGTTTCTCGGTCCAGGTGAATACCGCTTAACGTTGTAGTCCGGTTCTTGAAAGTACGACTTTAAGCGAAACGATGTGAAGCTAATACATTTTTTCCCATAAGAATGAACGTAAAAACTGGAGTTAGGTTCTTTTGGACATTTTTCGTCAAAATGTTCTTTAAGAAAAACATAATACTTGCTCCCTGATTGCCGACCCAGCTCACTCACTCACTGTTGGTCTCACTGGCTGCCAGCCTGGCTCGTTCTCTCGCTGATGGCCTGGGTCACTGCCAGGTCCTAGGGCTGTCGCCTAAGTCCATTGCACCTCCTTTCCGCCCACTGGCGAACGACGTATTAGCGAATGTAGCAACGGTAAGCGTAGTTTACCTGTAATAAGTTTGGAAACCACTGCCGTAGGCAATGGCATTCGGTGAACAGCAGAGATTCTGTACCACTGTTGTCTTCTCCCACTTATCGCCCACTTGTACACTTCCCACTGTGAATCCCATTGCTCATTTCAACTGTGAGGCTCCCATTCAAAAGCTTGTGTGCGCAGCACGTGAATGGCAATGCCGGGAATCAATTGGCTCTTTCACTCTCAGCCAGTTGCCTTTGGTGTTCAATTGCAATGAGTTATTGTGAGCCCAGGTTTGAAGAGATTTGAGCTGCAGCTTGAATTTATGGCTCATGAGTCGTGACCCAACTTGGCAAATGCTGGTAACTCTAATAATGTAAGCAGCACTACATATTAATTAGCGGATGAGCTACAGATCACGCCTAAATTTAAATACTGCAGATTTCCTTGATGTATTTTTTGTCTCACACTAGTTGTATTCTCTGTGTTTTTTTTTAAAAAAGTTAATATTTATTTGCAAGGAGAGAGTAGCTGGCACTCTTTTTCATGCTGATGTTGTGTAATACGTACGTTTAAATTGATTCAATGTACAGTAAAAAGCAGGGTGAGCAACAGGGCACCACTGGATGTATAATCAGAGCCGGGGCATTTGACCACCATCAACAAGCAACGGTTCAAACATCTCAGGTCAATATTTGGATTACACTTGATCCCGACAATTGTAGAACGAGGTTTTGAGACAATAATGTGCGTTGGAAACGGGAAAACTATTCAGTCTCTGGTCAAGCTTAACATATTCTGCCCACAAACTAACACTCCTGTTTCACCAACCCCAGAGACGCACCAGCTGCTGAATTGGAGTCATGCTTTTTCTATCTCTGCCCTACGACCTCTGGAACTCCATCCCGCAGTCCCTCCGCCTTGCCCTGGCCTTCTTCAAGTCCCTTCTCAAGACTCTTCTCTTCAATGGTCCCATCGGCAACGCCTAGTCCCCCACTTCTAACCCCCCCCCCCCCCCCCCCCCACTGTCCCCAGCTCGGGTCTTAAACAGTGACTGTCCAGTGCCTTGGAACTATAACATTACACTATACAAGTGTAATGTTGTAGTTGTTCTGTGCTGTAAACCTATCCCGTTTAGAAAGTGAGGAGAGACTGTCTAAACTCATTTCAGATCCTCTCCAGCAAAGTCTGTGTTTTTTTTACTCCACCCTGCTTTGGGTTAGTGATACTCTCAGTTCTGAGATGCGAAAGCACAGTACACTTCTAGGTACCTGAATAAACCACAAAGCACACAATTACACTTGACAACTGCCAGTAACTCCAGCAATGTACATCACTAAACATCAGCAAGTGAAAGTTCTCCGAGATATCCGTTCTCAATAAACTATTTGGAATCATTGAGAAAACATGAGACCCGCTCCAACCTTTCCATTAGTTTTTTTAATACAAATCTAAGCAACTCAAATTTAATCCATTTTAAGGTCATTCCTTTCCGCGGCAGACAAGATCAGAACAGATCCCAACAAGACTCCAACTGTGTTAATGTGATTTTATCCAATTTGATTTTGCGTGGGCTCTGCTGTATTTATATGTCAGTCAGTGCATCCGGGGGAATCATTATGTTTGGAATAAAATGCAAATATCCTGCTATTGTTGAATAATATTAAAGCAACCCAAAGAAGGTGTTTCTTTTATACATGTAAGTTACGACTTCAAAACCAACTGTTCACATTTTGAAGTGAAACCAAACAAATGATTGGCATTTACCGTGGTTAGCTTATGAAACATGAATAATTTCAGGATAGCCAGACTTCATGATTAAAGCACTATATGTCTGAGCAGGAACACGACATAGGGGAAATGATCGAGAAGTAATCTGGGACATTCAAATTTACATTTGGCCAGAAATTGTTCTTGAATTGGGAGCTTAGAAGCTTGTGAACTGAACAACGAGGATTCTGAGCTACACCACCAATTCTAGTTCATAGTTATCTGAATCAGGTCTGCACGAATCGACAGAAGGAATTCACAGTGGGTCGCTTGGCAGGGTTGCAGTCGATAATACAGTCAATTGTTACCCCATAATTTCTTCCTGCCATCCAATGTGTGAGTTAATCTGGCCCTGAATAAATCTAGATTTATTGTAATACTACATAATAATCTTTGCACTCGATGTTGTGCCTTTCACACATGAGAAATCATGCTTCATGGGATTCACTAATAATAATAATAATAATCCTTGCATTCAATATGGCGTCTCATCACGTCTTCGAGACGTCTCAAAGCGCTTCACGGAATATACTGAAAACTGAATTGACTGTATATTTTGAGGACAAAATGCAGCGGCTAATTACGCACAGCAGTGTCTCACAAACATTTGTGGACTGAAGTGCCCGATTTATTATTATTACTACTTGCGAAGCAATTATTACCCCAGGGAAAGCGATCTGCCAATCAACTAACAACCGGGTTCTTACTCACTTCAAGACAAACAGAGGCATGTGGAGTAAGAAAATGTGCCCAACATTTCGCCCTTCCGGGTATCGAATCCAGGCTTGCGAGGCGAATGCTGCAGCACTGAGCTATAGGACTCCAGATTCCTGTAAAGCATAGTGACTGTGTATTGTGTAGGCAACCACTTGTGCTGGTGATTTTTGCCTTGGCAGAAATTAATAATGTCTGCTCAACACGGATTTCAATGCGCCTTTAAAAGGCTTACAATTAAGTGTCGCACTACAGGGAGGCATTTGGAGGGTAAAGGAAAGGGACGAAGAATCACTGAGCAAAACAGACAATTTAAATGCATTTACCATTAGTGAATTGCACAAGTACATGCTGCTAACAAATTAACTCACGCTGCTTTAACTTGCATAACCATGTCTGATAGCAACCCAAGCCCTTAAGTTAGTTTAAATGTGCCTTTCACAACAGTCACATTTAGCATAACACACGGGAGGTGGATCTGATGTGTAGACAATGCAGGAGTTTGGAGTTATCATAATAATAATAATCCTTGCATTTGATTATAGTGCTTTGCACGTCTTCTAGATGTCTCCAAGCTCTTCACGTAATATACTGTAAAGTAAAGTGAATTGACTGTACATATGTGGGGGAAACACAGCAGCCAAATGCCCACACCAGTGTCCCATAAACAGTCGTGGATTGAAATGACCAATTTGTTTTGTGAGGAATTATTATTAGGTGTGTGGAGTAAGAAAACCTGCCCAAGGTTTCACCTTGCCTGGAATTGAACACAGGTCTCTTGCTTTTAAGCCGAGTGGTCTACTCAGTGAACTACACAACTTCACAAAAAGGTATGACAATGCAGAGAAAAACACATTAATTGATCCACAGTGGTTAGATAACTTGTTGCCTCAAACCAACAGATTAATAGTGAATATTTGCCAGAGAAGTTTCTGCAAGATTTTATTCAATTTACTCAATTTTCAAGACTTGAGATGATTACAGTATAATGATTTCTTCTGATTTTTGCTGTTGTTCCCCCAATGAGGTATGATGAGGTGCATCTCTAATTGGGAATTGGGAACAAGGCCAAAAATAGAGAACTGGGTCAGTCAGGAGATCGTTAGATAACCTCTGGTACTATTCGCATCACATAATATACTATAAAATGAATTCACTGTATATTTTGTGGCAAAATGTTTTTACCTTTCTGTACCATTGTTTAATAGGGACTGAAGCACAACACAGTGATGTGGTAAGCGCTCTGAGACGCCGTCCGGCGTGGAGGGCGCTATACAAATCGAAGTTGTTGTTGTTGTTGTAAATAGCACATTCTGGATTTTACCTTCTGTATTTGACATACAACAATTGGCGAGGTTTGACTTGCTGGAACAGTGTGATTTCGATCTGAAGCATCGATGTGGACAAACGTATCTCTCATCCACGTAATTAACCAGCAATGAAACAGGTAGAGAAAAGGCCTCAAGTGACCAACTCAACAGCACCACAACATAATCGTTGACCTTTTAATCTTTTTATTCCAAACACTCCTCATTCCTGACAAGGCCTTTTTAAGGTAAACCTGTATTTAACTTTCATTCTTTCCTTTAACTGGCAAAAAGAGGTCAGCGGGATAAGAGAAAGATTACTATTTCACAGTGAACAGTAGCAACACAAACCTTGCCATTTAAGAACTCTATTTGCTGGAGTGTAATGTAGAGTTTTCAAGGTATATACGCTTCTGTTGACTGTAGCATTAGAATCATAGAATTATATAGCACAGAAGGAGGCCATTCGGCCCATCGTGTCTGTATCAAAAAGCTCTTTGAAAGAGCTGTCCAAATCAATCCCAGTCCCCCGCGCTCTCTCCCCCCACAGCCCTGGAAACCCGTCCTCCCCAAATAAGATCGCCTTTACGGAAGAGTGACCACGTCAACTAGGTACAGTACATAGAACTGTGTGAGTTCAAAATTCCCATTCCTGATCGTTGCTTATATCCTAGTGATTGTCGTCTGCGTGATCCACCTCTTTGTTTCTGCTGTAGATGTGCCCCCTGGCTCCCCTCACCTCTGCCTTTCCACCCCCCACCAGTGGCACATGGTTCCGATTCCTACTCTGCAAGAAATGAAGAGCAACAAGACCCTTCATTGAGCTGCGCGGCTTCCGATCAGCGGAGCTCCACCGCACTCACGCTCGACTGCACAGCCTCTGAAGTCCAAACCCACATAACAGGACTCTGTCTGTTCGGGCAGCCAACAATTTTACAACTGCATGCGTTAAATTAAAGGCCCAAAAACATCATTGTTGTTTGATGGATTATTCATCAACCTCATTAGGGATGAGGCCTGGCTCCATTAGGACCAAAATTACTCACTGTTCCAAGGAATCGGTGGGGAAAAAAATGTCTTTACTCCAAGGGAAGAGAAGCGTTTCGCTGTCTAACTGCGCAGAGTTGTGAACAGATGTGTTGGTGCCTGCGTGCTTTCATTCAAACCGCGCTCTCGTTTTACATGAAAATAAAAAATTTTACTTGAGTGCAATGGGTTGAAAATCATCATTAATAAATCGTTGCCCTCCAAAAGAATGAACCTGAACATGTACTTAAGAATTAACATATCAACTGTTGGAGAGTCAGCCTCTAATGATCAGAGAATCCTTAGGCTTGAAGCTAAGAGTTATTAATACCTGAGTAACCTTGTCAATCACATTAAATACACTCAGCTTAAAAATGCACTGCAGTTCTCTATTGCCAGTAGACAAGGGTAGGAAAAGCTGGTCTCTGGATAGCATCTTTGATAGTCCTTTGATAGGAAATACAAAGTGTCGTCTGCAGAAAGGGGACATGGACTCGAGCTTCAGTGAGGAAAGGTGAACTAATATCTCAGGTGGAATCATTTTGCACAGAATGAAGGCGAGGCTTGGATGATTCAGGCCACAGAGGTAGATTGAGAAGAGAATTTGACAGCCATTTTGTAACTAAATCAACTGCGGGTTATGAGACGTAGAAGAGTGATCTGTTTTTACTTTAAACACAGCAAATTAGTAATAATAATACTCTTTCTATCGTGCTCAAGGGGCATATAATGTGACTGCAGGCAGAAAAACTCAAAGTACAGTAATATATTAGGTCTATATATAGAAGGAATTGAATGCAAAGTTTAATCTCTGCATAGATTAAGTAGATTTATCCCAGGGACAAAAGGATGTAGTAATGATGAAAGGTTTTAACAAACAAACCTGTATTTAATGGAACAGAGAAATTAGTGATCGAGGGAAATGTTTTTAAGAGACTAAATGGTGATAGATTGCTTCCACTGTTGGTGGAATCAGCAACAAGGACGGACCATCTGAAGGTTATGACTAGAATCATAAAAGGGCAGGTTAGAAGAAATTGTCTTACACAAAAGGTTATTAGGAAGAACAGATTACCGCAAGTGCCTATTGAGGCCCAGTTAATTGCAGCATTTAAAAAGGAATTAGATAAACACTGGAAGAATGCAGCTACATAAGAGTAAAAAAAGAGCAGGAAATTTGGATTAGAGTGCAGAGATCATCGGGGCAGAAAGTAGGGCTGCTCTACGGTCTCAAATGTGTCCGTCTTTACGTGTGGAAAATCTTTTTGTTTCTATAATGCAATTACTGCTATAAATTTATAAATTTGTGGCAGGAGAAAAATCAAGATTGCCCGTCAAACCGGTGTGCCAACAACAAGCTTTTCAATCCATCAGGTATAGTTGCTGGTAGCAGATTTATACTTCTACACAAGCTTTCACTGTTTCAGTTGTAATAGCAAATGTTCAAAAATAAATAGGAGTTTTTGAAAGGTGAAAGCGAAGTAGACAAATGTTTGCAAATGAATTTTTTTTAAATGAGGAAAGGGCAGGGAGTAGGATTAAATGGATATTGACAATAATAATACAGTTACTCCACATGCAGAATAATAATCCTTCCAAAAAAAAACACAATAATAAAATTGGTCATTTGAATCCATGACCTTTTGCGGGTAAGCTGCTGTGTGCCATGGAGGCCGCGTTTCGCCCACAAATATACAGTCAATTCACTTTCAGTATATTCTGTGAAGCGCTTTGAGACGTCTAGAATACACGCTATATCAAATGCAAGGATTATTATTATATTTGTGGGCAGATAGATCTTTCAGCCATGATGGTCAACTGGGTGTCTGTCATCACCATGATTGCACATGCATAAATACAGAATAGCATCATCGCCTGAATTCTCATTCATACTTACACACAGAAATTTCCCTGTGCCTGGAATGGAATATGCGTTCTCTCTCTCTCTCTCTCTCTCTCTGGAGGCATGCAGCCGGCTTATCTAATTCTGGAGACTATTTCACAAAAGAAATGTGTGGCACTCCCCACTTCACTTTGCCTTGTCTGATTATTAAGTCCACACTTTTGGAGAATTATCTTTATCTGAACAGATGTAACACCCAAGAGGTTAACTACACAACCGCCTGACATTCTCACCCCAGGACCCAAACAGACCATTCTGGGGACCTGAAGCTCTGCAGTTATACAGTCAAGTATTGCTCAGAAATCTGCAAAAAATATATACTGTATATATTTAATCCACAGATGTGGGTTAACATGGAATCTGAACTTGTTTATCCATTAAACAATCTACAATAATTGCACATGCATAAATACAGGATAGCACGCCTGAATTCTCAGTCTCGTCCACTTAGTAGTCTGGAGATATAGGTTGCAATTCATTGGACCAAGAGGATTGATCTCAGAGCAAGTTGCAGCATTTATTTTCGTGCTGATGAAACTTTCATGAAATAACACATTTCTCATGCTGTCGTTAATCTGGTTATGCTTTAATGCCTTTTCACTTTTGTGTCTTTCTCTCGGAAAATCAAAAATGTAATTAAAATGGTAATTATATGCTTTACCTTTCTTCCCCACTCCTCAGCGGTAATTTAAATGAATTAAAGTTTCGAAATAAGCTGAAGAGGTTTAGAAATATAATTAGGAATTTGATGCTTCATCTCAAATTGTATAATGAAATTCTGTACACTTCAAAACAGAACATTTGATCTAACTGTGTAGTAACCATATACAGTAATCACATTCCCACATAGCTTTTCCAGACTAAAATGCTGATGTTACACTGTCACAGTCTAGACTGCCACAAAAACCACCCCCAAAATAAGCAAACTGCTTTCGCTGGTATAAATATGGATGGTGGGAGGATGATGCATCGATGCACGGGTGGCATGAATTAGTCAGACACAAATTCACAGCCATCCCTTAGAGTTCAGCTCCTTGGTTTCAGTTGTATGAAATATTTTCCTGTCTGAAGCTGCTGGTCAGGAGTGATTCCACACCAGAGAATAGTTATTAGGATGTAGTTACACCAAATAAGTGAGTTGTAATTCAACCTGGATCTGGATTAAATTTAATTATGTAGCATTTTCAAAATGCCCAGAATTTGGTAAAGTCTTTGAATGTGAAATCAGTTTGGAGTGGTTTTGGGGGGGAAAAAAGCTTACAAAAACTTTATATACAGCACACTTCAGGGGAAGATGAAAGAAGGACTGCCTCCAAATTAAAGCTGTATCTAGGAATTTGTTAAATATGAGATGCTTTCAAGTAAATCTAGACCAATTTGGGAAGATGGGAGAAAATAACTTGAATAAGGAGATTTTATTTCTGACAACAAGCTGAGGATGATTTGGAGCCTTCATAGGCTGGCATCTCTCGGATTCACGAAAAAGGCTTTTTTGTTTTTAAAATATTTGCAATAGCACAATCTTGAATGACCAGATGGACTATATCTCTGTGTCTATGATTATTACACTGGGGAAAATAATTGCTGTGTAACGCAATTGCCTCAGTTGATAGTAGTCTTGTTCTAAATCAGAAGGTTGTGGGTTTACACTCAAATGTCGCGACTTTAAGATCATACACTTGGCTGGCACTTGATTACAGTCTTGGGGGAGCACTGTACTGTCGGAGATACTGTCCCCTGGATTAATTGGAAGTTAAACTGAGAACCCAGCTGCCTGTTAAGGAGCCCTTGGCATTACTTGAAAAGAGAATTCATTGGAATTTAAGAGCAGGCTCTATATTAGTGACTGCCAGAGACCCCAAATCTGTCCAGCACTCAACTGAATGATCAACTAGCAAATAAGGAAATCGTAGGCAGACAGATTTGCAAGGTTAATAAGCACATATAAGTTGCAAGCCCACCTCTAGAATCGACTTATGGAATTATTGTTCGAGGATTTCTTCTTTGATTTCTTCTGAAGACTGATCTTCAGAAACATGAAAGACCAAATGTCCTTGCAAGTCTGCCATCAATTGTGAGGTTTCCTGCAAGACAACATTTGTGAAGCGAGGCTCCCAGCTGTGTGACACTGATAAATAGAATCCCCGCGTCCCCACCGATCGAGTGATTCATTTCAATGCCAAGGTCTCAAAACAAAATAAAGGCCCTTCCATTTTACACCGAGACCATTAATGGCGAGGGGAGAGATTCAAATGAAAAAAATCATGGTTCTGCTTCCGACTTCGTATATTCAAAAAGACTTATGTTGCACAATGTGGAGTTATCATCAAATAGTTTTGATCTATTTTTGTGGAAATCAACAAAAAAAACAATTATCTGCCTAACTGGGTAACTGCATAATAAAAGTGAATATAAGGGTGCAAAGCACAGAGTAAACAACGAGATAAGTATATTCCAGGAGAATAGCTCATTCCCACTATATTTGTGCTATATTCTTCAGTAGCTGATGATATGAATAATATTAATAATAATTTTAAAAATCCTTGCATCTGATATAGCGCCTTGTCACATCTCCGAGATGTTTCAAAGGGCTTCACAGAATATACTATAGAGTGAATTTGCTATATATTTTGTGGGACAAAGTAAGTAAATGAAAGAAGTTATAACAAACAGGCCTTTCTTATTGAAGCGGACATTCTCCCAGATCTCAGATCACATTTTACTCTGAGCGTATTTTTGATGGCTGCTAATCAATTCGAAAAAGAGCCATAAATAATGAATCCTCGACAGCTACAGTAGTCAGACAATTAAAATCATAATGCACTTTAGTGGAATAAGTTCACATTGATTTTCTATCTTACACTCACTCCCTTTTCGCTGCCTCCCCCCCACCACCACCACCACCCCACAACCCAACCCAACCCACACGCTCCCCCAACCTACTCCCCATGTGCTGCATTCTGACAGTAAACGTAATTTTGTGTCTTGGGATATCACGTTGCTCTGCCTGAAAGGTTCAGTGCTATTTTTGCGGATTGTGTATATTAATTGTCAGGAGAAAATAGGAGGCAGCGAGCTCAGCGATTAATATTCCGAAATGTACTGATAAGGTACCCAGCCCTGTAATGAGAATGAAACAGAGAGAAGGATTTCATGTAAATTTGTGATACCTCTTAATCAGCAATGCTAAGTCTGTAATGGTTACCTTGGATACCGAAAATGCCATGGGAACTTTCAATCTGTGCTCCCAAATCAGATTTCCTACATGTTTTACATTTTGATTTATTTTATTGCATCTGAGGTGACTCATTTCATCTTAAAGCTTTGTTTCTATGAAGTCAAATAAATATCTAGCCAAACATATTTCATACTACCGCTTAAGGAAACCTATGAAACTAAATACTTAGGAACATAGGAACAGAAGTTAACCATTTTATTAAATCATGGATGACCTGTACCTCAATTCCAATCAAAAAAAGAGAACAATATTCGGTCAGAAAATAATAAAAGGAAAAGGAAATCAAAAGTATTATCTTTCATTAACAATTATTTCTAAATTATGGCAATAACCTATTCTACTTTGTACATTCATAAGGAAACTACAGCAACAATTTTGATTTATATAGTGCCCTCCACGCTGGACGGTGTCTCAGAGCACTTCACAATAATGAAACCCGGGGGCAAGCCAGGGGAAGGGGGAGAAAGGTGAACAAAAGTGCGGTCGAAGATAAAGGTCTTTGGCTGAGACCTGAAACTGGGAAGAGAGGGGGAGAGGTGAAGGGAGACGGGAGTAACTCCCTTTGTGAGAGTTTTTGTTTAGGGTTTTTTTTCCCCCCCGGTTCATTTTATAAATGTGTTATAAATGTTTTATATAAATGTTTTATTCTGATGACTTCAGAAAGAATATTCCTAATTTGTAGAAACAAAGCAAACCCTCCTAAAATACCACACATTAACATATATATGGCTGAAAAGTCTGTGGAGCTTGACATTTGAGTTCCAATCGTACTAGGAATAAGAGTACTGTACTTTCTTAATCAGACAACTTAAGGCAGTGCAGTAGGATACACTGCCAATGATGCATGTAATGAAAAAGAGTTGGTACACAGGAAAACAAGAACAAGAGGAGAGCATTCAGCTAATCGAACCTGCTCAATTGTAAAGGGAGGAGGTGTCACTGTATACGGATACCCATTCATTGGCACACACGTCCTTTAATTCCCTCTCTCTCACACACACACACATAGTGAATGGGCACAGTGGAGGTTTGCCCCAATGGGAGTGAGAGATTGCTATGAAAGTGCTGTAATCTGAAAGAAATCCTAATCTTAATCTGGACCCTACCGTGGTACGTTGTTGTATTCTGTGAAGCGCTTTGAGACGTCGATAAGACGTGGAAAGCGCTATGTATGTAAGGATTATTATTATATTATATAGAAATCTGAGCTCCAATAGGAAATCTATTTGGAGGCAGCTCCAAAAAATTGATATCCCCGGTTCAAAATGGCTCCTGAAAATGACCTAGTTATCTTTAGGGAGAGTTTGACAATATCAAGCCTGCTACAGCACCAATGCGGATTGATTTGTTTTTACCCCAGTCAGTTGCTCTGTGACGTCATTGATGCACAGATGTTATTTGAATTCCACATGTGTTTTGGTTCCTTTGACCCGACTCCTCCAACAACAACAACAATAAAATTAGACTTGTATAACGTCTTTCATGTCAGGAGGATTCCCAAAGCGCTGACTCTAACTGAATGAAGCCGGAAGAGGGAAGCTCACTAAGCACTGGTTCTATTTGAGTTGGATTGTCTGGATAATCCGATCCCGTATCACCATCCACCATGTCTTGTTCCACAAATAAACTGGTTCCTCTACCAGCCTTCAACTCTTATTGGAAGAACATTCAATAATAATCCTTTTTTGTGGGGGGTAAATCCATTGCTTATATGAACTTTGCAGTAAACCATCAATAATAGAGAATCCGTGATATTGAGATGCGAACCATATAGTCCATGTTAACATGTCATTGTCTCCAGAGCAAGACGTTACAGTCCAAGTCAACTGCAGTAGGTCTGCAGATTATTATTCCATTGATCATTAAATTGATTGACATACAGAAAATGCCTCCCTCCCCCATCTTTAAACACAGAGAATTAATTTTCTCGCAGATTGCATTAATGAGGAGCACCATGGCTGTTAATAAAGGCAGTTAACCTGTATTGATACAGTTGCTATAAATTCTTGTCAACTTTGCATCTGACCCTCTGTGTTACGATCGACCTACATAAAGCCCTAATCGTATATTAAAACCTTTAAAATAAGTCGGCGATCAGGCTTGAAATACCTGAGCGGACATGGAGTCCATTAATTCACATTCCATAAGGCCACAAATACTGCAGGAGGAATCCGTGGGCTCTTAAATTTGAGGACAATTTAAAACAGGTTTGCGATAGCAACTGCACACAGTAGAGCTGCAGCTCCTTTATTAAGCTATCTGCAAGCATTTAAATCATTCAATCACATGTTGGTCGGCGTGGTGAAATTTAACATGATTAGCCATGCAAATGATTCACTTGACCTATGCAAATCATGTCACTCGGTAAGTGGAGGCGGTAAATATGCAAAAATGGTAGGTACGAAATGACACAGGAGGGACCAGGCTTTGGTGAAATAGAGCTCGCTCTCAAACAAAGAAAGAGCAGAGAAAAAAATACTTCCTCGTCGCAAAATCCCTTAGTTCATACTACTGTATACGGGCCCGCATCGCTGAAAGTGTGAATTGTTAATCTAATTTCCGCAGATTACCTTCAATGATCTGCAAAGTCTAATTTGGAACACAACAAAGGGATTATTTGGCCCACTAAATTCATAGTCAATTCACCTTACCGTATATTCCGTGAGGCACTTTAAGAAGTACAGACGACGTGATAAGGCACTTTATCAAGTGCAAGGATTATTATTGTTACCAAAACTACACGACGCAACTACGAAAGACAACAGGAAAAATGGCCCCAAAAACATATTACTCGGGTATATCAGAAGTGGATGATGATGACACCAATTCCTTAGCAAATGGTGCAATGGAATCAGGTATGTGATTCAATAACATCAGTGTCATTTAAGATCATTAATGTGCATTCTCATTGAAAGTTCATACGTAATAAATTCTCACACGTCCTCCAATAAACATGCCTTACTTTGTTGTTGCCAAATAACAATGGATTTGTGGTGCTTTGTGCAAGAGTATTACTGTTGACACATCGGAGATTCAGGTCTTTGAGCTCATAATCGAGTCAACACTATTGCAGTGCTGGGGGAAGCATTGCATTGTTATAGTAGCATCTTTCACAATCCTTTAGACTAACTGGGTTATTCATGCCAAAGATGTTTGTGGCTCATTGTTGCAGGTATATTGGTTGGCACTTTTGACCCACACACTAACTGCACATTACAGCATATTCTCTGGAAGCTCTTTGCGATACCTTGACAATATGAAAGGACACTCAAATCAAAGGCAATTATTATTACTATACCTTTACCAATCTCACTCATGCAGCAGTGCAGTAAAGGGACTTAGAGAAAGTCAAGGTAGGATTGATTTAATAAATCTATTAACAAGGACATGTTCTTTTGTTGATAATTTTATGTGGTCTACTGGCTTTTACTTGTGTGTTGGTTGTTACATGTGTCTCCCAGAGGGCAATAAAATCATTTGTTTGTGTACCTTTACAAACTGATGATTGTGCAGGTTGTTCTGGATGATAGATCAGCCCCAATATCTGTAAACCTCTCGAAATGTATAATTCACAAGTATGCTGTGGGTACTTGCTAAAAACCGCAAACTCAGGCAACCTGTTGGCATTGTGATCTGGATAAGTGTGCCCTTCACTGGGTGACAGATTCTCGGAATGTTTTCCTTGTGGATAACTGCTGATGTAAAAAAGGAACACAATAGAGTCTCTCAAAATGGGCAGAGGGCAAAATGATATTTTTTTTTTAATTATTTTGGGTGGGCGGAAAGACATACTGCATTTGCTTAAACTCTCCAAGCCAAGGGCCTGTTATTTGGAAGTACAATTCATTCATTTTAAATTTGCTGTCCAAATACACAGCCACTACACTTTACAGTAAATCCTGTGAAGCACTTTGAGACTTCCAACCTCCTCAATTTCTTTAGCATACGTGCAAGCTTTGAATCAAAGCTGTACAATTTTTTTTTATAAATCTTAATCGACAGGAATTGTGGAACCATTTTGTTGCCATTAACCCAAGACATGTGAATGCTTTTGTCCAGCGGATTTCATATCTGACTTGATTAGAAGCAGTGTGGCCTTGCTCTGGTAAAATCCCTTTTGTCAGCCTTCTTGCTCTTCAGATAAAATATTGATGAGAAGTTTGTTGATTTAATCACACCAGATTGCTGTGAGCATCTTACACACACACACCGCACCCCACACACAGAGTTACTTGATAACTTACGGTATCTAACATAGTTTATGGTAATCAACATTTAATACTTCCTATTAATCATTCTGATGTCAAACTCAATTCTAACATCAGATTGAAATGTACCTGTTGAGCGTTTTTTAAATTGCTGGGAGGATTTTTTTCCTATTAGATCTCTCAATACAATACCAACTACCAGGAGGTTTCCAATTAGTAATCTTTTCAGTATGTGTGTCAGTTCCTCCTGTTATCGCGGACAGATTTCACTTGCGGGTTGACTCGATCTTTGCAAGTAACCTTCGTAAGTAGTATAAACCCACACAGCCAATCATAGAATCATAGAATTTTACGGCACAAAAGGAGGCCATTCGGCCCATCTAGTCTGCGCCGGCTCCTTGAAAGGAGCAAGTCAATCCCACTGCCCCGCTCTCTCCCCCATAACCTAACAGACCTGTTCTCCCTAAATAAAGATCGAATTCTCTTTTAAAAGCTGTTATCGAATCGGCCTCCACCACCTTTTCAGGCAATGCATTCCAAATTCGAACAACCCGCTGACTGAAAAAAAATTCTCCTCAGCTCTCTGCTTCGTTTTGAAACTATTTTAAATCTGTGACCACGAGTCACAGATTCGCCCACCAGTGGAAACAGCTTTTCCTTATTCACCCTTGTTTCAACTGTACGTTCACCCCACCTATAGAAACCCTTCTGAAACATTGAATTTATTTTGCAAGGAACACTTCACCAATCTGAAGTCCTTTCTGTAATAGGCTTTTGTGTTATTCCTTGTTGTATTATTTAAACAGGTTATTCTTTGTTTTAACAGCTTTTCTTTCATCTCTTCCCAAAATCATTAGCTCTGCTTTGTTCCATTGTCATGCATGTTAATGGCGCATTATTTTCCACAGGCTCTATTTAGTTAGTGAATTGTCTTTGAAAGTTGATCAATCCTTTCTCTGTATCTGATTTTTTTTTGTTGTTTATTTTCCCACCTTCTACATTGTTTGTCGTTGAGCATAAATTGTTTTTTTTTCCGCCACAATTATCCAAAGCCGTTGCATAAATTAAGTTGCTGAAATCCGTGCGGTTCTGTGACATGAATTTTCATGTTGAGGATTTAAGTAGAGGCATTCAAAGTGTGAGCGAAACCAATATCCTAAACATTGACAACATAGTCTTGGTGAATGACACAAACTATGGAAAGTAGGAATACCACGATGATATGGATGACCCTTTAGTAATCCCAAGTCCATTACTGTAGTCATTGCCATCTTTCCTTTCTCCTCTATTTGCAATTGCAAGGCGTTATTATGTTTGTCTCCACTGCAATCTGGAAACTGGTCGATTATTGTTGAAAGTAAGGGACGGATTTCAAAACGCAAGCAATGTTGGCATGCCCTCACTTCCCAATAGGATTTCTCTTTCTTGTTGAACTCGCTTGGAGGTGTTTTACAAAGGCACCTTGGGCTCTTTGATATACATTGGGCAAAGGCAGGGCCTGCCTTGGACTAGCAGTGGGAGGAACAAGGTTAGCCTGTCCACCAGTTCGACAGCTCTATGGAGAGCCGTGTTCAAATCCAGGCAGGTCAGGGCGAAACCTTGGGCAAGTTTTCTTACTCCACACTCCTGATAATAATGTTCCCTCAAAAAAAACCACAATAATAAAATTGGTCATTTCAATCCACGACAGTTTGTGGGACGCTGCTGTGCCAATTGGCTGCCATGTTTCTCCTACAACTATACAGTTACAGTACATTCTGTGAAGCACTTTGAGATGTCTAGAAGATGTGAAAAATGCTATATCAAATGCAAGGATTATAATATTATTGAGCTGCTTTAATTATGCCCTAAGGTTTTCTGCTCTGATTTATGACTTCTCAATTTCTACTTACTTTCTACTTCCCATTTACTTTTTAAATACAATACAAAATTACATTTGTATATTGCCTTTCAAGTCATGCCACCTTAATTCACCAAGCCAGGTGCCTCTGTAGTAAAAAAAAAGGCACAGTGTTTACTTAAAATGCAGCAATTGAAGTTCTGAAATCTTCCTTTTTTCTTTGCCCATCCTTTTTGTTGATGTAGACCTACTTGACAGTGTGTAACCAGATACTGATGCACCGTTCAAAATGGTGTTAATGGTGTATTAAAGTGTCAATACTAATTCTCAGATTTAAACACTTGATATCTAGCTGTAGGTTTGGGTTACGTTGTTCCATTGCAGGTCTGTTTTCATACCAGTGTCTCTCTCATTCTCAGTGAAAGCTTTTCATTTTCATTGACATTGAAAAGGTGCTACGTAGGTGTAAATGGATTTGAATAATCTTAAATTTAGCACATGCCAAGTCTTGAATTTGACTCACCTCCTCAGATTTACTAATAAGTCACACAATTTGATACCAGTCTCTGTGAGAGATTCCAGTTACTACGTTTATAAATCCCCTCTTGTCTTCCCTCTCTCCATTTTCTCTCCTTCCCTGTCCACTTTCCGTCCCTTCCCTGGTTTGTGTTGTCAAGCTATTTTCTATCCGACTTACAGATTCTTTCGTAATCTCTTAAACCTTTCCATCAGCCATATGCCTTTCATCAGAGACCTTGTCAAATATGTCTCAAAGTCAAGATTTCCTTCATCCAACCACTACATTATATTTTCAGCAATTCCAATCAATGTATTAGGCTTGACTTTCCTTTCAAGAGCCCAGTTTGTCTTTTGTTTATTACCTTCACTCTTGATAGATGGTCCTGAATTGCTTCCACAGTAATCCACCCTTACATGTTTTTCTCATTATTGATGTTAAGCCAACTGTCCCTTGCCGAAGATTGAGCCCACATTTAGTGTTCTCAAGTCTCCTGATGTTAACCCCGCTGCCAAAGAAACTATACAACGTCAAAGCTTTGTGACTCTATGTCTCTCGTCATTGATTCTTGTTTTCTCTCTTATCTGTTCTATCTACCCATGACGGACATTTAATCTTCCATACAGCCTAGAGGTTTGAATAATTCTTTCGCCAATTTTTATTTTATTATATTCTGTTTTTATTTTATATCTTTTTATTGTGATCCAAGGAGTTTCTGCCTCTCCACCGCCACCCTACTCCAATAACTTATTGTAGTGTCATATGTTCTGAATGTCAATGAAACTCATTTATTTAAAAGGTCAGTCATACTGACCTCCACCACTATATCCGCCTCCTCACTCTTAAGGGCTTACTTATCTTCACAAAGAACCATGTATTACCTTCCACGATCCCGATTGTAATTTAATTGCTAATTTTCTGTTTGATTCTCCAATAATCCTTTTTGGCCACTCTCAAATTAACTTGATATACTTTCCAAATTCCCCCTCAGCTCAATCCTCAATTTAAGCACCTTGGGTTTTCTTTGAACTGCCTGGTCAACTTTTCACAAGTCCACCTTGAAGCCAATCTCATTCTACACTCTTGTGGCCTTTGAACGAAAGATCGAGAGACGTTTCCTCACTTTTCCTCGTGTATTTCTCCCCAATCAATCATCTTATGGAAGAGCCACTCAGACTCTACGAATTCCATCTGTTGGGCATTACGGTTTAATTCCTCAGCCAAGCCTATTAATTTGCTCAAATCTCTTTAAACTACTGTTCAAGTCGCTCAGGTACAGAGCTCAGTGTTGTCAGCATATTTACTAATATTAACAGTTATCCTCCTCCAGGTTGTATGTAGAATGTGGAAACAGCAGAGGATTCGCGGCAGATCCCCACAGAATTACACTAATCGCTGCTCCCACATGGAACTATTTGCATTCATCACCACCTTCTAGTCTCCTTCTTGTCAAACTAGTTTCCAATCCAGCTAGCTGACTGGGTACATTTATTTCATGAGCCTTAATCTTCTGTCAAAAGCCTCACGTGGGGTACTTTATGAGAAAAACTGTGGAGCTCCTATAGCTCAGTGGTTAGAGCACTCGCCTTACAAGCATGAGACCTGTGTTCAAATCCAGATAGATCAGGGCAAAACCTTGGACCAGTTTCCTTTCTCCACACACACGCCTAATAATAATCCATCCCCCAAAAAACACAAAATATTAAAAATTTATCATTTTCAATCCATGACTTTTCGTGGGACACTACTGTGCTCAATTGACTGCGGCGTTTCACCCACAAATATACAGTTAATTCACTTTACAGTATATTCTATGAAGCGCTTTGAGACTATATCAAATGCAAGGATTATTATTATTATTTACAGCCATGTGGACAAAGTAACAGAGAGAGACTGGAGAACTATACCCAGTAGAAGGCAAAATAAGTCAAATGAGTTTGAGGAAGGAGAAGAAATTCATGGAAGAAAAAGTTAAGCAGTTATTTGATAAAACTGCTTAATTATGTGGTTACACATCCAGGAGATTTAACTGTATGAAAGCAGATGTGGACCAACAAATAAACCAGTGAAGGTACATTTGGAATACTGGGTGCAGTTTATGCATCATATATCTTCATGAAAAGATACTGATTGGACAAAGCTAGTTCAGAAAATAAATACTAAAGATGATCTTAATTTCTGACACGTGACAGGAGAAAACTTGTTTTCTTTGCACAGAGAGAGAGAGGGAGGAAAAGAGAGAGAAAATAGAAAAAAAAAACAATGGGTGAACAAATTCACATGCGGAAATCTGTAGATTATGTAGCAGTGAGCAAGCTATTTGTTTTAGGCTGTGAGCACCAGTTGAAAATGATCAACACTCCAGTGAACTAGACATTAGAAGGAGCAATCAATTATTACCCACAGGATAGCAAGCATGAAATGAATACAGGTATTTGGGAACTGTACCAAAATATAGGCACCTCACGCTTTCTCACTATCCTGTAGTTCTATACATGAACATGACGTTATTTTGAAATTTTCCCATTTGATTTGCTTCTTAATCAATCTATTTTGGGTCGGTGAATGCACGAGTACTGCTCCAATAACTATTTCTTCCACATTTACATTATTTTAATTGGCTTTACTTAATAATGCACGCACTTCAACATTCACAATATGAATACTTTACCAGATTACATGCAAATAAGGCTCATTCCACCTCATAAACTCTATAAAAACTTTAGGTTTATAACTAACACATCCTCCTCTGCTCATACGGCAAAGAACTGGAGGGAAACCCTGATAAAAATGCCTATGCAACAATTCCAACATTCCTTAAATGTATCCGATATATCAAAAATACTGAAAGCTGCAGCAAAGAATGCAACGCCAAATTTACAACTTGCATTTATGTAGCACCCTTCACGGAGGGTAGTTTCCCGGGACACTTGACAATGGCAGAGTCTGGCAACGAGCCAGAGAGAGAGGGAGAGGGAGAGTCGGGCACATTAAGTCTCAGTGTGGCTTTGTCTTTTATAACATGCCGCATGGAAATCAAATAAGGGCATTGCAGAGGAATTGGGATCGTCTCCGAAACAGAGAGAGGAAGGGGAGATGCTTCTGAGATATGGGCAATAGGGATGTGGCGGGGGTGGGGTGGTGGGGAGAGAGTGGAAAAATCCCTGGGATTATAGACAGAACAAAGATGGGGGAGAAAATCCCCGAAATATAGACAATTTGGGCAATCTTTTCCCCAAACATGGGCACTACCCTCAATTTTTAACCAAAAAGAGCACAACTGTCATTTTATTTTCAGTAATCTGAATAAACGAATACACGTCCATCTCTCAGTAGACTTTCTGCCACTTTATCAAACTAAAAAGGATACATGTATTTGATGTGGAGCCTTTTCATTTTGTCAAAACATCTCCAACCACTTCAAATAATTTTTACTGTGAAGTGCATCGACTGTGTATTTGTAAGCAAACACCAATTTGCTAACCCTAACCATAAGGAATATCCCTCAAACATTCATGAACAACAACAACAAAATGACATTGATATGACGCCACATTCCGAGGCGCTGGACCGTCAGTGTTTCGGACCTGAGCTAGGGTCGGGATCAGGGAGGGTGGAGGGATGGGAGGGGAAAGTGGGTGATTGATGGCATGGTGGTCGAAGAGGAGATTCCTAAGGCAGGACTTGACGAAGGCTAGGGATGGGGGCAAGGCAGAGCGATTGCAGGATGGAATTTGAAAGGTTGGGGGCAAAATGGCTGAAGGCTCACCCGTCAATGGTGGGGCGGGTAAGTCGTGGAAGATGGAGCAGGCCGGAGCCCACTGAGCGGAAAGCGCGGACCGGTAGGTAGTGGTTTAGAAGGTTGCAGAGGTAGGGTGGTGATGAATAATAATAATAATCCTTGCATTTGATATAGCACTTTTCACATCTTACCGACGTCTACTAGAGCTTCACAGAATATACAGCAGAGTGAATTGACTGTATATTTGTGGGCGAAACGCGGCAGCCAATTGCACACAGCAGTGTCCCACAAACAGTCGTGGATTGAAATGAACAATTTTTGTCATGGTGAGGGTTTTGTTTTGGACGGATTATTATTGATCAAGTTTATCTGGAGGATCGTTGGCCAGCATACAAGTGGAAACTTCTTCTCTTTTCAGGTAGTGCCATGGGATCCATAATGTCCCTCTACACAGGCAGATGGGATACTTTGGTTTAACATATGATCTGAAGGAAGGCACCTCTGACAATCTGATCTAGTTGATGAGCTCAACATCCGGATGTGGAGCTTGATCCTACAACATTCTGGCTCAGAACCGAGAGTAATATTAATTGAGTCAGACTTATACCTGACATCATAATCCACACCTTTTAGTAACGATACACCTGTTTAGAATAGATATACCCTTTCAATGTCTTAAAAGGGTGCTATCTATTGTAAAAGTCAGGCATTTTAAAATGACTAAGTATTTCCATTTTATAATCAGTGATTGTACAGTTGCAAGGTGTGAAAAATATTAATTACAGTAATTAGGTTAATTACAAAATCAACCTTTTCCAGTAACGGAAAAAAAAACTAGTATTTCATGAATATCAGGATGTGTTCACTGAGTTGTTGGGATAATGTCATTTATTATTCTAATTACACATCAATTGATTCATTAGAAAAATGCATTTCGCTTAATGATTCAAAACCCAAATCCCCAAATGTTCTTGTGAGTTTGTGCTGTGAAGGAAACATATTGATGTGGTGGTAAAATTAGATCTAATTTCAATGCATCTATCTCAGTTAATTACCATAGAGTTTCAAATTTACATTTGAATTGAGTTTAAATAAATCAAAGCCACAAGTCCTTATACGAGATATCCCAAAAGTTGAAAAATAAGACTTTCTGGTCACCTGATAACGTTTAAAAAAAACTTACGGAGTACCAACTTCAAAATGAAGGCTGTTTTTGAAAAGGTGAAATATTCTGCCCATGCTGAAATTGGTAAATCTAGATCCAGGTGAAATTTTTTCCCATTAATCTTTTTGAAATTATCTAGATTCTATATCAATGGCAAATTCTCCACTATTTATTTACAGCAAACGTTTCCACAAAACCCATTTGCTTATTCCCTAAACACCCAGAAATGCACAGTTTTCTCTATCTGTAATAATAATAATAATCCTTTGCATTTGATATAGTGCTTTTCACATCTTATCGACGTCTCAACAGCTTCACAGAATATACTGTAAAGTGAATTGACTGTATATTTGTGGGCGAAACACGGCAGCCAATTGCGCACAGCAGTGTCCCCACAAACAGTCGTGGATTGAAATGACCAATTTTATTATGGTGTTTTTTTTTGGATGGATTAAGTCACTAAACCCAAATCATAATACCTACAAGCAAAGCATTCACTTCAAAAGCAATGAGCTGGTACAACTTGTGGACTCTTCTTCCAGTGTTTTAAAAACTGCTTTGGGGAGAAAAAAATAGTTTTTAGGCTGCAGTGGTAAACAGCACTGCTGTGAGGAAATATAACAAGGATCATTTTGAGTTCTGTAACTTTTGCTCTTAACAAGACCTCGAGGAATTCTAGTCTATTCACAGACTGAGGGCTGACAATCACTTGGTGGCGAGGTGTCCCAATGACGTGCTCAATCCTCGTTACAATTCAAGGTCTAGGAGGAGGCCTTTTGTTGAACTCAATTGAAAGTGACAGACCTTATGAGGGTAGAATACCTTGAATACAAGAGGAGCTTCTATGCCCGCAATAGAGTATTACTTGGTTTACTTCGTGTTTGGGTGTGAGATAGATTCTCGAACATTCAAATGAGTTAGGAGGGACAGTAAGAACAAGGTCAGGAGAGAAAACTTGAATTCAGTCACAGTTGTAGCAGCAAGGGTCGGTATTTTGTGCCGATGCTTTGAGATGTTCATCCTACATGAAAGGCAATTTGTTATGTCAACAGTTATAGTTAAATCAGAAAAGTAAGCTGGTGAGATCAGCTCCCTCTTTTAGGAAAACTAGCAACCGAAACGTCACAATTGAAGTGTGTGAGAATAAAGATTCGCAGGAGCTTTGAGAGGTGGCTTTGCTATAAGAATGACCAAAGGCACCTTCAGATAATACAAATATGTATTAAGCAGCCAAATGATTACTTTGCGGCAAAACAGATTCAGCAGACCAACGCTAAATATTTTACAATAACCGCAATCAAACTTCATTTCAGCACAGCTGGAAGATTTTCACCATTGGGGAGATTTATCTCTGGGACCGGCTGTAACTCCATTGAATTCCATTAGATTTCCAGCAGTTAAGAGAGATTTAATTGCCGAGATCACTCACTTCACATCAACAGTTTATAGTTTAGGGGGTAATATGGGAAATTATTTTGAAAGGGATTTCCCCCCACCCCTTCTCGTCCCGTCTTACAAACATAATTGTTGTGGCATTCGTGAGAAATATGTGTCAACCAGGCAATGAATTTGAACAGTGTTCCTCACACACATACCACAGATCACCCCCAATAATTAGCCATTAATAAATGAGCAATCACTGGTACTGGCGATTACTGGTAAAGGTTCCACCAGGAAAGGTGGCTGAGCCTGCACGCTGGGTTCATTTCAAAAGCAGCTTGATCTATTATGGGGGAGTAGATGGTAGAGTGGGTATTCTGGAAGGATGAGATCGGATTGGCTGAAGCAAAAAGCTTAAGCTATCTTCGAGGATGTGTTCAAGTGGGAGGCCAAGGCAGGAATATAGATTAGTAGTGAATAAATCGTTCACGCCCTACAAAGCCCGGGTCAAGTGTGAATATATATATATATCCTTGGCTTTTTTTGTTTTTACTATTTAAATATTTTCCTTCTGCAGAGTGAGAGAAAGAACTTGCATTTGAAGAATTGGGTGGAAACATCTCAAAGTGCTTGATAGACAATTGCTGTCAAGTGTAGTGACTGTTTTTGTAGACGAACGGGATGGACGTTTCATCCCTTACCTTAGGGACATCCCCAAAATCTGAACGGCATACTAGTTCAGGAATTAAGAAGTATAAAGGTTAGAAATGAGGAATATGAAGCATCGATGAGAAAAGCAATGTACTGTAGTTAATTCCCTGATAAGTTCACTACAATAGTCGGTCCAGACTCTAAACCCAGTACAAGTTCAAGTAAGATTTGCAGCCAATATTATAAACTATTAGCATAAACCTCAGTGGTTTACACAAATCATCTGAACCCTAGGATTGTGATTCTCCCTTAGGAATCTATTATGTTTTTATAAATACAAATTGGATTCTCAATGATGGAAGTCTAACACTTGAGGTCTCATCTCCGAGCTCTCAGATTGTTGCTGAGTGATGTTAATGAGACAACTTGGATGACATTGCCAGGCAGTCAGGCATTTGACTTTGATGAGTATATCATGAAAACATCAATCCCAAGACATGGGTTGGATAATTCACAAATAGATCTGCTTGCCTTATAATCCCATGAAGTATATTTTGACTCAAGCTTGGGTTTCTATTTTCTAAGTCTTTCAAACGGAATGATCTGCATACACACTGGTGCACTGTTTATCTCAGTTTCCCTGACCAGTTTGGAAACACACTCTATAGAAGAAGGGGATAGCTTCAGTGCATGTTTCTTACACAACTTCTAGCCATTAGTTTTCTGATTCCTCGGTTTACATTTGGGTGCACGGCCACTGATATCAACTCAGAGTTGGAAATCAATTCTGATTTGTAACAGTTTGAGGGTATGTAAGCAACACTCTGGGACTGCATGGTATGACTCCACTTAGGAAGTAGGTTGGTTCATCCTCCCAACGTGAAAGGCGCTCAATAAATGTAATTTTGTTGTCGTTGTTGTTGTAGGTTTTGTTAGAACTAAGATTCTGTGAATCAGGGTAGCATCCTGTACTTCCTTCGGTAATTTGCATTTCCCATCCATTGGCTTCCTTTATTAAGGAATCTTATTAAGCAAAATGCAACTTAGATCACGTGTCACAAATTCCTGACTGTCCAGCGCTTTGGGGCGTCCTCCTGATATCCCAATACAATTTTGAATTGTATTTTGCATATCTAAGAAAAGTAAACTACTGTACTTTGTCAATGTAGGAGTGTTTTCTAAAATTATATTCAGTCAGTAGTTAGGGGCAGAACGGAGCACATTGATTGTTCTCAAACAGATTGCAATGACATGACTTAGTGTGCAAGCTCAAAGCTGTCATGCTGACTGTATCACACTGCGCTGGAGACCACGATGATTGTAACCTTTTCAGATAAAATGTCACTTACTGTTTAATATTGTATGAATATGCTGAAATTATTGGGCTTGAAAGAGGAATAATTACCATTTTCTAATATCAAAATTTGACATAATTTCATCTTTAATTCTGTTAAAACTAAAGACTCTTCGCTCTTCTCAAAACAGTAGGAAATGACTTCATTTGATTGCCTTGAAAAAGACATTCCTGTCCCTGAGGCTTCAGGGAAGAAGTTATTAGGAAGGGAAAGACAGTGTCAAGGTGGATATAAGCTATCTTCTATGAACAGTGGCTTCGTTTGATTTGCAGCAGAGATCTCAGGACGTTTGAAAGAGTCTATCATGTTGATGAAGCTAATATCCATTGGAGGAATGCGATGCGGAAGTGAGAGTCAAGAGTGACATAGATGGTATCTGAATAAGACAAAGATATCACTCACAAGTTCTTGCTATTTTCTTGATAATTCATTTGAAACAAATGTACATTTTCAAAGTCAGTGTGCGTCAAGGTTCATCAGAAGAGTAGTATCATTACAAATCGTGAAAATCTCCAAACTTCTGAAATTGTCGTACTGAATCCCTTTAGATCATCTTAGCTACAGAAGCATTTTCAGTTTGATCTGCAGGAAGTTACAAGATGCGTTGTAAAATCTGTAATTCCTGCGATGTTTCAGATAATTAATAATCCTTGTATTTGATATAGCTCTTTTCACGTCTTCTAGACGTCTCAAAAGCGCTTCACAGAATATACTATAAAAGTGAATTTACTGTGAATTCGTGGGCAAAATGCGGCAGCCAATTAAGCACAGCAGTTTCCCACAAAGTCATCGATTGAAATGACCAATTTATTATTGGGTTTTTTAGGGATATTATTAAGCGGGCAGAGTAAGGAAACTCAAGGTTTCGCCCTACCTGGAATTGAACCCAGGTCTCTCGCTTGTAAGGCAAGTGCTCTGAACACTGAGCTGCAGGACTCCAGACTCCGACTGCAGGACGATATACAGCGTTAGAGCAAAGGGTTCGCTAGCAGAATTCCTGTTCTCTCTCTGTCCTCCCAAAAAATGAATGGAGGACTATAACAAAAAACCTGGAAGGAATCAGCCTCCAAACTGAGAATATGTACAGACAAGTTCTCAAGGTCTTGTCCTAAGGTGATAAAACCAATTACCCATTTCACGACTAAAATGACTAGGACATGAACATGGAAATCAAATTTCCCAAGTGGGTCATTCATAATTAAAGATTTTACTTGCATTAATTTTTACTGTCAGACTGTGGAACTTGCAGGTTAGGCATAAATATATCAAAAAGTCACCCGAAAAATTAAACTTCCAGAGACGAACAAGAGGAATGAGTATAGAATTGGCTCAGGAAACTTAAGGTAAGTGGATTGAACTTATTTGCCAAATAGGATTCCACGATACATAAACACAGCTATGCATCATTAATATGACCTCTGACAATATGAGGAGCGTGTTCGAGTAATATCAACTCAATCTATCAATCTCAACAAAGTCACTCTAAGATTCAGTGGGTTTTCTAATCACTTTCAGTGGCTTGAACCTCGAATGAGAAGCCTTTCAACGTTACTCTTGCTAACAAGTTGATGTTTCTTTTACCCTGAATCCTCAGTACAACGATCGAAGTCCGCTATGGCCACTGTGCGTGTATTTTGTCCATGACCCCTTGCTCTAAATTCGATGGTTGGGTTCCTTAGATTCCCAACTAGAAGGCAGTCACGATAACTGCGTGTTTGTGCTTGATAGCTTCCTGGTCCTCAGGTCACTTCATTGGGTTCCTATGTGGTGGGCACGTTCAAAACAGGAAGTGATGTCCCAGATGTTGGCCATTTTAGCATGAGAGCTAATCAACCACAGGATGGGAGTGGGTCAGCTGAGCGCGCGCACACATACACACACGCGCACACACACCATACGCACACACAATGAATAGAGTTATAACTGCACTGCACTGCGACTAAAACAGAGCTGTAAAGAAGCGCATTATAGCAAGGCCCCACTACAAGTTGACATGCCTTTATTGACACGGGAACCCTTGGGTAAACACATTTTGACTTATTTTCATGATGGCAGGAAAATGACTTCATATTGAAGACCGAGTTCAACAATTTGCCAAATTTTCTGCACACTCTAAAAGGCGACACGAATGGAGGAAATCTAGAGCCAGGTGAAATTAAAGTATTTCCTTCGGGACTTCTCCCAACAGCAAATAATTCCTGAAAATGTTGCCTCATATTGTTGGTGATATTAATTGTCATCATCTCCCCATAACCACGGGACACAAGTATAAGACACCGACTGTGGAATCTAACAGAGATTTAAGGAGGAATGAGTGAGAAAGTGGTATGCGCTGCCCAAGGCCATGATTGAATCAGATAATCTGATTGTATTTAAGTGGAAGCTAGATAGACCCGAGAGAGAAGGGAATAGCAGACAGCTATGGGAGAGAGAGTAAGAAGTGATTAGAGATCATATAAGTACTGTGTAAAAATCAACACAGACTGGTTGGGCTGACTGGCTTGTCTCCGTGCTCCAAGTTTAATATAATTCTATATTATTATTAATTTAAGTCACTCCATAAAGATAATTTCTAAGTGGTTTTCAGTGAAGGGTCAGTCAGAACAATAACAATACACGTTACAATGCCACGTTACATATGAATAGAGGTTCTTTGTACATTTGAGCTTCTTAAAACTTTCACGAGCTTGATATCTTGTGCATCGGGTATTTTGTCAAGCCAATTTTGAATATTATTATCGTTAAATTGTTTAAGATTGAAATTATTATCCTCAACTGAATCGTAAAAAGAATATGCTTTGCTAAGCCTCACATTTATTACCTTCGATTAAGTAAACTGAAAAATAAGCAAGAATAATCAATTCCTTGCCTTTTAACTGTTTGGTTTTCCCCAGCAAGAATGCCAATTGATACAAGCAAACAAGCAGAAATCTGTACAAATGACCTTGCAAAACATCTTACATTATTACATTTCAAATGTTTAAGTCAGGATGTATTGATGCCTGATGGCTGAATGATTTTTCATAAAATATTTGATTTTACATGTATTCAACCACCCTGGTATTTTGAACAAGAGCTTCTCTGCGGTTACGCCCGAGCTGCCCATCCTCCTCCATATCCAGTCCCTGACCAGGACCGCTTTCTTCCACCTCTGGCCTTACGCCAAATGTAGCTGAAACACTCGTGCATGAGTTTGTCACCTCGCCAGTATCCCTAACTCCACCATTCAAAAGATCCAGCTCATTCAGAACTCTGCCACCCACACACTGACCCAGAACATTTCTATGAATAATGCAAACTGTTGTTGTTTGTTGTTGTTGATGATTAAATCAAATGGGCCGAACAGCTTTCTTCATCCAAACCAACCTTGTGGACTTGTGATGCTGGCTTGTGCCCAAATGATTGTTGGTTTTGCTGGAACGTGATGAAGCCAAATGATAAAAGAAAGGATGAAAGAAAACATATTTTTCTTTCCTATAAAATGAATCCTAAATGCATCATCATCTGAAACCACCGTTTTAGGGGAAAAGAAACTACATACATATTTTAATAGGTATATATTTTTAAATGTTTGTTGGTAGAATTTTGGTTGTTGGTACGACAATGGGAAAATGGAGCGTTCAACAACAACAACAACAAAATTACATTTGGATAGCGTCTTTCATGCCTTTCGTTCGGCAGTGTGGATCTAGGTGGTATATGGAGCAATCCAGGAAGCAACCCTTCTCTCTTCTTGGAATAGCTGCTGATTGGCGGGTTTCTCTGCAAGTGAAAATTGTGGAAGAAGTAAATTGACATTTATCCGGCTTTGAAGGGTAAAAATGCACCATTACAAACCATTGCAAATGTGGCCTGCTCCAAACATTTCCATACTGGGAAGTACCCTACAATGGTTATTGCTGTTCCAAGGATGCGACCACTGGGTTATCAGCCATAGTTACAGTAATAAAACATACTACCACTGCTTTGGTAGAGGTCTTGAAGGGGTCTCACACCGTCATCGAGCCACTTTTATATACAGTCAATTCATTACTGAGCCCACAGACGTTTCACATTTCCGCTGTGAACTCACCGATTCTTCAAGAAGGCTAAATAGAGAGAAATGTCACACACTTTTTATGATCCATGCCAGGAGTCAATGTAATTTTTACATGATGGAAGCTGGAGAAGAGAGATAACAGATGTTTCGTGTTTTTTCTGTCTGTTGCATTTATCTGGTCTGTCTGATTTCCATAGTAATTCATTGGCTGTGAGCCCAATATGTCCATTTCCCCAAGAGGTTTAAGGTGTTTATATCCATTCTGTTTCTTTGCTGTTCGGGACTATGCTTCAAAAATATCTATTTGCACCTAGTAAAGGGAATTCTTCCTCAATGCATCAGTGCAAGGAATGGCTAAGTGCAAAAAAAAACTCAAAAAGAGTGTTTACCAGTTACCAGCAACAATAACAACATTACGTTTGTATAGCGCCTTTCACGCTGGAAGGACATCCAGAAATGGAACAGCTTGAGCAATGAAGAATAAGCCTTGAATAACCTTGCGTTTGATATAGCATGATACGTCTAATTGAGACATCTCAAAGCGCTTCACAGGATATACTGCAAAGTGGATTTGATTGCATATTTTATGGGTGAAACGCTGCAGCTGATGTGGCCTGATGTGCAGTCCTACAAAAAGTAGTGAGAGAAAGGTTGATTATTCTCTCTCACAATAAACGCAGGATGTCAATGAAAGACTCATCGACGTTGAGAAGAAATTGAAAAGTAGGTTGGAAAGGCAAAGTTAAGGGGAGAAGAAATCGGCTTTCTACTTTGAAACTCCCAGAGAGGAACATTTTATAACCTTATATTATGGTACCTTTGGAGGAAGTTGGTGCCTGTGAAACTGACCAACAGCAGCACTTCCCCTGGACAGTATTTCTTATCGTACCTGAGTCTATTGCACATTGTTGACCAGTTTAAAAATATCCACACCTTAACTTTTGTCAGATGTGAGACAATGATAAAAATAACACAACACATGGCACGTAACTGTGAAAGCACAATGTGCACTGTCCACTGCAATCTTGTTAATCATTAAAGATGTATAAGGAAACACATTGTACAGTTTCTCATTGAACAATTATCTGGGGGGAACAAAGCTTCCTCAGATGAGTCAAACTCCAGGCTGGGCCTGTGAACTCATTGTCTAGGCTAAGACTCTAGTGCAGCACTGGGATTGTGTTGCATTGTGTAAGGTGTCATCCTTTGGATGAGAGGTTAACATGAGGTCCCATCTGCTTGTTCACAGGGATGTGGCAGTATTTTCTTTTTTAGTGACACATTTTTTCATCCCTTCTTTTCAAAGCGTGCACTTCGAGCACAAGAAGCAACAGGTAAAGAACCTTTTTTTCTGTCTTAACAGAAAAAAAGCAAACAACTTGCCCTTTGAAAAATATTATAAATGGCTGTATTTCCACTTTCAAAGAGTGATTGTAGCCTATGATTTAATGAGAAGTTGTGGATTTCAAAGAGCCCTCACCGTAGCAAGCCTTTCAATGTTGACACATCAGCAGCAACATGTGTCAGCAACATGTGAATTCTCTCTGATCACCGTAATGGCTTGTGATTGGGTATTGCTCAGTCCAAATTATGTGCACTACCAAACACTGCAGTTGCAAGGGACTCATCTTTGATTCACCGCTGGGTGATTTCTGCTCATTTATATTTTAAATAAAGTTTTAGTCCTCCAAGACACATAAAGGAAGCCATTATTTCAAATAAACCTTTTAAAGCTGGGACTCGGGGCGATCGATTTTCGACATCAAACACCCATGGAAAACAGCTCAGACAGGATACTTTGGGCTGGAGATTGGCTCCTGAAATTCTATAAACACAACAACAACTTGCATTTGTGAAGAGTCTTGCACGTATTGAATGCGTTCCAAGGCCCTGGACAGTCGAGGATTTGGATCCGAGTTGGTATCAGACGGGGTGAAGGAGGGTAAGGGTGGGAAGGTGAGATCTAAACAGATGTCAATGACACTCAAGCATTAATTACATGGCAGGTGCTAATCACTCTCTCCTCACTCCTTTGTGAGCTGCTTGAAACATTCTTTGAATGCACTGGTCCATCCATTGATTCATTGAATTAATGAGAGCTTTAAATGTAAAGTTTTATTTGATAACCTTTTGGTGTAATGCTGTACGCACCAAGCCATCCGTGCAAGTGCCAAATCGAGTATTTAAATGTTATTTCTTGGCAAAATGCGGAGCAGGAAAAACAAACCCAATTTTCCTTGTTTCCTGTCACTAATCCGAGGATCAATATTTTTTCCCCTCACGGCAGTACAAGTTTAGCAAATCTTCCCAGAAACTCTCTGATATACATTGTTTGGGCCCCAAGGAGATCAGGGGTCACCTAGAGGGAATTCCCTCTGGCAGTGATACATAGATGTAATGTGGGACAGTAACAAGCATTGCTATTCCTGGCAATGCCAGTGAATGCCATTCGATGCCCAAGAGACTGTACTCTGCACAGATCTGGTATCTGTCTTTGATGCAGTTTGTTCTCCTCAATACTATAACGGCACAAAAGACCACTATTACTTATCAGGGTGTTTTTTTCTGGCAGATAAATGAGACAGCAGATATCTTATTCCATAGCTGCAAACAGTAGGATGACTCGCATTTAGACTGTGACAACAGAGATGTTGAGTAACAGTCACAGGGAAACATTCCAGAGAAATGGCCAGCAAGCTCTAGGGCTGCCTTTATACAAGTTTTAACATTGACAAAACATAAAATACTGCAGATCCTACAAATCTAAAACAAAAACAGAAATCACTGGGAACACTCAGCAGGTCAGGCAGCGTCTGCGGAGAAAGGAAAGTGAGTCAATGTTTAGGATCATGAACCCGAAACGGTCTGACGAAGGGCTGTGGACCTGAAACTTTAACTCTCTTTCCTTTCTCCATAGATGCTGCCTGACCTGCTGAGTGTTCCCAGCGACTTCTGTTTTCGTTTCTGACACCTCTATTCATCCGCATGTTAGGTTTGTGCTACTCTTCAAATAAATCCTATTCAGTCAATTATTTTAGTGTCCGTTAAAAAAAAATGGTGCGTGCCTTAAAAGCAAGGTTAAGTATTATACAACAATTCTACAACATTGAGCCAAACAAAAAGTCCCATAAACCTCACTTTAACTCTCCCTGTGACAATCTCTGCATTAACATAGACTTCAAGGGCTAAATAGCCTACATCTCTGCTGAAAGATATTACATTATCTGTGTATCATCGCAGCAAACAGACCCAAAGGTAATTTACCTTACCTTTGTAAGGTAAATATTTCTTGCCAACATTTCACCATTCAAGTTGTGAGGCAGCAGAAAAAGCATGTTCTATCGAATCATATGATGATTAATTTTCTAGACCTGTTATTGATTTTATGCCCAACACTTCAAATTACTTTCAATTATATTAAGATGTTTTACCGTACGTGACTTGTTCAATACTTGTACTGTTAATTATGTTCTTATATTGTAAGATTCCTGAAAATGATTCATCGTCAGCCAAAGGAAGAATTGAACGGATGTAAGTGCAAAGAGTCACTGTTCACTTGTGCGCTCACTAATCCAAAGAGGGCAAGTGAATTAACCAACGTACTGCCAAACTGAATTCTTCCCATTTTTTTGCCAATTAAAACCTAAAGGAAAACTTGGCTGCAGTGAGGAGGGTTACCACTACTCAGACAAACAAAGCCACACAGGTCTATGATACACAAGAGCAGCCAGTTCTCTTTAACAGCTCCAACGATTGATTAATTAGTTCTCTTTCACAATTGGCAACCTGTCAGTAAACTGCAAACAAACTACTGGAAGTTCTGCAATTAGCTTTCCCCACGGAACTGAACCAGTGATAGCGCTTTGAATGCGGGGTCTGCAGAGAGTTGGTTGGGTTCATTATGCAGCCTTGAGGCTTAACCGTTCAATTCATGACTCTCCTGAACGACTGGGAACAAAGTTTACAATGATCAAACAGTGTGAATGTTTAGTCTGTTAACTTGGACCTTTTGTTCAATAGAATCGTTCTTGTGCATCCGACAAGCAACTAACTGACTGTAATTTGGTAGGTGGCAGAGCCGTTAACGTTGGATGAATGAGTTATGACTGGATATGTGGTAGTGTTCCTGGGCGTTACCTTGGTGAAGAACGCTAACTAAACACAAGTTGTTATTGAAGTTGCTATGCTTTTGATGAGTGTGAGAGTCATAATTGGTTCTTTGGGTTCAAAACTAGCTTCCAAGATGAATGACCAGAATTATTCCTCTTTATTTTGAAATGTTTCATTAAAAGTAAACAAGAAGTTCTCAAAACATTAGCCGGCAAGTCTCGGAGTGTTGCTGTTGCAGTGCCTTAAGTGAATATTAATGACTCACTGCTCGTGGCTTCTCTAAGAGTCTGGCAACACAGTTTATCTGCCGTCAACTAAATGAATGGGTCTGTCTTGTAGCATTTTCCCACTCGCATTTCTCTCTTACACATACACACACACACATACATACACACGTCCAGAAAGGAACGTCATTGATTTCACCCGCAGACCGATGAGATAAAAGCCTCCTTTTATCTGCGAAGTCCTAAGAGTCCTCATCAAATAAGTTCAGTCAACACTTCAAGCCAGATCACAGGAACATTTCAAACATTTTAGTTCCAAATTATCAACGTTTGTTCACAGGGATCACGAGATTGACCGGTGCTGGAAATAGCGAGGAAGAATTCACACTGCGGCAGAGTGGATGCCTCGTGAGATCCCAGTGACGGCAAGTTGCTACAAATGTCTGGTTGGTCTACGGTTCATGTAACTGTGTTGGCAATCCAACTTGATGTTATTGAGTTCAAACCAAAATATTTCCCAAATTCCCAACGTATATGGAATTCTAAACACCAGAACAGATTATTTCGGACCAAACAGCCTGTTTCCATAATGTACAATCTAGGGAACCTTTGGTGACACAAAAAAAATCACCAACTATAATTTTAAACCAGCTGATTTAGTCCCTATAAAATGAGACGCCCTAACAAGAGAATTCACCTGAATTGATGATTTTATTGAATGAAGTCAATTGTCTCAATTAATTTCCAACTGCACTGATATGATCACAAATCTCACAGATTCAAGTATCAGGAGATGACAATTGTCCTAAATCCCATGTTTGCTGGAATATCTCAATTTCAAGATCCACAAACTCACTTACAAATCACTTCAGGCCATAACATCTTGCAGCCATCCTATGTGCTTACACCCCACTCCCCCAGCCAGCTGCAATCTTCTGAATGTCCTTCGTCCCTTCCACTCCACCATCGGTGGCTGTATTTTCAACCACTGCATGCCTAAACTCTTCAGACCGTACCTGAAGACCTTCCTCTTCAGCCATGCCCACAGTCACTTCCCATCTCTCTCCGGCCCGGCGTCAAGATCAGCCATGATCGAGTGCTCTGAGATGCTTTTCTGTGTGAGGGTACTGTATAAACACTAGTCGTTGTTATTTGTGTCATGTTCAATTTCAAAATGATTAGGCTTGCAATTCCTGATGTAGGAAATCAGTTAATCTCATCTCCCATTCTTCTCATCTTGAATGTATAATGTGACTGCCATAAATTGTGTTTACTGTGAAATGCAGTGTTTTGCAATTCTTTAGTCCTTGTCATGCAGGCTAGGCCACCTTTGTGGGTGTAATTTATTCCATCTGTGCCATAGGGAGTGAAATAGTGCATTGTGTTAGAATCACGAATTATTCACACCACCCACCCACACACAAACACACATACATGCAGACTTGGCCAGCACCTTGGGACGGCCTCGTGATGTGAAAGGCGTGATACAAGTGTCATTTTGTTATTGTTGTTTATGGAGCTCGACAGGTTTATATGTCACTGCACAACTGTGGAAAATGTATCCATATTTTACTGATTTTGCGTCCAGCTTTCAAAAGGACGGAAATACATGAAACGCAGTTCTGCTTCACACTTCGTTGGAGCGGTTTGGCGCCTTTCCATAAGGTTAGGGGAAGAATGCATGCATACCAAGAAGGAATCGATGATTGTTTTAATGTGAACTGAAAGTATGAGGAAAAGGAAAAACATAGCAACTGTCCATTGAATAAATAATGATGTTGTAGGTACGGCAAATGGATTTTATGCAGCTACATGAAGATTACTTGTAGCTTTGATGGACCGGCATCATCAGCCATGGCACGATCAGCTACCATTAAAACGCAGTAACACAGCATAATGTTTCAGTTGCAGATACAGATTTCAAAGTAAAATAGCAGTCTAGGCGCTAGCTACTGTCATTTTGTTGTCTCGTATAAAATGACACACTGAAACAAAAATAATTGCATTTCAGATCCACTTTTATGGATTTTTTTTTCTTTTCCACCAGGGCCTCGCTCCTTTTAGATTAGAGTAAATGCTAGATCAATTATCAAAATGAAATGTTGCATCTACTCTGTCTGGCGGCTTTATAGCACAACCAGAGAGTCACAATAAAAATGTAAATGCAGGAGCCTTTATTCAGCCCTGAATTCATTATAAAGCTCCGTTTCGCCACATCTGATTGCCTGGGTAAAAGGTCACAATTTCCTTGTGAAAACCTGGTTTGTGCAAAAGGAAAAAGAACAGTTTTACAAAGAAATCTTTCGATTTGTTTTGCTATCACGCAGATATCTTGCACTTTTGCTTAATTGAACTTTACAAGCAAAAATGGTACCTGTCTAATAGTGCTGTTGTGTCCATCTAATCAGACTGCTTTCAACCTGCAGACCCCATGTAGCAGTCTATCATGGTTTCAATTGATTTTGTTTTTAAAGAGCAAATCTCTCCTCATGCTTTTATGGTGATGCATTCTGTTTTAGCAGCAAGATCAATGTTACAAAGCAGCGAAGATATGAATGGAGCGGGGTGGGAGGGTGGGGGGGGTAAAACCCACAGGTAAACACAGCTGCAACATGTATTTATTGATACAGCGCCTTTCACATAGGGTGAATGTCTCGAAGTTCTTCGAAGAGAAAAAGTACTGAAAAGTGCTTACAATGACTAAAACCTACCAAACTCGCCATTTCAAAAGGCACTAAAAGCATCAAAACTAAGAGCCATGTTTTTCATCGCTGTAGTGTCAGGAATAATAACAGTGCTCTGTGTGTGTCATTCTCAGAAATATATAACCTATGTACCAAATATAATAATAATAATTCTTGAATTTGATGAAATACTTTTCACATCTTATCAACGTCTCAAAGCAAAATATACCGTAAGGTGAATTGACGGTATATTTTGTGGGCCAAATGCAGCAGCCAATTGCATGCAGCAGTGTCCCACAAACAGTCGTGGATTGAAATTACCTATTTTATTATTGTGTGTTTTTTTTTGGAGGGATTATTATTAGGCGTGTGGTGTAAGGAAACTTGCCCAAGGTTTCACCCTGACCTGCCTGGATTCGAACATAGGTCTCACGCTTGTATAAGTTGTTGTTGTTGTTGTAAGGTGAGTGCTCTAACCACTGAGCTACAGGACTCGATGATACATATATATATACGCGAATCTTATTGAAATACTTTTCAAGTTACCTTTAATCTTTCAATGCTAACGTTTTCTGCTTGGCGAACAGATCCGTCAACAGTATTTGTGGTGAGTTATAGCACTTCCCAGCAGGCCCACAAAATCACGTGCCTCTCGCTATTAGGCAATGTATCATATACTGTAGCTGTTTCTGAAGGCAGACCACAGACAGAGAGAAGAGAGGGGTGCTTCAATTCCACGATAATACAGAAGCAACATTGCTATTTTTGAGTCAATACATAAAGATGTTACTTCTCTCTGTCCCATTTGGTATTTCACATGCGTTTATTTAGTCTGCATTGAGACGTCTCTTTTCTAGGCTGAATATTTTCACTGCCCTGTCTTGTTGTTCCTCTTAGCCCATATCTCTAACATAAGGGGATCAGTCACACTGCATACTGTCTCTCTAAGGCCCATTACATTGCAGCAACCAGAACTGCATGCAAAGGTACTCTACGAGTATCTGCAGCCCAACCCATAGTTTTATGGTTGACATTAATTCCAGCTCACCTGATCCCTGAGGTTTATTACTGTAATAAATCAATACATGGACTAAAACCTCAGAAAATAGTCTGCAGAGCTTGGAATTCCCTGGAGCACTCATGAGTCTGAGGGTTCTCTTCCAGACTCATTTTTTTTCCTACTGTTGCTTTCAAATCCTGTGCTGAACTGCATCACTCTTCACTTGGATTCTTAATTGAGGTTAATAAGGACTCCATTGGCCCTCAGTATGCAAAGGGAATGCTGTTAAAAGGAGGATTCGCTTCAAGATATGGAAACTTCGTGGAAATCAACGCCTCCAGTCACTCGGTGAAAATGTGGCTGACTCAGCTACCTGAACACAGAGACTGAAAATCTAGGCTCGTTTAATTCCTATAATTAATGGTAATGATAATTAACAATGTTTGTTGCAATGGCAGAAGACAGTGGTAAACATGTTCCCAGGACTAGCAACAACTTTTAAGCGTGTCTGACATTCCGGATAAGCAAATCATATGAATGGATTTATAATTAGATTTCCTGAAAAAGTGATTTCTCAGTTACTTCATGATATGGTCCACTGGTATGACGATGAATAAATTTGTTTTACTTTCCCAGGGAACGTGCTGTGCATATAAAGCAAATCCGAGTAAGCAAACATCTTTACATAAGCAAACAAAATGTCATTGTGTTGCCAACATTGGAGATATTGACTGTGTAATACTCTACTTGTGAATAATAAATGTCCATTAGGATGTTTTAAATTGGAGACTACAGATTTTTTTTTCAATCCAGGTAAATGTATAACATAGTATGTGATAGAACATCTGGAGCACGAGTGCAACAGCTAATCTGGGTACAGTAGATGAATCAATCAGTGTCTGTTTATACCGCTTAGAGCAAGAACTTCACCACTGTCAAGGGATCAATTTGGCATTGCACATCTGTGCTATGAAACTTCCCACTTAGATTAATTGATGGACAAGTGCATGGCACCAGGTTACAGATAGCGGCCTCACACCAACTGGCTATTTCAATCCTACCGGCTCTGGGGCGATACTGATCTGCAAAGTATCCTACATTCAACGCACTTGCATGCTATTCTACCTCCGGACCATGCCATTTAATACTGTTTACACTGTAAAGTTGTCTCTGCGGTACAGTGCATGTTGATTTCACTGTGGAACATGCCTTGCACTATCTGTTGCATACTAACTTTAACAACAAAAGGGACAATTAAGTATGGTGTGTTGTATATTAACTTTAACAGCATAAGTGGCAATTAAGTAGGGGGACAAGTACAAAAGGATGATGGCAAGAGTGACTTAGAAGATTGAGAGGGGATTTGAAAGAAATGGAATTGTAAAGTTGCATTAAAGATTGGATTGAATCAACATTGAGTTTTGTGGATTAAATAACATTACACTATCAATGGACAGTAGATGGTTAAATACAGGTAATTGAGATGAATTTTGCTGCAAAGTAAATTACAGTACAGGAGTTGCATATAATCAATTTTGATCAAGTAGAATCCTTGGGTGTCTTGCACCAAGTAAGTGGGAGGGAGAAATCTAGAGTAGACTTACATTTTCCATAGCATATTGTAGAGTCCTGTAGCTCAGTGGTTAGAGCACTTGCCTTGCAAGCACAAAATCTGTATTCGAATCCAGGCAGGTCAGGGCGAAACCTTGGGCAAGTTTTCTTACTCCACACGCCTAATAATAATCCCTCCAAAAACCACAACAATAAAATCGGTCATTTCAATCCACGACCGTTTGTGGGACACGGCTGTGCGCAATTGGCTGCCGCGTTTTGCTCACAGATATACAGTCCACTCACTTTACAGTATATTCAGTGAAGCGCCTTGAGACGTCTAGAAGACGTGAAAAGTGCTACAGCAAATGCAAGGATGATTATACTATTATCTTAAATTCAGTGTGAATGTTGAGGCAGTTTTTCTGTAATCCTCCAGAAAAAAACTCAGCAAACATTTGGTTGCTCTTAATGAAGCTACAAAGTTTCGGTGGGTTCTGGTGAGATTTTTCACTTCTATAAATACTGTGTAAAAATCCATTAACTACTTGTTCCATCTAAAAGAAATAAGATGAGCGATAAGTTGCTTTGTAATTGATTCTGGGGAGGGGAAGGGTAAGGGGTTAAAATATTGAAACAAACAGACTGTTTGTGAGCGCACATGCTGGAAATCTGAAACAAAGCCATTTCCGACGAAGGGACTCGAAACACTGGCTCGCTTTACCTGCTCCATAGATAACCTGTTGAGCATTCCCAGATAATCGACTGCCTTTGAAAAGCACAGACCCCCTGCTAAATTGCTCCAGACAAGCAGATGTAAGTTACACAGCATTCAGATGGCAAAATTCACCTGCTGTGATCCATGAAGGACGCTCTAGTCAAAGAAATCATCAAGGAAACACACTCGGAAGATGAAACAGGTGAAACACGAACAGAAGCTACTGACGATACTAAACCATGTTGTGCGATTTTCCCGCCTACTATGGCAATGGAGTGGCAACCAAATACTGTAGATTCTTCATGATAATCTTCTTCATGTATTGCCCAAATTTCAGTGTCTTAAGGGGGACTGGTGATAGTTATCGCACCACTGAAAATCAGGCTTCACATAAGTCTTTACTTGTTGACTAATTTGGGTGTGAATACTTTTTATTTCATTCCCCACACCCCGTCACCCACTCAGCAACCAATTTCGTTCAAATTTATCGTGTTCTTCTACCAAGCAATTTCTGCCTCTCCCTGTAATTTGATCTTGAGATTCTGCCCATGTACATCACCCTTAACATTCTTGTCTTTCACCAGCGTTAAAACCTTCTTTCATCATCACTATCCCATGTCACATCGGAAATGAGATGCCAGAGAAATCTTCATAAATCTTTCAAACATGGTTTCTATTTATCATCAGAAGTTAAAGCCAGCTCTCTTCCCCCACTTCGCCCCTCCCCTCCCCCCTCCCTTCCCACCACCCCAGAGGTTAACTGTACCAAGATCAAACCACACTTAAAGTGAAAAGATTTTCCAGCTAAATCAAAAGATTTTTCAGCTAAATCGAACAATTTTCATTACCTGCAGTATGAAATATATTGGGATACAATCAATAGTATTACATGAACTCTGGCATGATCAATTGTATCAGAAAATATTTAACGTGAAGCTACTTAACCTCAAACCCAGTCATTAATTTCCTTGCACACCATAGCAGAAGTTCTGCTGTTCATTAGTAAAATCGCTCAATGCCTCCCCTGACAGCTTATATTCTGTGATGCAGCTACTTTTTACACTTCACTGCCCTTCTGCCTTCTCTTTGACGACCACTATTTCATCAGTATGTGCAGAATGTCCATACACTTGTTCTATGCTGCATCAAGTCATCAAGCAGGTGAACAGTGCTGTAGAAATTGTTAATGTAAATCACTCAGCCATAGTGGAGGAGCTTTTCAGACGAGAAATGAACCGTGGCGTCTTCTACGACAGTAGGTCGTCGTTTCCTTGAGATGCCCGCAGTCTCCTGGGGTCTCATTTGCAGGTTGTGTTAACCGGCAAAGGCGTGTGTGCAGAGGTCATTTTAGATGCCCTCCAAAGCCTCAATTCATAACGAATGAAACAATTACAGGCAATTTTATCAGATGCAACTCTTATCAGAGCTTGTTAAATAAAAGGCAGTTCGATCAAAACGCAGGTTATACTATTTCACCACAAGCCACTTGTAACCTAATTTCATGAAGTCAACACTTCCAACCAGATCAAATGCTGACAATATTTGTTTCTGCATCTGTTGCATCTTTGTATCTGTTATACCAGCAATTTTCACTTTATAGTCTTCCGATTATTCACCGATGAACATCAAACTGAAGAAGACGTGAAAAGCGCTAGATCAAATTCAAGGATTATTATTATTAAAAGTAAGTAGAACTTTAAAACGTGTGAAATAAATTACGCATCTATTGTTTTCAGTAAAATTAGTCACTCCTTCAAACTGAATCAGGGCTGTTTCTTCTAATACTGAATCCTAAACTATCCTCTCCCTCTTTGTTATTGAAATACTTTTTTCATCTATTTTGATTATACAGTATACAGGAAACTTGGCTGGATTTACATGAAAGGCCTCCCATTTCACAGCGCAAATCATGTTTTATGGAAAGTGCGCCATATGTTTGCGAAGCTATTTCATTATCAGAATTATAGTGGTAACTTTAAGATAGATTTTCCTACAGTCGCCAATTACCAACGATTTGGAACACTCAAAAAATGAATTCAAATGCAACCAGCATGAGTCAGAGGATGGGAACAGCTGAAAAACACTGCAGCAATCTCTTCTAAACTCTCACTGAACTCAAATACGTTTCTTAGACATAAGAATTACAAGGTCAATAGGATTTTTGCTTTATAATAGGTGACAATCATGTAGTCCCGTAGCTGAGTGGTTAGAGCATTCGCCTTGCAAGAGAGAGACTTGGGTTGAATTCCCGGCAGGGCGAAACATTGGGCAAGTTTCCTTACTCCATACGCTTAATAATAAACCCTCAAAAAAAAAGCAATCATAATTTGGTCACTTCAATCCACGACTGATTGTGGGACGCTGCTGTGTGCAATTGGCTGCTGCATTTCGCCCACGTATATTCAGTCAATTCACTTTACAGTATATTCTGAGAAGCACTTTGAAACAACTAGAAGATGTGAAAAGCGCTATATCAAATGCAAAAACTATTATTATGAATAGATTACTCAGGCATCGATTCCCGGAAGACAATGGTTCTTATTCAGGGCTCTTTTCATTATTACTGACAGAAAGTTCAAATTCATGATGGAAAATCCAAAATTTAATGAAGTCAACTCTGAAACTAGATCTTAAAAGATATTTGACACTTCGCACTAGATCAGTTCAGACTGGGAGGGAAAAAAAATCAAAGAAGTGCGGCCTGCTCTTCAGATCACTCACACTCTTTTGTAATGGAAAACTGATTGGTGTTAGAAAAAGTAGTAAATCCCCAGCTTTTGTGGAATGCTTCCTTTGGGAACTGAAAGTAAGGTTAAGCGAAGCACTTTACTGATTCAGTTAGTGAAGCGCTTCAATAATTAATCACCATCCCATTCACATGTTCCTTTTTTTTCCCCCAAATGGATACATTACCCCCATTGACTCGTATTTATCACTAAATTATTCTCCACTGTACACCACTGAGCAAAGCAGTGTCATGCAAAACCTCAGTATCAATGCTTTACTTTATTTTTCTGGGAGGAAAATTCCACTGTATGATAAGATCAAATCATTCTGCTTTTGCACAAAGGTATCAATTTAAAGAATTTTGGAGTGTTAACATTTTATTACCAGTGAAACGTATCTGTAATAGTAATAATCCTTGCATTTTGCATAGCAACCTTCATGGCGGGAGAATGTCCCCACATAGCGACTGTGTGTTTTGCGGGGAACGTGAATGGAGCAGGAAGTGAACAGTAGTCCAACAAAATCTTCCATTGACCAAAGGGAGACCAGAATACTGCTGAAAATAAGCCATCCACCCTGGTCTGACTTGTCCAGGCAATACATGTGCGCAAGTTTGTCTCTCACACCAATAGCTTCATCCAACCAAACAAAAGGAGCCCGAATGGTATCTGCCTCTCTAGTTAATCACCACGATAATTAGGGTTGCATCGGTCTTCTAAAAGGTCTTTTTATTCTCAAAGTTCATTCTCAAAGTTCTATCGCCGCGCTGAATTACCACAGATAAGGCCCGGTCACTAAAAATGATCCATTTCCGTGGTTAATAACTTTAATTACGCGGTGATCCCAGTCACGATAACAATGAATGGCCAAGGATCAGAAAGTTGTCACATCAGTTGTCTTTGAAATTACACTCATTATATTAATGTTACAACTCCAGATTTGCTCTATAAACATTGAAACTAATGATAGAACTCTTAATTAGAGATGGATTTAACTGCAGTTTTAGTGTGTCAGGGTGACCAAATTAATTGTGAAGTTGTAATTGTAAAAACCAATCCCGCTGACAGAACTTTCTCTTATTTGGTTGACAAATTATTCCAGAATCGTCAAGTTGTCACTTGACGAATTATTAATACAACAATTAATTAGGGATGGGGTGTTTAAAAAAAAGTAAATGTTAGCTTATCCTGCATTCCTGAAGTTGTTAAAACAGAATCAACACATCTCACTACAAACAGTATGACTAATTATTCACTTCTGTGGTATTTAATTAAGCCAAGTTGGCAGTAAACTTACCACGGAAAGCAATGCAGAATGAAGATGATCATAATGTAATCCTCCTTGCATTTGATATTTAATATTTGTATTGCTTTGTCGGGCCATCGAGATGTCGTAAAGTGCTTCACAAGACACACTGTCAAGTGCAGTGACTGTCTTTTGTGGGCAAAACACGGCAGCAAGTTTTGCAGAGCAATGTCACACTAATAGTTTTCAGGATCAAGAGGGGATTCGATAGGGTAAACAGGGAAAAACTGTTTCCATTGATGGGTATGTCAGTGACTCGAGGTCACAGATTTGAAATAGTTTCTAAAAGAAGCAGAGGGGAGGTGAGGAGAAATGTTTTCACTCAGCGAGTTGTTCGAATCTGGAATGCATTGCCTGAAAAGGTGCTGGAGGCCGATTCGATAGCAACTTTTAAAAGAGAGGTAGATATTTATTTGGGGAGGACGGGTTTGCGCAGTTATGGGAAGAGAGAGTTGGGCAGTGGGATTGAATTTCTCTTTTCAAAGAGCTGGCACAGACTTGATGGGCCAAATGGCCTCCTTTTGTGCCGTAAGATTCTATGATTCTGTGAATAGCCATGGATGAGTGACCAATTTTAATCGGGGAATGATTGGCCAGGATATACAGTAGTGAGAAACTCCATTCTCTTTTCAAAAAGTGCTATAGGATCTTTAATGTCCACCTTCTAGGGACAGCAGGACCCTAGTTTAAGGCACCTCCAACAATGCAGCACACTCCCAGCACTGCATTGGAGTGTAAACTATGTGACTCTAAGTCCTGAAGAGGGATTTGAACCCATAACCTTCTGACCCGGAGGCAAGAGTGCTCCCAACTGAGCCAGGCTGAGATCCGAACGATTGCCAGAAATCCTGTGAGGAACTGAGGGGGTGGCGAACAAACTCAGAATGAAGGGAAGATGAAGCACAATTTAAATAGCAAGGTCGACAGAATGATGAGAAGTTTAAGAGCATGTTAGGCACCAGGTAATAAATTATGCACTTTAAAAGAGTAAAAAGACTGCCAACTTAAATTAGCTGCTGTTGGAACACAAGAAATGATTCAAGTTAATGTCTTGGTCAAAAGCTAGGAACATAATACAGTACTGTAGTGTATTTCTACATAATAAAGGAACCTGGCATTCCTCTTTTCTAGAGGAATAGGCAGAAAGAATGCTTGACCAAAACACCAACGACATTGGATTGGCAATGTCAAGAGTAAGGAATGCTATTTTGTTAGCCTTCATGAAAAAGTAACAGCCAGAGGATGAAACATCTGCAATAAATTTAATAATCCTATTCCCGAGACAGCCAGCAAAGCCACTCGAGTAACATAGTTACTTTCCAAAGACTTGAACACGAATTAAAGTGCAGAGTGCACTTTAATGGGGAAGAGTTACCAAAAAAAAGCACCAAAGGATAGTCTTTTCAGATCAAGCCCTACAAGGGTGTTGTATAATAATCCTTACTCTGGAACATGGTAAAGTGGAGTGACTGTGTATATTGTAGGCAAATGCGACAGACAATTTGCACACAGTGCAAGCCCATCATGTTGTTAGTAGGTCTTGGGATCAATGACAGACTCAATGCTGACTGCATGTCCAGGGACAATAGGGCTGGAAAAACGTACATGACTTTTGTGTTTACCCGCACGCTAGTTTTAAACTTCAACCGCTGAACTTAAAATGTTACAATTCCCAAAGGTTGCAAATTTCATTTCCGGTGGTAGGAATGGGCTGCGGCCGAGGGGAAATCTAAATTATGAACCCAGTGATGATAAAAACAGCAAAGTAGAAAATCATGTTAGTTGATGTTACAATGACAAACTTGAATGGAAATAACATTTTACATTCTTTGGCTATTTTTGTTGTATGAAAAAAAGACAAAAACCAGGTTGCTTCCCAGATAAAATATTTCAGTCTTTCAGGCACAGAGTGGGCTGTGGTTAACTCAGATGGATTTTCCTTTGGTGTCTGTCTGTGTTCTTCTTGTAAGTGGATGAAAGTTGCCAAATGTGTACAACATGTTACTGAGATATGCACTGAAGCACCTGAAAGACCTTGTTAGATCTCAACTTTAACAAGGTCTGAGAGATTTGTTAGATAATGCCTGCATTTGATTTAACGCCTTTTCACGTCTTCGAGACGTCTCAAAGTGCTTCACAGAATACACTCTAAAGCAATAATTTGGTCACTCAATCCATGACTGTTTGTGGAACACTGCTTTGCGCAATTGGCTGCCGCGTTTCACCCACAAGTATACAGTCAATTCACTTTGCAGAATGTACTGTGAAGCGCTTTGAGACGTCTAGAAGAAGTGATAAGCGCTATATCAAATGCAAGGATTATTATTATTATTAAAGCGAATTGACTGTATATTTTGTCGGTGAAAATAGTCGAAGGTAGGCAGTAAGGTTCAAAAGTGCTTCTCGGGTCAAGCAGAAGCATTATTGGTTCTTTGTCGTAAAGGAGAAAAAACACTCCACGATATAAGATGGGTTTTATGCACATAATATAATATGGCGACTCGCAAGACTTTGGCTCTGACCCAAGATCTCCTTGGAGGGGAGATGACAGATTCAATCTGGGCCAAAATCAATGACAAGGATAACAGCGTAATAATTGTCAACCACTAATGACAGTCAGTTCAAGGTAAACAAGTGGATAATGAATTACTTTGGCACATTCTGCCTAATTGTCTGAATTGCTGGAGTACAGGTTACAGCCAGTGTCGGTCCCACACATAGTCATGAAGAGAAGCACTTTGAGGCTCCGTCCGGTGTTATAAAAACGCAAGTTGTTGGTGGCGGTGGTGGTCGATTCATCTGGCCAGAGAAACTCCCCCCTATTTTCAAATGATTCTGCAGATTCCTTAATACCCACCTGAACAGGCCGATGGCCAGCTGTTTAGGCGGCACCTAAAATAATGCATCGCTTCTCCAACACCGGGCGAGCCTGTCAGGTTAGTCAACAGCTCCGAACACAGCAGGCGGCAGACACACATCTGATTTCAGTGCGTGTCTCCCCATCTACCTTCCGTACAACTGCACTAAAACTGAAACATTCCAGCTCGCGCTTAAGGAATATAAAATGTGTATCTGAGGACCATAAATAGTGGTGCTATCATTATTTTCCCAGCTATTTATTTTCTCCTCGGCTTATTAATGAACCAAACTCGGTTATGTTCAGCGAAGCAGCCTGGCATTAAACTGGTACGTTTATTGAACTTCTTGTTTCCTTTTCGAATTGGACTCGACCATGCTTTCCTCCAATTACCCTCACTTCTAAATTAAAAGGTGGAGTCCTGCAGCTCAGTGGTTAGAGCGCTCGCCTTACAAGTACAAGACCTGCGTTCGAATCCAGGCAGGTCAAGGGGGAAACCGTGGGCAAGTTTCCTTACTCCACAAGCCTAATAATAATCTCTCCACAAAAAAACAATAATAAAATTGGTAATTTCAATCCACGACTGTTTGTGGGGACGCTGCTGCGCGCAATCGGCTGCCACATTTCGCCCACAAATGTACAGTCAATTCACTTTACAAATATGTGAACAATACAGTGTATTCTTAGAAGCGCATTCAGACATCTTGAAAACATGAAAAGCGCTAGATCAAATGCAAGGATTATTTTGTTATTATTTTTATAAAACAGAGAGCTGCCAATTTCATCCATGGCCCTAGCTTTCCTGACTCTGTGCGCAAACCGAGACACTTTTTTGCTGAACTTAACTTGTCCGCATGGTGTCAAGGTAGCCGTCAGAGAAAAATAATCCTTATTAAATTGTCAAGGATCTTTCTATTTCAGTCAGAATCAGACTTTTGGTACTGTCATGCTTGAAAGTTCTTCCGTACATGCAGCAGATGGCAAGTGCATTGTAAAACGTGTGCAGTCAAGAGTACAGTGATGAATCTCCTATCCCAGACGCACTGGAGTGGAAGATAGGAGCAATTCCTCAGGTAATGCCGCACTAAAAGATATGACTTAAATTAATCACTGCCGTATTTCCGCATTTCCATCCTATCCAATTGTTTTATATTTTGTTGGAAGGACGAAATTGAAGTGCACAAGCGCAGCCTTATTGGGTGAAAGAGGCAGACATGAATGCTATCTGCATTAAAAGAAAAATCGATGCAGGGAACATAATTCACATGTTAAAACGTATTATTATGGCTTGCAAGATATATGGCTGTGGTGGTCCAATATTGCAGGTATGGAAATTGCCATTTTCCCAATGCAACTGCTGCTATAAATCCCTAAATAGGTCAATATCTATTTACTGCGCACTTTATTACTATGATTGTAAAAATGCATTCCTTAAATCTTTGAGATGCCCGACGCCAATAAAGGAGACGTCCATTCGATTTGCATCGTTAAGCATCATGACATATGGTTAATAAGGCAGAAATATATGCACTTTAAAAAGGTTATTAAAAATATTCTCCAGAGAGAGCAAAACAACTTGAAAACAGTTTGAAGATAATCAAAAGAGGATTTTGGCCATCGAGTCAGCCGAACAACAGGAGATGAAGCCTCATTAAACAAGGAGGTGATAATATTAATAATAAAAATCCTTGCATTTGATATAGTGCTTTTCACGTCTTCTAGACGTCTCAAAGCGCTTCACAGAATATACTGTAAAATTAAATTAACTGTATTTGTGGGCAAAATGCAGCAACCAGTTGCGCACAGCAGTGTCCCACAAACAGTCATGGATTGAAATGACCAATTCTTTGCTATTTGTTTTGAGGGATTATTCTTAGGAGTGTGGAGCAAGGAAACTTGCCCACGGTTTCCTTCTGCCAAGAATCGAACCCAGGTCGCTTGCAAGGCGAGTGCTCTAACCGCTGAGCTACAGAACTCTATGATACAGTTAGCACTGATGGAAGAAAATCTCTGTTATTGAAAAAGCTAATGCACGAGATATTGGTATTTAACAAAGTAAGGTTCAACCTCAATAAAAATATTTCCCCCACTCACCCCATGGGAAGGGAAAAGGGAGCAAAAGATTCTGATTTTGGAGACAAAATTGATGTAATTGCTGGACATCCTGAATTGCTCCCCTCTAATGGATGTCAGACATTGAATCAGCAGTTTCTGCAATTGTTCAGTTTGGTGAGAAACAGCAAGATCACTGAGTTTGAGTGAGAGATGTGTTGGGCAAAGAAATGAACCGATAAGTCAAAATTCTTACAAACCCATGTTGCTTCTTTCTACTGAAAGGATTACTCTTGCAGGAGGAGGCACGGTCACAATAGGCCGAATGGCCACCTTCTGCTCCATAAATGTCTACGGTGTTTATTAAGCCCTGTTTTTACAGAGTTTAAAAAAACATGGGAAATCAAATCATTAATATTATTGAGTCTCACTTCGGTAAAGTTGGCTTTCAACCCTACAATGTAGCATTAAAACCAAATCAGGGAATGGGAATCTGAAATATTAATAAAGATGGAAGGTACAAAACTTTTTTTTCCAATGGCAGTTTCCAATCCTGTACATTTCTCTGATCCTATTTTGGGGGGGATTTAATTAGCCTAGTTTCTTAATGTTTGTTGTTGTTGCTCGTTGTTCCGGGGCAACTTTCTACACTTTAGTTTAAACCCTCAACATGTTTCCATCACGTTGATGCTCCTTTCGCCATCAATGGGCAAATCACATTGATGTAGGTTTGCCTGATAAGTTGTATTATTACTGCTGCTCTGATGTCCCCATTACAAAATGACATGTATATCTGAAATATATATCTGAAACGAGAGCATTTCTTTTGAGTACTGTATTGGCAGGCTTTGCATTTCGAGGCGGGTAGAATTTGTTTTCAGATACAATTTTAAGAAAACTTACCACCATTAACTATAATTTGTCTGAGAGCGCTAGCAAATTATCTATTAACTAAGAAGACTCACATGGGACAGACACACTTACCCTTAAGTGCTGTGAATTGTTACACAAGCTGACAGAACAGAGCTCTGATCACAAGCACTTGACACATGCACACAAACAATTCATTTTTAATGCTAAGAGAAAGCACCAGCTTATCTCTGACACGTAATCACTTTTGATGAAATTCATACATCAAACGTGAACTACAATCATCTATCTTCGAACCTGTGTAATCTTGTCATTCAAAAGCACTTTATATGGAAATTTGTTTTTAATATTAGTGTTAAAACTAGAAAGAGGGAGGAAGCATAAATTTTCTGTTACTGGTGAAATGAAGGCAACACTCTTGCCTCAGCGATGAAGCTTGTTAATCAATATTTAATGTCTAGTATATACATATACATAAGCTATTATATATTATCTGTGGAGTCAGCGGTTAGAGAACTCGCCTTACAAGTGTGAGACCTACATTCGAATTCAGGCAGGTGAGGGGGAAACATGGGCTGGTTTTCTTACTCCACATGCCTGATAAGGGGGGATTTTGGGGTGACCGATTGGACCGTCGAAGAGGAGGGTCTTGAGGCAGGACGTGAAGGAGTCTAGGGATGGGGCGAGGCGGAGGGACTGCGGGATGGGGATCCAGAGGATTTCCGCGTGTTCCGACTTGCACTTGAATGGCCAACAAAAATGGCTCCTGGTTGCTTGACTACTTTCTCACCTGTTTCCCAGTGAGAAGATTCACCAGTCAACTATCAATACCATTTATTGTTCAAGGGTGAATGTGCAGGTGAGGAACATTTGATCGAATATCAGCTGAAGGCGAAAAGGTTTTCATTTGAGGAAGATGAACCAAAAATGGTTACCATTCTTCCCCCAGCCTCCACCCCTGGCCCCCGGATAATCATAACGCCATATTAAAAGCGATTGGCGAGACGTTCATGCTTTGGACAAGGTAGTTTAGTAATGAGCAGGAAATTCGAACGTAAAAAAGTAGGAGATGGAAAAAAATCTTCAAAGTAAAATAAATCAATAATTAGGGAGCCCAGGGACATCATGAGGTTATAGATACGCTGCATTCAATTTAACTTCTCCTCCTTCAAACAAAATGCATCGGCAACACAGGTCATATTTAATCTTTCACATTTCACAGAAGATTATGTAGTGCCTCAGATGCCTATTTTTGATGATCTCAAGCGCTGGATCCTTGTGATACACAAGAGGAGCTTATCAATGATGTTAATCTGCCGTGTGTTTGAGATGTTTCTGTGATAACCAAATTGCGGAGTGGTTGGTTTGCAGCCCGAGGTGATCATCATTTCCCTCTGGTATGCACTAGATGTAGAATGAGAATGTGAAACTTCCAGACTTGATGGTAGACAGTGAGGCCATTTGAGCTACGTGCGCTCTCTTTTCACGCTGTGTGGCTGCTTTTGAAATTTCTCAGTCTAAGTCATGCCTGCGTATTAAAAAAACAAGCAGGTACACATTTCTGCATCATTTGAAACAATTGGTCAGAGACTGTACATTTCAAACAGGAATACAGATAGGTTTTTAAAAACAATCACATTTGACATTGATTTGTGTATCTGGTTGTCCAGCATATGTGAATGAATAGAAACTGAGTGTTCATTATATCCCAATGTGAGCTTGTCATGCATCTATCTACCAAGTTTGTTTCAAGGAGGAAAGAATGATGTGCTTATTCACATGGAGTAAGACAGAACTGATGTTCCTTCCAATGTGCATTACTATTCAACATGTTTGCATTATACTACTAATAATAATAATCTTTGCATTTGATGTAGCGCCTTATCACATCTTCTAGACGTCTCAAAGCGCTTCACAGAATAGATTGTAAATTGAATTGACTGTACATTTGTGGCCGAAACACGGTAGCCAATTGTGCACAGCAGTGTCCCACAAGCAGTCATGGATTGAAATGACCAATTTTATTACTGTGTGTTTTTTTGCAGGGATTATTAAATTTAATAAAATTCCATTAAATTATTAAATCAAATTCCATTAAATTCCAGATGACATTCAACTTCAACCTGTTAAATTCCCTCGAAGGGCCATTGCTGCCTCTCCTACCACCTATCTTCTCCATACGATTGAGGATTTCCCCTTCCTAGGTACATGATTGGCAAGGTTGGTAACTTTACCAGCAAGCAAAATTTTCGTCTCTAGAATTTAACAATATTGATTAATTTGTATGGGTTCAAAATATCTGCCCATCTCTCTCTCTCTCGATGCCTTGGGACATCCTCCCAACATGAAAGGTGCTATACAAATGTAATTTTGTTGTTGTCATTATAGCCTTCTTCAGCTCAGCACTCCAGTCTTTATCAAAGAGCAATTGTATTGTATAAAACCTTCTAATACAATTTGATTATAGACTTCGAATCAACACATGGTTCCAATCATTTATACAGTGGTACCGACTGACTAGCAAAATTAAATTAAGATGATTATGATCATTATATCAAATTGGCTATTTATTTCATAATTGGGGAGAAAAAATAAAGCCACACAATTGAGGAGTTGTAAAGCAGAAGATGCAAGTTATCATGGCGCAAGTTAATTATGAGTCAAAAACCTCCTGCCGACAGAGATGACAGCAGAATTGATGCAGCTGTGATAAAAACTGCGGAGACTTCAACGCATGTCTCCGTTATCAAACCGACACAGTTTCCAACAGGAGAAATGGAAGAAAATATGACAGGAGGTTCTTGTAGGTGTCAGCCTGGTCCGAGTCACACAATTACAAAATTGGCTTGGACCAAGACAGCCCTTCAGCCGATCTCATCTTATCTCATCGCTCCAGTATACCCTTCCTTCCATCATAGTGTTGAGTTGCTTTTTAAACAACAACAATATATCAAGTGCAAGGATTGTTGTTGTTAAATGAGTTCGAAGTTTGTTGGTTCAAACCCCACAATGAGAATTCACAGTTTAGGCTGGGGAGTGCTGGGGAGCTCCAGATAAAAATTGGTCATTCATTTGTTAACGTCAAGATATGCATTCAACACTTTAGCCCATACCAAATGGCTCTGGCAAACTACAATGTCGATGATCAGACTTATTTATTCCCAGGTGTGAACCACACGACTGATTCTGACAGAGCAACTTCTACCTTGCTGTGCACCCAAACTTCCACTAAGGATCTAGATATGAATTTCAGATGTTCCATAAAAACCTGATCACAAATGCACAAAGATTAGGCTCCTCCATTTACAACAATAATAATCCTTGCTTTTCACGTCTTCAAGATGTCTCAAAGCGCTTCACAGAATATACTATAAAGTTAATTGACTGTAGATTTGTGGGCGAAACACAGCATCCAATTGCACACAGCAATGTCCCACAATCAGTCGTGGATTGAGTGACCAAATTATGATTGCATTTTTTTGAGGGATTATTATTAGGGCATATGGGGTAAGAAAACTTGCCCAAGGTTGCGTCCTGACCGGAATTCCACCCAGGTCTCTCCTTGCGAGGCAAGTCCTTTCGCTTACGAGGCGAGGGATTTTCTCCTAGAGAAGGATAAATACTCTTCTTAGCTCTGTGATGGGTGCCCTTTAACAATGCAAGAGTTACAATATTTGTGTTGCTCATTAGGTAGATCCAGAGAAACAAAACACTGTTATACTCGTATTGGATGTATGTAGAAATTCCATTCAATAGGAGTGCCGCGCTCGAAAGAAAGTGTAATTGATACAGAAAACAAGCATCAAAGGAGACAGAGCGCAGAACAAATACATGCAGTGCTATTCTACAGTGTTTGTTAAGTCCACATCACTTGGTAAAAGTAATCAGAAGATCTGTGACTTTAGCAGTTACATCGCTAGACAACATAGACAATCAAGCTCTTGAGGCCTGGATAGCTCTGCAGAGAAAACTATTTAGTCATATTTAGGCCAAGTGAAATAATCTTGACCTAACCTCTATTGAACTTCCAGTTTAACGAGAGTTAAACTGGCTCTGCAAAATGGGGCACAGTTTCCAGGAACGATGAGAAACGAATGTGCCATCTTTTATTCCCCCGCAAATTAAATTATCATCCTGTTTTCCAGTGCTCCCACCAACGGAGGTTTTCCCTCCTGCTGGATCCCTCGTTGCAGAAATATTAGCTCTGATATTAAGACACATTATTAACTAGTATTTCTCCTTTATCATTGCGGTTCCTGTGTTTAAAGTTCCCCCTGACCCCGGGAAAGTGAACCCCTGTTTGTGTTGTATTAAGGCATCATCCTGAGCAACTGTAATCACAGTTATACAACATGTAGCATTGCACCGCGGGATACAAGACACTTTACGGAGCAATGTACTTTCAGATAAGTGCCCTGCAGAGTATTCCCCAGTGCGTGAAGACAATAAAGTGACATACTGAGCTTGCCAAAGGTGCTTTCTGTTGTATGCTTCGCAGTCCTGTCAACTTTCCTGTGTATGGGAATGAAATGAGTCGAGTTCAACAGCCAATCAAATGACCTGTGCAAAAGAAGCAAGAGCAAACATTTGTTTCGTGGAAAGCAATCTTGTTTGCTAGACAAGCGCACCCATCTTCCAAAGTGTCTTTGCTACCGGTATCTCAGGGTAAATAGGAGGGTAAATGTTGTGAGCGCACCTGCATGCTCCCAGACTGCTGGATTGGACTGATTCTCGGGACGTGCATGTATTTCAACATGCGTTCAGTCAATTATTTCCAGGGTCCCGGCTAAGCCACCAAGGCGTGAAAATCCATCTGTGACTTCTGCTGTACTCCAATGGTTTGGGAAAAGAGATATGTTGATCTGGCATTGTAAGCGCAGCAGCTGTCACCCAGTTTCCACACTTAGAAACGGTTTTCCTGGCTGACATCCACAGTATCGTCCACAGGTCCCTGAAAGATCCAGAAAGAGTGAAACAGATTTCGGTCGAGGCCGAGTTTAGCTGATCGCTGTCGGGCAGCAATTGAAGTACTTTGTTTACCCTCAACGCCCTTGGCTGAGAGAGAAGGGAGAACAGCCAGGCTTCCTGCTCAAGGTCACCAGCCAAAGAGACTCCAAACTGTCCAGAATTCATCCAAAGGGTATACTCTGTTCTAGACACAGGGAAATAACCACCAAGATTGGATGTTGATGATAATCCCTCCCCCAAAAAATGTGGTCATTCAATCCACAACTGTTTGAGGGTCGTTGCTATGCACAACTGACTGCCGAGTTTCGCCCACAATATCCACTTTCAATCCACTTTACAAAAAATCCAGTGAAAGGCTTTGAGACGTCTCAACAACATGGTCAAACGCTACATCAAATGCAAGGATTATTATTACATACCGAAAGATAATTCTATGTTATTCTATATCTTGCCACTTTTTAATTACAGAAATGAATAAGAAACAACAACACCTACAACAAAATGACACTTGTATAGCAAGGCCTTCCATATCAGGAGGACATCCGAAGAAACAAGAATGGAGTAAGGGAAACTGACTCTTTATTTGTCCTGAACTTTGCATTTAACAAAAGGGCGAATCACTTCCATCTCGCTAACATCAACACTTTTCTTAAACCAGTTTATTTTATTATTCCTTTGTCGAAATTACAAAGACTCGATAAAGTTGATATCAATTGATGGTGAAATTGGTACAGTTGACTTTTTTTTCCTCTACAATCCCCCGTCTCACTTTTATATTCCCATTTCGGAGAAGCAAATATCACATAAATCCACACAATAAAACCCTTTCCGGATGAAACAGCCGTTTCTGAGTCATAAAATGAAAATGGAAAGAGAAACAATGTTTGTTAGCAAAAGATAAATGAACAGATCAACCTTTTTTTTAATCTGATGGATTTAGGAACATGCAGAAAATGATATAAAGGATTAAACTAAATCGTATCTTATTATCTGGTCCAGATATTTGTTCCGAACGCTTAGCACCAAATTGATTTGTTGCGTTGCGCAGTTAGTTGCAGATTAGATTTGGGGAAACAAGAACTGTAATTTTGCTTGTACAGGGAAATTGCTGTTGTTAAATCTACCTACCGGGTATGTCTCCGATAACTATATTTGAAGCCATTTGATGGCTTACAATTTGTAATAATCCATGTATTTGTCTTTATGACATTGTGAGGATTTCTCATGGTGCTTCACAGGATTTACTGTTAAAGTGTGGTGGCTGTATTTGTAGGCAAACATGACAACTGATTTGCACAAACAGTCATGAAGTGAATAATCATTTGATTTGGGAAGACTGTTGGCCAGTAGACTGGAAGAAACTCCTTTTATTTCTTCCAGCGTTTCCAAATAAATACAGTTTAGCATCTCATCTGAAGACTGGTTCCTCCAACAATGTCGCTCCTCCCCCAATGTGCACTGGAGTGCTAGCCAAGTCCTAGACTATATGAACTCAAATAATAATAGAATAATAATAATAATCCTTGCATTTGATATAGCACTTTTCACATCTTCTAGACATCTCAAAGCGCTTTGTACAATATACAGTACTGTAAAGTGAATTGACTGCATATTTGTGGGCAAAATGCGGCAGGCAATTACGCACAGCAGTGTCCTACAAACAGTCATGGATTGAAATGACCAATTTTATATTGTTGTGTTTTTTGTGGGGAGGGATTATTATTAGCCGTATGGAGTAAGGAAACTTGCCCAAGGTTTCACCCTAACCTGCCTGGATTCGATCCAGGTCTCACGCTTGTAAGGTGAGTGGTCTAACCACTGAGCTATAGGAGCTCCAAAGTCATGAAGTGGGGGATTGAACCCACAAAGTCTGATTCCGAGGTGAGAGTGGTACTTCCTGAGCCTTGACACACCTAGAATGTGAGTACGTTAAAGCACTACTTAGTGAAACGAAATCCCTTTCTGACCTGAACAAGGCATTGGTCAAGTAACCTGATGCTTTTCTTCCAGAAAAATCAAACATACAGCAGTATAGTTGCATAATAAGGTTTATAGTTACAAAAGGTTTATACCCTGCATTTGTGTTATTTTCACATTGCTCCTTTCAGCTTTAATTCGAAACTACATGAGGGAGACCATTAGTGAGCATTCCCTCTGGACAGTTCAGTCTATCATAAACAATACTGCTGTCAGTCTACCTCTCAGCTTTCCACCTATTACCTTCTCTCGAGACATTTCCAGCACTTACTGACGCTTTGAAGCGTCCTGGAAAGACCAGCGTTTCCTTAATTGGGACACACGTGCTCCAAAGCCATTCACTCCCCTTTGAAAGAAACATGAAGGTAAATTAGTAGGTCTGAAGAAATTTGTGAGCATAAGCAAACATTTGATAAGGTGCAAGTCATGATTACTACCAGAACTCTCATCCAAAATGACACTGCCTATTGTTACTTTCTTTCTCTCTCTCTCTGTCTCCCTCTTTTTTTCTCTCTCTCTCTCTCTCGCTCATTGCCTTTAAAAGCCTCCTGAAACTGATCTCTTCAGTCAATATCTTTAACTCAGTCCTTTCCCTGCTCAGAGACTCCATCGTTACATTTGTCAACTGCTTTGAGACATTCCTTTACATGAAAATAACTATACAAATGTACCTTGCGGAGTCCTGTAGCTCAGTGGTTAGAACACTCAGCTTGTAAGTGACAGACTTAGGAATGATTCCTGGCAGGGTAAAATGTTGGGTAGGTTTCCTTACTGCACACATTTCTGTTTACCAAGCGGTAAGTAAGAACTTGGATATTAATCGAATGGCGGATCACTTTTCCAGGGGTAATATAATCGATTCAAAAAAATTGTATAATAATAATGAAAATTGGTCACTTCAATCCACGACTGTTTGTGGGACACTGCTGTGTGCAAATGGCTGCTGCGTTTCACCCACACATATATACAGTCAATTCACTTTACAGAATATGCTGCAAAGCGCTTTGAGACGTCTCAAAGATGTGAAAAGAACTATATCGAACGGAAGGATTATTTATTATTATTATTATTATCTTAGCTGCCACTCTCCAGATTACAGAGCTGGAATGGCAATGATGTTAAAGTAACTCCTATCTCATATTTTCCTCCTTTTGTCATAGCTCAAAGCGCCCACTCATATCAAATTCATCAGTTTCCAAGCGGAGACCTCAGATCAGGTTATTTTTTTTATCAGCTGCAGATTAAACAAAACAAATAGACCATTTCGAAGGAACGGGGGGAAGTTCTGAATGCCTCAATAGAAGGTATCTTATCCTTAAGAAACAGTTAAATTAGATAACCAAAAGCAACCAAATATTTTTGATGAAATCCAGAGTTATGTTTGAGATGGGGTTTTTTCCACCATAATATATTGTTAAGCTTCAATTACCTCAGTAGCACTTCTCCTCTTGACTCACTTTGTATAATTAGTAGTTAGTCAGCAGGGAAAAAGGGAAACATATTTCAAAATGAGGATTCCTTTTCTTTTCCTTTCAAGAAAAACAGAGCAGTGGTGTGGAGCGTGATCACAATTACAGTATTTATTTTTTGACAAAAATAAACTCAGAATGTCAACACATGACAGTACGGAAAATAACACTGAGCAGTAAACAAAAAGAAAATGTACTTCTTTGCACTGTTACCGTTTCCAAGGACAGTTATGGATTCGTAACTTCTACCGTTCACAGTTTCAACAAACTGCCGACTGCAAAATACAATCACTGTACATTATAAGAAATCCTGTAAGGCACTTTGAGACGTCATCTCTCTCTCTCTCTACCCACCCCCCACCCCCCCACCCCTCAAATATGTGAAGTGAAAGGTGCTACATTAAACGCAAGAGTTTTTATTAAAATGAAAATAACCTTCGATAAGGGTAAGGTTAAAGCAATAAGCATAAATAGGTAATGTACCATTAGATTGAAACAATCAAAAACTAAAATATAATGTAATAATACATGCGTATATTGGTGCATGGCCAAGACTGAAAGCACATATTACCCAAAATGGAAAAAATGGAAATAGTTTGGTCACTCAATCCACAACTGTTTGCGGGACACTGCTGTGCGCAATTGGCTGAAAGGAACAAATGCATTTCAATGTTGTCTCCTCTCAGTCGTGGCTCTGTGAGAAGCAAAAGCCTTGCTAACCGTAATTGTTGCAGAAACAGCAGGAGAATGATTGCATTAATCCAACCATTAACTCCGATACAAAATTGGATTGACAAAAACAAAATGAGAGGTGACAGAGACATGAGATTGACTTGAATAACTCATAACTTTCATCACTAAATATTCAATTGCATTTTTAAGTGTGCGTTTGTGTTTTAGTAAGTAGCTGTGGATTTTAGCCGAATGGTTTGAAGCAAAGGTGGTGATGTTTCTGACTGTGAACTTTGGATAGATTAGGCTCTTTAAGCAAGAATCTTCTTACCAAATAAATCACAAACATTGTGCCCTAGTCAAATCACACATGGCTGATTTCTACAGATCATTCCTCCTGTCTTCAGAAAAGCTGATATACCGGCAACCTTTTTCAATGTTATTCACCAGCTTGACATGAATCAAGTGAAAAGAAATCACACACAATGAGCCTATTTAGGTTGAAGCTTAATTTAGCCAAAGAGTTTAAAGCCCGCACATGTATTTCCTACTTGTTCCCTTGATACCCAATTAAATCACCTTGATTGAGACCCACGATTGTCTGATCAGTTCTAGTTAAAGATGACACATTTCCAGTTCCCAGGTGCAGAGATGCCAATAACATACAACACCTTATAGCTCTGATTAAATGTAATAAAGGAATGTTGGCAGAAATACTTTTTCCACAGCACAAATTATACGGTTCATTTCCAGTGCATTTCATATTCCCAAATGGGTTTCAAGCCATTTGATGCATTCGAAATACACAAACATATTTATTAATTGTGCTGAATGATTCTCACATCTGCACCCTTTACTCTGTACTGTTCATGATCTTGTTAGCTTTGATAAGCCAGTAGGTAGATTTTCTGCTAACGATGAGATCAAACAGGCCAAAAGGCCTTTTTCCTCCGAAACTCTCTTATGAATATAGATGATTATAGCACAGAAACAAACCTATCCATCCAACTAATCAGTGCCAGTGTTTATACTCTGCAAAGATATAAAGCAACATGAGGGACTTGAACTCGTCGAATTTTTACCAATCATTGTAAAAATCGACAATTTCCAATGTTTCCTTATATTGTAGGGAAGGTTAGTCCACACACAAGGCGGAGACTTTGATAATCACACAAACTACAGTTATCAATTAATTAGATTTCTGGAAACGCAACTAGAACGCTGCTAATGGACTGAGAAAAGCTATTGAGGGACTTCGTAGAATGCTTCAAAGTGTATAAATCTCAGAGTTCCTTCAGTGCCTTCATCTGTCTCTCCTACTATTTCCTGGAGTTTGGAGCAGTAAACAATGGGAGGTGTCGGTCCTTGACCATGCCAATCAATTTTTTTATAGACTCTTAAATAATAAAAAAGCTATTAGAGTAAAACGGATTTATTAAAATAAGTTTAGCTCTTAGCACCAATGTTGGGGGATCTTATGACATGCATCAGTGGCGATGATTGTTTCTCACTTGAATGTCCAGGGAATCACTGCTAATGGAATGGGCACCAATCCCTTATCTGACAATGGCATTGTAGTGTTAAGGACACTTGCCTGCTGTGCAGTGCTGTTGGAGCGCTACATTAGCAGATCAAGGGAAAGCGAGTCCACATACAAGGTTGTGACTTTGATAATCTCGCAAACCACAGTTATCAATGAATCACCTGACTGGAAACGCAAACTGGCTGCTGAATGATCAAAGCCTCAAAGTGCTGGATAACCACCAAAGTTTGTGAATAAAATGGTTGGACTGAGGGTGAATTCAATCAAGAAGTCACGTTCGGGTCTATTTTTTACTGGAAGAAAGGGAAGACGGGAGGAGATGAGAAGGTCTCCCAGTAAATACCTGGTACAGAAAGAGTCACGATAGTATAATGTATCTTGATTTTATAGATCCAATAAGAACAGGCCATCTGATTGAAGCCGAGATTATTCTGCCAGCAAACATCAATGTGCACAGAAAATGACTACTTTACACAATGCAAGTGACTACACGTGCAAAGGAGCTCCTTCTGCAAAGTGAGCTGCCAAATACCAGCACAGGGAGTGCAAAAAAATAGTTTCGTATCAAACCTTGCATCTCACTCAGGTTTGTCTGTAAACTTTCTACCTGTTTATCTCTATGCCTCCGAATGATAATGGATATCATACTTATCCAACAAAAAGTTGAATATTTATACAATGGAATCTATCAATTATCTGTTTAGCAGGCTGACATTTTCCTAATGCTATGTTATTTGCATATGATTAGATTTACAATCCCCAGGCAGGCAGCAGTGCTAGTCACCGGGGATTGGCACATGTGCACAGCAGGGTAGCTACCAAGACTTTCCATTGAAAGCAAAGTCAATGATCTTTCGAGTAGCATTGAGTATATTACAAAGAAACAAGCGGCATTGCTCACTGTAAGTGAATCATTCTCCCGAGACTGCAGAACAAACATGACAATGTACAACAAATGTATTATTAAAGATCATCTTTTCCAATAGTTTCCAAAGCAACACAAGCCTAACAATTAATCACTGTATCTAGAGCGCATTTTGCCCACTACCCCACCTCACTGCTTTCCAAATGTGGAACAATAAAAAACAAACACTTGTGTTTTTTACACAAAACAAAATAATCCATTACGTTTTTCATCCACAAAATACACAGATCACAATATATTTTGCAAAGCTCTTTGAGATGTCTCGACAACGTGATATCGCTTCAAATCGAACATATTTTAACTTCCTGCCACCTCCCCCCACCCCTTAGAATTATGTAGAAACAATGGTGATAGGAGAGATTGCTGGATAAAAACAAATAAGAAAGCCTTTAAGCAATGAACAAATCAACTCCTTCTAAAGGTTAAAAATTTCCTTGACAAGCAAAATAAATATGAGCAATGGGTGTAATTGTAATTTGACCACATCACCCTTTTAGATTTAGAGGCATTAAGTAATTTACAACAGTAACAGACTTTGATTCTTAAGGCTCCAAATTTAACTGATGTGTCCTGCACAAAATTAAATGAGTAATTAAATTCATCACTGCATCTCAGCAAGTGCAGGCTTCTTAATGTAGATGATTGTGACAGAGCTCCTATCCAGAGCAGTTCAATGGAATTCAGAACAGAAAACAAAGTGAACTGTCTCCACAGATAAGGTTGAACAGTTTTGGAAAACTTAAGAGAAAAATAGCAAACTCAACAACTTGCAGGCAGACACTCACATTCAAAATAAATTTTGTAAGTACACTTTTTTTAAATGCAGCTGCAAACATTGAAACAGTAATATTATCAGGTATTTAATGGATGAATGATTGGAGTACTTTACATTTCTTACATTAAGCAAATTGCGTCTAAACTAGGAATTGAATGGATGGCGATCAGCAATGATCAATCCCAATCCTGTACGAGGTTTAATTTTGAACAATGTTTTATATAATTGAATCATTTTTAAATGAATACTTTGAATTTTCATAATCTCTCACACCAAGGCATGCAATATGAAAAGCCGTAAGTGTCACGCCCGTTTGTGCCAATTGAACGCTTCGCGGAAGAAAGTTTGAAAGAAAACTTAAATTTAATTTAACCATCGAAAGTTGGGGGAAAGACACAAGTCGGAGTTTCAGATTATTTTTTCACCTGCGCTTCTTTTCTAATACACTACGTTCTATCCAAAGGAAAAAATATAATCAATACTGTGTTATTGGCTCCTACTGCCTGGGGTTGAATTAAAGTGATACGCTATGGTATCATCAGCTAGCCTCAATTCAATTAAAATCAATTACCCTTGGCTGAATAGACTACTATCTGAAGGTAACAAGTCTTGATGTTCTGAACCTCAATAATGAGTGTGAACAGGTTATTCAGCCATGGGGGCAAGGCAGCCTATTCCATTGACTTATTTATCCAACAGCACACATGCTTTCTGCAAGAGGTCACGGAGGAAAGAGAATTGCTTTTTCAAATAACTTGGGAGATTATTGCAATAGACAGAACTTGGAACAAGAGCAAACGTAGTAGCTAAACTGCACTAATACAGCAATTGGAAAACATTTCAACCAGATTTGGTCAGAGGTCTATTCAGACCTTCCAGTTATGAGGTCAGTTATCCATTATTGAATAGACAATCATTTTGTTTACCACAATACACTCCAAATATACACTCTTGGGAGATATCACTGCTGAGCAGCCAATACAATAAACTAGATTAAAAAGGGAATTAAAGTTTCCAGAGAGTAGGCAGGTTTTATTTCATAACGCAATACATTTTACAGCAGAGAGAAAATGAATATCAGACACATTTGTACACCTTTCAAAGATTCTCAACTTATAATTTCTGCACAATGTGAAGTTGGTGTTTCTAAAAATAGGCTTGTTTTTTAAAAAAATAATCAACATACTTTCAATGTTACCCTTTAAGCAGATCTTGGCAAATACTATGTCAACTTAGAGTCGTTAAAAGTTCTTTAACACATAGAAGATTCCAGCTGCATGGTGTTTTTAATCAAAGCTGAGAAGCATTCAGTTTGATTGCTTCCATTTAGAGGAAACAACTGTGTATATTGAAAGCAATTAGGCGATTGTAAAGTAAGATTTCAGCCAAGGTTCAAGGTTGACCAATGGAATTTGGTAGTAGACAAAACAATATTTTCCTCCTAATGTACAACTTGCTCTCTAACTTCTTCTTGACTGCCATACCTCAGCCCCAGAACACACAAAAAAAATTATTCCCAGTGTTAAATAACTCGGTATCCGCAAATTTAATGGAATTTAATTCCTTCAAAGTCAAGGATATTGATGCTGGGAGATTTATCATTCCATTCCAGGCACAAGTGGTTAAAGTTGACAAGTTAATGTCACCAAAGACCTTTCTTTGCTGTGACAAAACATAACAAATCAAGTTTTATAGCAGAAGTTTTAAATTGGTAAAATAGAACGCTATTGCCTCGGATACAGTGGATGATATTATATGTTACTTTCTTATGCGACTATGTAATGGGAGTTCTAATGGGCTCACTTCACAATTCCCTCAAGGCAGCTGCTGACTGCATTCCATTTGGAAAGTTTTGAACCTATTGACGGGTAGAGTTGTGAAAAGTAAAAGTGGCTCGCAAAACAAAAAAGTTGGTCATCAAACAGTCAGGCTGCACGCCATGCTGAGAGCAATCTCAGCACCACACATTATAAGGTCTGCTTGCAATCCCATGATACAGATGAGTAACACAACTTCAATGCAGTAAAACACTTCTGATCCAAGCAAAGTGACATTGTAAGTCACTGAAAGTCTGCACATTACTGTTGGCTGCTATCAATACTCATGTTCCTGCCTGGGCACAATTGCATTTTCTTAATAGCCGGCAGTAGAATATGAGGAGGAGTGAGCAACCATCATTTCACAGTTAAATACTTGTCTAGTGACGAGAGATGATTTTCAGGTTGTTGCCGAATTAAATTGGTCAAATCACTCCACGACTGTTTGTGGGAACATTGCTGTACGCAAATTGGCTGGCATGTTTGTCCACAAAATACACAATCCTACCACTATACAGTATATCCTGTGAAGCATGTTGAGATGTCTCAATGACATGATACAGCACTATATTAAATGTTATATTAATAATGTTAATGCTGAAAAGGAAACACAGGTTAAAGTTGACAAGAGCCAAGGATTGCTGATCATAGAGTATGCTTTGAGGTACGGCTGAATTTTAACCAGCCAAAACCACATAGCTTGCCATTGTAGGCGCTTCCTCCAGCTAGGTTAAAAGATGTGATGTCTCCTATCAGGTTCAATTATACGTTATACAGTAATTATACATTTGTATGTGACATTTCATAATTATTTCATCAAATCAGTTCTGAGATATCACATTTTTCACTCCCCGTGTAACATTGATGGTAAGGAAATTTTCACCTGAATAGATGGGATAAGTGACGGAATAAGCAGAATCAATTAGCGTTAGCCCCATTACAGTTTCCAACGAGGAACATTATGGTGTCCAAATCCATAATGTCATGGTCAAACCTGGGACGGGATTACACTTCCATAAAATTACTCTGTTTCATTCATAGCTGCAATGATCCAACAGCAAGTATCCAGGCGAGTGAACTCATTGGATTTGATCTCAGTGAAGCCTGGAATACATGGAACAGGGAGGTTTTTTTAACAACTGCAATTTAGATAGAGGCTTTCTTTCTGCTGTGATGAGATTAGCAAATTGACTTAATTTATATAAAATAATTTAATCTGAGATTCTATATATCCTGGTTTTCAATCAGAGATTGACAGCTTTCGCTGACCCAGTTTGGGTGGGAAATGGAGCTAATATCCTCATCCTTAGAAATAACATCCTTAACAGGTCATTAGAATGATTTAGGTTTATCAAACGCCCACAAATATACAGTCAATTCATTTTACAGTATATATTGTGAAGCGCTTTGAGACGTTGATAAGATGTGAAAAGCGCTATATCAAAATGCAAGGATTATTATTATTATTAATATTTATTATATTATTATCAAACATTTCATTGTGATGAAAATGTGCTTGATGTATTCCAGCACCAAACAAAATCCTGCTCACTAATTGCTGAAATGCTAACTTTTGACAATTAAATATGGGGTCTATGAATCTAGAATCTGAAGCCCATTTGCATTAATCCTAAATGCAACAATTTAACACAATTGCATTTGTGTAGCGACCTTTCAATGACCTGCACATTTGGATTCTAAAGTTATGACTAAAAGATAGAACATAGTAGTGTAAGCAGTCTCCTTATCCAATCAATCAAATGCTAAAAGCTGTACACAAACCACTCGTGATATAATAATAAGCCTTGCATTTGATATAGCGCTTTTCACGTCTTCTAGACATCTCAAAGTGCTTCACTGAATATACGGTAAAGTTAATTAACTGTATATTTGTGGATGAAACGCGGCAGCCAATTGCGCACAACAGTGTCCCACAAATAATCGTGGATTGAAGTGACCAATTTATTAGTAGTAGTATTTTTCTTGAAGGAATTATTATCCTTATTTGAAAATAAGGAATTATTGTTGGTTACTTTCCATGTGAAGAAATACTTCCCGGTGCCCTAAAACTGCTCTCCACAAATCTAAACTTGTGTATTCTTTCCCACTGCTTTGACAGATCTAAAAATATTGTTCTGCGTTTCACATTCTCAACTCCATTGAACATCTTGCTGTTAGGTCATCTTAAGCAAACAGAGAGAGATGCAGGAAAGATTAGTGATGTGGAGTTTTGCTGATATGGGAATGTCGTGCAGTACCACAGAGAAGTTTCAACGTTCAAAATCGCAGCACAAGTGTCGAACAATGTTTAATGAAAATATGGTTGAAAATATCAATAAATAGGGGTGGTGGATGACGAAAGCTAATTATAACACAATATGTTACTCAACTGCAGAAGCGTAACATGCAAGGGAGAGGGGTATTAAACATGGACTAAGTATTTAGTCTTCAGAGCTATTTACAGAACCCCCTTGTTCCTTTCCTGCCTCTCTCTCTGAAAATTTAATGGACATCAGCCAACAAAGCAGGCCAATTCGACAAGTGCCCTGCTTAGGTATGCTAAGAATATCATCTACGTGCACAGAGAGCCAAAAACATAGGGGGGGGTGGGGGGGGAAGAGATACAGCGAGCGACAGTTCTGTGGCATTCTGATCTTCCTTGGGGCATTTCGGAAGTGTGCGTTGACACACCCGCGGGGCAGCGAGTGCGCGGGCAGTCAGCTCAATGCACTACGTCAACTGCGTGTTCCACTCCATTAACACACATTTGATGTGTGGAGGCGCAGCAAAGGAACGTGCATGTCAATGCAGAGTACCCTGGCTGAACGCACAGCTCACTCGTGCTGCATAATTTAAGGGCTGCTGCCCCCTCGACATAAATGATGAGGCTCCGAAGATTAATTCTGGGAGAATAAAAATACATTGATGGCTCCTCACCCCCCTACCAGGAATCCACAGACTGCACAGGGGAAAACTAGGCACAATGAAAAATGGATGTGTCCTTAAATATGATATTTTCCTCCTCGTTTATGGTTTTAATTGATATCTGATTTGGAGTCACATTTGCAGCCAGTACAAGCACGCAAGCTTCTCACAATTCACATCCAAGGAAATCCCGTTCACAAATACACATCCACACATCCATCTTCTGTACCTTGTGTCCCTTTCAAGTGTGCAGGCAAAATGATTTTAATGCTGGGTCCGCCGTTTCGTATTTGAGAAGAAAGTAGAGTTTTGTGCCTTTCAAAAATAGGTTGTTAAAAGATACACTGCAGCAGCAGCATTTAGCACACGTAAAGTATTTAACATGAGCATAAAAAATTCCAACTATCGGATTGAAAGTGGTGCCGACATAACGTAATGCCACAAAAGTCTTTCCCCCTGCCATACAAACTTGGGAGAGCAGGGCTACACAGTGTTGGATTGTAAATTAATGATAGACAGCAGCAGACCTCGCAACAACATGCTTTAGTTCTTTAAACACACAGTGAACGCATCCCCTCCATCCATTCTGCAGTATGTTGATTCAGCAATACTCCGCTACAGTCCTGGATTTATGTTAAATGCGTACAACTTCACGGACAAGTATACAACCAGCAATATAAATCCTGCGATCAAACAGTGACTTTAACACAGTCCTGTTTGGCTCAACAAGCTGTTTAGGTAAACCGAGGACTGGTTAGTTGTGTATATTATTAGCTCGGCTGATGCGTGAGCTGTTTTCACAATCAACACAACATCTAAATAAACAGTCAAAGCTGTCATAAACAGACCGTGTATCATTCATTACAAAGCTGGCTTTCAGTCACACCCAATGTCCATCAAAATCGTGGGAAACTTACAAGCCCAATTGTATATTTTAAACATCCAGATTCATTCAATGCATTTCCATAGGCAGCCATTTATTGAACATGAGGGACATTAATCAGCAACTAGCTAGGACTCTGTTTGGTGTTAAGTCAACCTCGTTTACAGAGGCTCATGGGGAAGAGAGTTGTCCCAGTTTCAGGGATTCTGGAGCTAGAATAGGGATCCTGATTTTGATTTTAACGTATATATATATATATATATATATATATATATATTAAAGTTAACAGCCGCTTAATGCCATCGACTCGATCTAGTTCAGTCTTGAAGGTGACTACTGATAACCAGGGGAGGGGAGAAAAGTAGTATTTTTGTGCGAAAGTTATTTTTATTTTATAGAACACCATTTAACTTTATGCACCGTAGAGATATTGATGAATTGCAACAGACAGAAGGTCAAAAGAGAACAATTTTTACCCCTGGGCTACAATTAACATTTTACATATAGAGCTAGATACATTGTCTGCTAGATTTATGCATTACCTAACTTTAGTAATACTTGGATTTCAAGGCCCGCAGTTGACTGGTTGAGGCCTTAACTCAAGACTAAAAGATGTTGGGTTTCAATCACATTAAAATGAGTATTGAGTTCAAAATGATTCTCTGTGTAGTGGGTTGCAGGAAGATGTTGAGGAAGGTCACTGGGCTTGAATGGGTACAAGTAGTCCATCATATTCCAAGTCACTCTTGATGTGTGGAGTGCCTACCTGACTCAAAAATGAGACTCAGAGAGGCAGTCATATCAACACTGCAAGCTTCCAAGTTCGGCAAATGCTACAACACTTATTGCTTTATAATATTAATAATCCTTGCATTTGATATAGCGAGATGTGCTTGATATTTTTCATGTCTTCTAGATGTCGCAAAGCGCTTCACAGAGTATACTGTAAAGTGAAGTGACTGTAAATGTGGGCGAAACGCAGCAGCCACTTGCGCACAGCAGTGTTCCACAAACAGTCGTGGATTGAAATGACCCATTTTTTTTTTTTTTGAAGGATTATTATTAGATGTGTGGTGCAAAGAAACCTGCCCAAGGTTTTGCCCAGCCAGGAACCAAACCCAAGTCTCCAGCTTGTAAGGTGAATGCTCTACCCACTGAGCTGCAGGACACTACAAGTAAAGCTGCGTGAATCGGATCCAAATTTGACCACCGTTGCTCAACTTTGGTTAAACAGAAAGGCAAAAGGCAGCAACCACACCACTTTTCTCTTGGAGGCCCAATTTGATTCTAGGCATCAGATACCATAGCTACAATTCCAAATCTCTTCCGCCACCACTGAGAGCCTGATCTCAATTACCCAAATCCAAAGTAAATAGTGCACTGTAAGTACACTGCTATGTAACCTCGGTATTAGCACTGACATGGCTTACTAACATAATGAGGTTCCGCTGTACGCTGGAACATAGAGGACCTGTCTCAGTAGAGTCAATTAAATCATGATTAATTTATGCGAGGTCTTGTTCTCCCTGGTCTACACAAACACTGAGAAAATTGGCAGCTATTTTGTACAATAAACAAAAGTACTTTAAAATGCAGCAAGGAGATTAACGCAAAATTGTCAGCAGACACAACCAGCAAGTTGCGCAATATCATATTTGTTCTTAAAACAAAATTTGCCTTTTTGGTTGTCAGTTAAGAGTTGAGATTTATTCAGATTCGCTGATCAAAGGAAAACCCTGCAGTACCCTTAGTGGTGTATTTGATAAGATGACCAATGGTTAAATGTCATGCAACAAAAGACTAGGAATCATACAACAATAAAAATCTCAAAGCATAAATAGCAAATGTATTCAACTGTGTGGGTAACATTTAATAGTCATGAAAGCATTCACAGGATGTGTATATTTAATATATATAAGCACGTAAGAAAATGTAACTAAAAATGGAGTTACATTTTTAAATATCAAGCAAATTTGTCAAGTGGATCACAAATATTTGGTTGTTATGGCAACACAGGTAAGCACTCAGCTAACAATAACACTCAATGGATGAAAAAGTATTACAGTCCACACATAAAACAATCAGTTTTAATATCAAACCTTCTAGCATTATTGGATTGTGGTCTTCAGTAACCTTTAATAGTGAAATCCGGGGAATCTAAATGAATATTCGTTTATAATTTAAATAAAAATAACTTTCATCAAAGGACACTGTCGCTGTCTCCCGAGAAAGATTTACTTTGGATCTATGTGGCTGCCATTCGCAATTTAATTTGGAAATAATTCAATCGACAGCCATTTTCAATGCAATGTCAATTTATGAATTATCGTAAACTCCTGATAGCTCAACCCTGGCTTAGCTTGTCACCACCACTTAAGTCATCATGCAGTTAATATCCCAGCCACATTTACTTATGTACTTGTACATAGTCCTAACTTGCCACTCCCGATAACTCATCACCGAGCTCGTAATAAGACTCTATATCAAATGCAACTATCGTTATTATACAAAACACTCATCGTGTTCACTCCCACTAAAGTTTCTTTTGAAACACCAGAATTTTCAGCTTCAAAGGCATGACGGTTGAATGTTCCATTCAGAGCCAGCTTGAGAGATGCACATCATGCAGGATGGAATACGGGCTGAAAGAGCCATACTTTTTTCCAGATGTCACACACCGACTTTGCAGATTCAAATCTGAACTCTGAATTTCTCAGATAAAGATACAAAATACACAACGGTTCAATTGGTATTTTGTTGCAATGATGGGCTTCAAATATCTCTCTTTTTCTTTGTTGATCGAACGGCTACCAATATGTAGCGTTTTTAATTCTGCAAATTGGGCGTCAATTCAAATTTAATACACAACCGAGAAAGAAAAGCTTCGCATCAGATATTTCGCCAACTCTAACGCTGCCGTAAACAAGTTAAAGTGTTTGGTTGTATTATCTCTTAGGCATTTCCTCTTTGTGGAGGAGGAAATGTCCACATTATTTCCACTTTCCGTTTACAGCTTGCGGATCGTAATTCAGTATCCCACAACCTGTTTGTGTATTCCCACGCTATGCCTGTGGTACTCGAGATGGGGGAGGGGGGTGGGGGGGAAGACAGATGGAATTACACTCTGTAACAGGTTGTCCATCCAAGTCCACCCAAATCATATCATCCAATACATCTGGCCCAGGGCCTGTGTCCTCAATCTGCACATAACCAGATGGACTGCAAACTGTTGGCTCAAACCATAACAATTCACTTGGTTTCATTTAAACTAGAATGGGATAGAGCGAGCAACCCAACACTAATAAATGTAGATAAGCAAAAAAAAAGGAAGTGATAGCAATGGAAGGTGTGGGGGGAAGACAAGATAGAAATGCAAAATGTCAGAACAAAATAGCTTAATGTCAGTTTCCTAAATTGAAGAGCGCTTGCTGCAGTTTCATGTTAAGGTCGAATGCAATGTGACCTCTAGGATTTCTGTGGAGCTGGGCGTTCTCACATCTAAGTAGCAAAATTGGATCGAAATTGGACAGCAGACTGCCTATGCACATTCTAAACACCCATTTTATGTTGAAACACTCAGCTGTGCATCAAATGTGTCTATCCTGCTGCTAATGTGCAGGGCCAATGGTGTGACTCTAATTCACGTCTTCTAGACGTCTCAAACCGCTTCACAGAGTATGCTGTACAGTGAGTGAATTGACTGTATATTTGTGGGCAAAACGCGGCAGCCAATTGCGCACAGCGGTGATCCAACAAACAGTCGTGGATTGAACTGACCAGTTTATTGTTGTTTTGGGTGACATGAATGCGCTCTGAATACAATCGGGTGAATGCTTTTTTTTGTTGTTTCGTTACCAAAAGTAAGTTTAATAATTACTGATTTGGCTCCAGCAATATTGTTCAAATCTCTCTGTGCACTATTTTCACTTATGTCACCTCCACCTGAAAGTTTTGCATACTTTCTGAAGGAGCCTTTCAAAACCTTAGAAGTTCGAGATAACAAAATGTGCTGCAAGCTGTAAAAGAACTGGAATTAAAGTTTCAAAGGCTACTCGCCACAAAAGGAATGAAATTGGACTTTCAAAGAGAAACGACTACAAAGGAAATTAAGTTTTCAAAGGAAGCTATTAGATTCTACATAAAACGCTGATTATTTTATGGTTAGTCATTTTTTCTTCTGAAAATCTGCCTGTTTATCCACTTTTTGCGGGCATGGACGAACTGAAGTAAAGGATATTTGTGGATCAGTGTAGAATCAATCCACCAGCTGACTGCGTTACTTAACAATAGAATGCAGTTATGACAGTTTGCTCGCTGGCATTCAAGAAGAGATAGTTAGTCCTCTGAACCGCTATGTGATTAGTTGACCCATTTGCTGACAGAGAACAATGCTTGCACAGTCTTTCTGAACCTCATTATTTTAAATGTTTTTATCACCTGCCAGATAGTGGCTGCACTCATTCTGTGCATGACACGAGGAAGAAAGAGGTTACGAAATGTCTAGAGTTTAACATTACCATGTTACCATGCACTATGAAATGCCACCAATTTCACTCCCTAATTTGACGCTGTGATCATTGTGATTAAGGTGCGTAACTTTATCTGGTTCGGCTCATAAGTGCAAGGGAATTACAAATGAAACACAATAATAGGCAACAGTCTCCACTTACCCATCTACACAATCTGGGTCATCAATGTAAATTGCATGAAAACAGCATGTAAACATGCATTCGATTGGAAATACACTGAAAACAGAGATCCTGGAAATGTAGAGAGGAGAACTCTGTGATTAATTTTTTTTTAAATGTATAAATACAACAACTTACCTCCACAATTCACATTGGGCTCGAGATTGGTTTCTGAATCACTGCAATTGAGATTTTGGTGACCGAGTCCCATTTGTGTTGCTCTAACCTCACAAAAGTATATTTTCCCACTGTGCAGCATAACAACAAGAGCGGTTTCACTGAGAATGTCTGAGACCAGGCCAATTCAATAACAATTTTTAAAAGAGAGTTGGATGGTTATTTGGGGAGGACTAGTTTGCAGGGTTATGGGGAGAAAGCCAGGGAGTGGGATTGACTTTTAATAGCTCTTTTCAAAAAGCCGGCACAGATACGATGAGCTAAATGGTATCCTATTGTGCTGTAAAGCTCTATGAACTCTATGAACTTAAGAGTCTCAGGATATCCTTCGGATGAGTTCGGATAAAGAAGACCACTTGATCTCCTCCTTCCAGAATACCCATCAGAATATTTTCCCATCATAATAATAATCCGTCCAAAAAAATGCACAATAATAAAAATTTGTCACTTTCAATCCACGACTGTTTGTGGGACACTGCTGTGCGCAATTGGCTGCTGCGTTTCGCCCACAAATATACAGTCAATTCCCTTTACAGTATATTCTGTGAAGCGCTTTGAGACGTCAATAAGATGTGAAAAGCACTATATCAAATGCAAGGATTATTATTATTATCACACCATCAAAACGTTTTGTGTTTTTTTTTAAATGAATCAAGTGTTCTGGCCTCAACCACCCTTCCTGGCAATCTGTTTCTCTCGAGGTGCATATAATAATAATAACCCCTCTAAGTAAATAAAAGCTTTCTGGTGTCTCTCCTGAAATTGTCCTTCACAACTCTAAACCTACATCTTCTTGTTCTCATGTCTTGGTGTAATTGAATGTCCTGCACTAGCTTTTTATACAAAAATTTGCAATAGTGTGCAATTTGGCTGCTGTGTTTGCAATAGAAAGTGTGAAAAGCTTTGGGCATCCTCGTGACGTGAAAGGCACTATACCTGAAGGATTATGGTTACTAACAACATGAAAAGTATCACACAACAGCAGGGAAGTGGGGGAGGCTGACTGTAGATGTTAAATCTGTGCACATGGCACAGTTGTAGCAAGATTTTATTGAGCAATTTTTGTGTTACAGCTCAGCATTAAATTTAAATTACTTTTCAATATGTTAGTGGTACTCGTTTATAAGGGTCAATTTTACCATTTCATTTGATGTTAACTTCAATTTCCTATACATGTGAAAACCCATTCCGAAAATGTCTTGGACTGTTCTTAATCATAAATATCTGAAGAACATTGAAAACAATGATCCAATATCAATTTGCTGTTCATCCTCCTTTGCCATTTTTCATCTGTAAAATGAGGCCTTTGGGGCCAGGATACTGTAATTTTCTGTGATGGTGAGATGGTAGGGTGGGTTTCTTAGAGAGATAATCTGATGGGTAAAAGGGTCTTCCTCCGAACCAATTTTGTGATTTTCTCACTTCCTTTCAGTTTAGAGTCACTCTACATTCGCCCACCTGATCCATTTCTCTTCCACGCCTCCTAATTGCCACTGAGAGGTTGCTGAGAAGGAACTGAGACCGAAAGCACAGTCAAAAGCAAAGGATTTAAGTCTCAAGGTTCCTCTCTCGATGAATAGTGCCATGGGATCTTCAACGTAAACCAGAACAAGCATGTGAGACCTCAGTTTAGCATTTCTTCCGAACATAGGCACCTCCAACAATGCCCCAGCACTGTATTAAGAGTGTCAATCTAGATTTAGTTCAAAGTCCTGCAATGGGGCTCGAACTAACTCAAAGGTGAAAGTGCTACCAACTGAACCAGGCTTGTAACTAAGTTACAGACATTCAGGTCAAACCTCATGATGTGGTTTGACTTAACAAATCGGCAGCCTTGAATTTCATTTTCATTATCTTCCGATTTTCCCATTAAACTATGCTAATGTACTTTACAACAGATTCCTTAGGCTAGTCTCCACACATCGCATTTGCACCGCAATATTCCTGGCACAGAATATTTAAATATAAAATAAATTGCATTTTTGCACTGTTCTTTTGTAAATTAAGATCTAGTCAATTTAGTACCAGCATTGTTAATCCTCTCCCACCTATCATTTTAAGTCGTTTGGATCAACGAATTTACATTCATTTCAATACTGCCACCGCTGCAGAAATTTCTAAATATCACATTTCAGTAAGCAGTAACAAAGCTGTATTTTCTAATGTCACGCAAATTTCTGCCACAAACGGTCAAGTAAAATGAATGGAAAGCAACATCCACGAGACTGCTCAAGGCCTACAGCTGTTGCTTATTCTTGTATGGTAGCCATTTATGGACATTTTAATTAACAGCGTAATTCATCAGAATGGACTGATGAGCGCTAAAAAATGTTTTTAAAAAGGGACAAGATGCAAAGAAGGAGCCTGGGGAGGGCTCAAGCAGAGGTCAGGCACTTGACGGATGATATGATTCTTCGCTGCCTGGTAAACTTATCAACCTTGGGGGTATGAGATTGTTAATGGAAATTTCCCGCTGTAAGCTCATATTGCCAGTGTAAGTAGGTTAGAACATTTCCCTTTCATCTCCGGAACCTGGGTTGAACTCCGGTGATAAAACTTTGGCAGCAGGGGCTGAGAGTAACGCAACAACCAGAGGTGCTCACACAACCCAAGATTAGACCAAATGAACATGCCACGCAAAAAGTGGAGCTCCTGTGGCTTAGTGGTTAGAGCACTTGTCTTGCAAGCTGGGGAGACCAAGCTGGGGAGACCAAGCTGGGGAGACCTGTGTTCGAATCCAGGCAGGTCAGGGCGAAACCTTGGGCAGGTTTCCTTGCTCCACATGCCTAATAATAATCCCTCCAAAAAACATAATAATAAAATTGGTGATTTCAATCCACGACTGTTTGTGGGACTCTGCTGTGCGCAATTGGCTGCCGCGATTCGCCCACAAATATACAGTCAATTCACTTTACAGTATATTCTGTGAAGCGCTTTGGGACGTCGATAAGATGTGAAAAACGCTATATCAAATGCGAGGATTATTATTAGTAGTAGTAGTAAAATCATAACTTTGATATGATACGAGAAATCTCTGTTTGAGTTTCCATTATTTTTGTGGAGATTAGAAAACCATTCCCACTAAACAGCCACATCATAAAATAGTTCTGACGAAGGTTTTGTGGACCCGAAACGTTGACTCACTTTTGCTTTCTCCATAGATGCCGCCTGACCTGCTGAGTGTTCCCAGCTATTTCTGTTTTTGGTATAAGATAGTTTAACCTTACTCCCATGTCCCAAGATTTAAGGTAATCCATTCACCTGTCTACCAAGGCTAAACCAACATTAATCTGGAACGTGACCCAATGAATTAAGACTTGAACTTCTACTGGGAGATGCAATTGCTCTGTGCAATTAAATAACAAACATCAACATTGTAAATCCGATTAATGGTCACTAATTAGATTATATAATATATATGAATTGAACAGTGGGTCCAATCCAGCAAACACATCCTGTGTGTAATATTTCATCAGATTATTTTTCTTTATCTATACAAAAAATTTTAATTAAACATACAGCAATATTAAAATTAATATGTGATGAAGGTGTCTCAAATCATTTCCCCCTGTACAGGAAAACACCTTCAGTTTCATTAATGTAGTGTGGATTCATCACCTGATATTATACAGGATTTCAATCAGATATTCCCTGGGTACTCGCAAAACTATTGCAACAAATGATTAGAAATTCAGTTCACAATATGCGGCATTAAAAAATAGACCTTAAGGTATTCACTAAAGTGAGCTGAGATTAATGAAATGAAGCATCTAAAAACCTAGTAGATTTGCATAATTGACCGCTTGTTATGTATTTATTAGCAGCAGAAATACTCAATCCTGGTTAATATAAACCTATTAGAAAGTAATATGGGTGCCTTGCAGTGCAAGAGTTTGGAGTAAAAAGATGACTTCTCTATTTGATTAGTCAAGTGCATAAAATTATAACAGAGTGCAGTCACAGTTGTGGAATTAACCTGGTTTGATTTGCTTAGGTCCTGGGCTGATATCAGTTTCTCCTGAGAAGCATACAGTTGCCATGGTGAAGATTTAAGTGGAATCACATTGAAAACAGCAGTACACTTACGTGTAATTAATAAAAGGAATGATCCTGAGGAATACTGAGAGCCACATAAATAACGCGGATGCAGAAAAGGCTTCCGATAGTTTTGTTTTTTGCTGCTCGGGATTCGATGTGAGGCAAAATGCAAATGTGTTTGGTATTAACTTGTACGTCTGCTCATTCGGGAGCACAAAATATTGCCTGAAAACTCAGGATTGGAGGCATGTGGGAAGTCAGTAAAGTGAAAAAAAACAGTTACAGAGCCAGCAGGAAGCTGTGTTTGAGACGAACAAATGCTTATCTGAAAAGCCCACACAGTGCCACTCACTGTGGAGTGAGCGAGGAAGCAATCAAATTGATATCAAATGTATAAAGTGCTCTGCAAAGTCAAAACATTTAATCGCGTATCTATGTTCCTTCAGACAATGTTTTCATTTAATTCTGCATAAACATGACCTTGGCTAGACATGGTATTGGGCGGGGGAGGGAAATATTATCTGATCAGCAAAAAAGTCTATTCAATTCTAAATATACATGGTATAGGCTGACACCTGACCCAGTTGATAAGTGTTGCAGTTGATTTGCTTCATGGGAGATACATTTTCAATCAATCTGTCAACTGATAATAATCATAATACAGTAAAAACCCGTTTATCAGGCACCCTCGGGACCTGGCCAATGCGGTTAAAGCGCGTGTCAGATATTCGGCTGGAATGTCCCCCCAAAAATAATAATTTCATGCATGTTTCCGGATAAATTCCAGTTAATCGAATGCGGATTTTTTTTGTGATGCCGTTTATACGGAAGGTTGATCGGGTGCCGGACAAACAGGCTTTTACTGTATTTGTTTAGGGACTCTGCCATATTTTTATCTTCCATTATAATGCCTCCTTTCTCTGCCTGTAATGGACCTGTATCAAGACGCTGTATAAAGACGCTGTATCAAACGCAAGGATGATTATTATTATTATTATGACAGATATGAAGTCGTATTGTGAAGCATCTTCCCCTGGGGTGATGTGATCTGGGTGCGTGCCAGGCTACATTGTGGCGCAAATGATGTAAAGAGATAGAAGTGGCTTAAATTAAGCCCTGCAAATCAACGCAAACACAACCCAACTACATACACCATCTATAATCACCCGCTCTCAATTAAACCATTTTCAGAAAGATTTTACTTACACGTAGACAGACAAAAGTCCACAATTTTGTTTGATAGAGAATATCAGAGCTATTGTTGATAGCCGTTACCCTAGCAATGCACAAAATACTGCTTATTGGTTCCTGCGAGAGAGAAAAACCTTTCTGAACAGCCACTAGATGCACACTAACGGCCACATACTGACAATGACTGGGCTGAGCTGCAATTTGACAGCACTCCAGTTAATACACAGCAAACTAGGATGTTGATGTTGGTACGTAATGTCCGCAGACACGTTACTCAAATGAAAAATGGAAGTTCTAATCATTTACATTCTGTGTGCTGTATGCGAGCGTGGTGTGTTATGCTGAGCGCAATTGGCGGTGGCATTTCATCCACAAAATACTGTCACTCCACAATCATCAGGAACTCTGCAGCTCATGTCCTCACCCGCGCGGACCAGGCTCTGCGAACCTAACACACACACACACACACCCTCTTCTTTGACGATGTCTTCAGCCACCCTCCTACCTTCTTTGCCCTCCACCCTCCATGATCCTAACCCCCCACCCACCAATCGCTGACTGTTCAGCGCCTTGGGACATCCTCCCGACTCGAAAGGCGCTTTACAAATGTAATCTGTATGTGAAGCACTTTGAGACATCTCGATGAAATGAAATGATAAGGTGCGATACCAAATGCAAGGATTATTATTATGTCTGTGTGTATGTACCGTGTGTGAAATTAATCTTAATGGTCTGACACTTCCAGATGTGTAGCCATAATATCAGATTACCAGCAGGTCAAGCAACCAGTGAAAAAGGTGACAGAACCTCATTAGTGTGCCTTGTGCAGTCAGTGAAGCTTATGAATCCAGACAGACAGGCCTTTTTGTGAACCTTTAGTGTGACATTATAAGTACAAAGTGCAATTCAAACACAAGATAGGAATACAATCAAGGATATTAGAAAGCTTCAATTTACGAGATAGCTTTTATCGAGCGCCCGGTGAACATCAGGTGGCATTTTGGTCGGTGTTTACTGACGTCCTTCATTATTACGGTTGACTCACTTGCAAGGCGAGCAATACGTCTACTTTTCGTGAAAACTTTGCAAACTTTTGATAAACGACCATGGATGCAAGTGCTAAAAATAATAACAGGCAACTACAGGTAAACTCCTGCCAAGGGAGCTTCTTGATAATAATAGTAATAATAATAATCCTTGCATTTGATCTGGCGCTTTTCACGGCTTCTAGACGTCTCAAAGCGCTTCACAGAATATACTGTAAAGTGAATTGACTGTATGTTTGTGGGCGAAACGCAGCAGCCAATTGCGCACAGCAGTGTCCCCACAAACAGTCGTGGATTAAAGTGACCAATTTTTTTTTCTTAGGGATTATTATTAGGTGTGTGGAGTAAGGAAACTTGCCCAAGGTTTCGCCCTGACCTGCCTGGATTCGAACACAGGTCTCACGCTTGTAAGGCGAGGGCTCTAACCTCCGAGCTACAGGAGCTGCACGATTCTTAATACAATCTGTTGGAATCTCTCCGTATTCTTTCTTTACAATTTGTTTACAGCAGAATCCGGGAAGTGTGCTGAGCAAGTCACTGAAACTGGGACTGTAAGTGCCACCTCAAAGGGTATATTTTGAAACAAGTCTGATTTAAGATGCTGTTTTATTTTGAAATGATGGTACGAAATCGTCCCTTAATTAGAGCAGTAAAAATAAAGTCTGCTCTGCCGAGCCTAAATTAGATTGTTGTAGATGAAGTGGGAGAAACATTAAAGGTTACACTATGCTTTAGATCTAGAAAATTAATTGCTCTGTACCAACTAAATTTTGAAAAATATGGTGAAGCCTAGGATTAATGGGCTTTTTTGCCTTATAACTACAGTACTAATATCTTGCATGGCATTAAATTAAAATAAACATACTTTACAAAGAATTTACACTGTGATTTTCCTTCTTAACAAGCACTCCCTAAAGTGTAAAGCGAATGGATTATTTGTCATCTGATAAAGGAGATTTGTGATCGATAGAATATGAACAGTGACCCATTATTTGATTTAATTTGCTCATTTTGTCTCAACATTCAATAACAAAAAAATGTACTTTGAATTATAGACATAGAAGAGTGGTAATTATGCTGTCCTCTCAGTTTCAATTAATATAAAAGCTCGGGAAACATATATCTCAGTAAAATGACTGAAGGGGATCAAGGAATTTACAGATTTGGGATATCTTATAACTGGGATTTCAATACAAGCTACAGTCTCTTAAGATATTGAATGGATGTAGATGTATTCCTGTCTTCAGGCTATAGTCAATCAGTGTAGAGAATTATCTAGGTACATGAGTACAGTTGTGCACAGATGCAGCTTATACCCTTAGGCTTTATTTCCCGTTCTGCATTTCAAATATTATTTGTTACTCAAAAATGTTGGAACGGATTTGTTGGGAGTCAGAATGGGGTCAGATGAAAAATAATACCCTGTTGTTTACATTTCTCATCACATTACGATGCAGTCGCCATTGTTTCTCTATGAAACAGTGAATTGAACAATAGATTTTTTTCCCCAACATAGAAACTTTCAGGACAGGAGAAAGCATTGTGTCACCCCCTGAGAATATTTTTCCATTTGTACTCTAGTCTTCGAAAGCACTTTAACACTGTGCGTTGCACCCCATTCAAGGTCCAGGTTGGTTGACACTATGAATGCAAAGTCCAAGTGCGATATCATTCAAGCAAACCGATGGTATGTTTGTTCCTCCCACTTTGCTCTTTTTCTGCATTCAGCTCGCATTATATTTTTCACGTAACCGTTGTAAAGAAAATCCACAACAGTGCCCACACCTTCGTAGGGACCCGATTTACGAACGCTGCAGTTGCTCGAAAGAAATCTCAGAGGAAAACTATCACTAGCTAGTACTGCAGCTGAGTCACTCCAGCTCCTTCTGAGAGTGTTGAGTCGTCAAGCAATACACTTCAGTGGAACAATGACAAGGCAATATATCACTATCCTGGCTTCTCTTTGGTCAGTAGTTCAAAGTGCTGCAGGTCAAAGACAGGGGGTCATTCCAGGCTCTCTGATGCATTACTTTATTTTTTAAAGAGACAAGGAACAGTTCTATGAATGGAAAGATTTCATTTTACAAATGGAAGTGTTAACTTCTCTGCAATAGTACCAGACATTTTCAAAATATCCAATACACTCCGGTTTTCAAGTGAAGGAAACTTTGATCAATATCGATATGTCTTTGAAAGGGTAACAGTTTATTGACACATTCAAGGCTTTTTTTCTTAAACGTGACTCAACACTGTGAACAACATCAATGACAACAACAAAATTACACTTGTATAGTAGCGCCTTTCATGTGAGGAAGACGTTCAAGGCGCTGAACAGAACACACTAAAGAAAGGCACAAATATATTCAAGCAACATGATAAAACACCCATAAAGAATTTTCATTACGCTGCTCACAGAATCCTCCCGGGGTCTTAAGCATTAAGCAAGAACGCTGGAGAACCGCTCAGCATTTATCGAAATATGGAACATTTGTTAGTCAAGTCTAAAAGCATCTATCAGGGAAGATAGTTAAATGCTGCTCTAGGCTCAAAACATATTTCAGGAGAAGAATTTCATGGACTCCGTCTGATATTTAAAGATAAATAAAGTTGCCCCTGGAGTCAGGGCAATGGACCACAACAATCTTGAAATCAATCATGTATCATCCATGTACAGTATTTATTTAATGGGATGTCTGGACTTAATTCTTGCAACGTTATAGAGAACCATTGGAGCAAATTTACCTATATACGCATGAGTAGAGTGGGATTTAGAGACAATCCCATTAGGGGTCAGCCCTTTCGCACTGAGTTGAGAAAAAACTTCTTCACTCAGAAGGTAGTGAATTTATGGAATTCTCTACCCCAAAGAGCTGTAGATGTTTAGTCCTTGAACATATTCAAGACTGAGATTGATAGATTTCTTGTGGATAAAGGGATTAAGGGATATGGGGATAAGGCGGGTAAGACCATAAGACCATAAGAATTAGGAGCAGGAGTAGGCCATTCGGCCCTTCGAGCCTGCCCCACCATTTGATAAGATCATGGCTGATATTCTGACCTAACTCCAATTACCTGCCCCATCCCCATATCCCCTAATCCCTCTATTTTTTAAAAATCTATCAGTCTCAGCCTTGAAAATATTCAGGGACTGAGCATTCACAGCCTTCTGGGGCAGTGAATACCATAAATTCACTACCCTCTGAGTGAAGAAATGTTTCCTCAACTCTATTCTAAAAGGCTGACCCTTAATTTTAAGGGTAGGTGGAGTTAGAATAGATCAGCCATGATCTTATTGAATGGCGGGGCAGGCTTAAGGGGCCGAATGGCCTACTCCTGCTCCTAATTTTTATGTTCTATGTTCTTAACTAACATTCACCACCATTCCCATCAGTGTCAATTATGCACAGCAGTGTTCCCACAAACAATCGTGGATTGAGTGACCAATGTTTTTGGGTGGGGAGGGAATATTAGCCTTGGAAAGGCTAAATTTCTCTTTATTGAGTATCTCTCTCCATTTCCCTTAGATGATTTGGACTCTGCATAGAATAGGAAACAGATGCTCGGACACACGACTGATAGCATGGCAGCAGAAGGATCTCAGGCCCTTGAAATCCTGACGGTTGAAAATGTCTGAAGACACGTATATTGTCATGGAAGGTCATTATACCGTTATTGCCATTTCAGAACAGAGCTACAAGGCATTTGCTGTTAGAGTGCTTCTCCAACCATCGTTAACTTGCAAAAAGTAAAATCCAGGTTTTATTATATATACACAAAGCTCTATTTAAGGAACAAATACACAGCAAGAAGGAATATGTTCCAATAGAAATGCCAGCTGTGCGTTTATGATATGCAAACATTGAATATACAGTGAGAATCTCAAGATCCTCCTGCTTCTGGAGGGTTTATGTTAAACCTACCAAGAATAGAAATGTGTAGAACATGAGGCGAAAGCAAAACGTAACCTGACACTTTAGCTTGCCCAAAACATTCTTATTCAAACCATCTTCATCTCACTGTAATTCTGGGCAAACCTCGGCATCTCCATCAGTTTGTTCACTCATCCCCAGATTTGCTCATTTTAATATGTTGCACTAGTCGCTCAAAGGAGAATTCTTATTGAGATTCCTACCTTTGGCATCCACTGTGTGCACAATATCACAAAGGGCAACACGGTGCAGCAGCAAGTTGTGTTGTTGTAGAAAGGAATCTGGATCATGCAAATCGAGAGACCTTCTGTGAACGAGTTACATGACCCCTACCAGAACTCAACATCATCTGCTTTGTAAGCCGAGTTCCCACAGTTTAGCGGGAAACTAAAAAGGATTCCTTACTCAATACCGCAAATGAAACTTCATTAGGCTTGTTTATTTATCCAGGTAAGGGTTAATAAAATAACAGGGCTGCATAACAAGCCCATTAAAAATTTCGGGGTGGGGTGGGGTGGGGTGGGGGTTTGTGGGGGTAGAGATGGTGGGAAGGGGAGGGAAACAGCTGTCTTTTGCAGCGAGGCATCAAATTACTGCAAATGTTAATCGAAATGAGCAGCCATCTGTCATGTCATCCTCATGTCAGATCTGGGCCAAGCAGAAAGCAGAGTTTTGGAAATCCGACACTTTTGCAGCATAGTGTTGCAGCAGTATGGCTCCTGGTGAGATCGAAAGCACCTTGTAACTGCTATAGCACCATCCTCCCAAGTAAGGCAATAATACCCCTTGCCAAGAAGTACTGATTTCACATCGATTTGTACGTATACATATGTCCCCCGCCACGTGAAAAATGATGTAACGTTATTTCCAAGCGAAGGGCTCTCTCTCTCTCTCTCTCTCTCTCTCCCTGTCAAGTCGCCTTAATATCAGGAGCTACTTTCATCATGAATTTCAAAGTTTGAAGCATCCGATGAAGGACCTCGCTGACGTCACGAGAGGCAGAAGACCTGCATAGTAAGTTACCTCGAAATTTAACTTAAAAAGGGTTGAGGAGGCAGGTATTATGTAAAAAATAAACACGAGTTAGTTTATTGACGGTAACCATAGAACTCTATTAGAGCACACCTTGTCTGTATGCGAGTTCACTTGTAGTGCGGTTGGGGCATAGACACCAGCGTTTATGAATTAAATTGTAGGGGCAGAAAAGTACCATGGTAATGGTGGTAGTACCACTCAGCCTTCAACCTCACCACGGTGTGGATGCTACCCTGCGTGAAGGGCACAATGTAAATGCAAGTTGTTGTTGTAATATAAGTTTCTCCATCATATGGCTTGACGTACGGTAAACTCCTGATAACTCGACACTCCAAGGGGAAAGGGCTCATTGATGGATTATCCAGTGTGGCTCGTTAGGCATACCTATAAATACATAAATAAATGCAGTTGGGATATTGACATCATGATGGGTTAAGTGGTAGTGGCAAATTAAGCCGGGGGTCGAGTTACAATAATAATAATAATAATAATCCTTGCATTTGTTGTAGCTCTTTTCACGTCTTCGAGATGTCTCAAAGCGCTTCACAGAATGTAAACTGTGTGGACTGCATATTTGTGGGCGAAACGTGGCAACTAATTGGCTAATTGGTACAGCAGTGTCCCACAAACAGTTGTGGATTGAAGTGGCCAATTTCTTCTTGTTTTTTTTTCTCAAGGGATTATTATTAAGCAGATGGAGTAAAGAAATTTACCCAAGGAATGAAACCCAGATCTCTCACTTGAGAAGTGAATGCTCTAACCACTGAGCTACTGGACTTCATCAAGGGGAGTTCACTCCAAGTTTGATAAGATGCACTACGTACGTGTCTACAACCGTAGGTTAGAAGAGAATTGGTTTTAAGCTGGTTTTAAGTTTTATCAACACCAAGTCTTATTAAAAATAACAGCAACAACTTGAGGTCATGAAGTGGAGTCTGAGATTTTTCTCTCACTTGAGCTCTGCTGGGTGGGTGAGTTACATCAGCTCTCAGCTGGCCTGGGAGAAAGAGTGGCACAAAGAAGCAAGTTGTTCGGTCTCAAGGGGTAGTCAAAAACTGATTAAGTCCAACTCATTCCCCTTGAACAGAGATTGATGCCAGCTGATCCCAGGGAAGCATGAATCACACTCATGGATAAGCCTCCGACCCACACAGCCTGCTCTCCTTGTTGGAGCAGAAAGCTTGGGGACAAATGACTTGCACAAGGAGAAAAAGTGCAACTTTCCCAATAATTTTCCAGTTGAATTATGTCAACTAGATTAAATTTGTGTTCAGATATTTGTTCAACACATGTTAATTAGTGGGAGGGAAGGAGGGAGGGAGGGATTTTGCGGTATTCCTTAATGGGGTTTCTTAACCAAACAGCCTGCTGACACTCCACAGTCAAGGCTTGCATTTTCTCTGTTCTCATTTGAGAGGATGGTGATCATCAGCAGGAACCCTGAGCAATATTTTCCATCATCATCAACAACAACAACAACAACAACTTTGATTTATCTAGCGCCCTCCACGGTGTCTCAGAGCGCTTGAACTTCCTCCTCCTTTGGATTTTAAGTAGCATCTTTTCATTTCATCAAGAAATTTCAAATCACTTCACAGGGTGGTCTACAAAGTGGTGTGATTGTATATTTTGTGGGCAAATCCAGCAGCCAATTGGCCCACAGCAATGATCAGCTAATTCAATACAGGCCATGGATAAAACCGAGAACAAGCAAGCAAACTGTAAATTTGATGGGTTCGATGTTTGACAAGTTTAGCAATTTGAAGAATTTTATCGTCAGTCACTACACATTGCAAGCAAATCCTCTGAAGAGCTTTGACCTGTCTTCCCGATATCAAATGCAAGCTTTTTTTAAAAACAATATTTTAATAAATATAGTCTGATCCTCCTCAAAATAAATATAAAACAATGTATTTTTAAATGTACATTATTATTGCTTGTTGCACAGGATTGCAAATCTGCTTCAATATGGATAAAACCATATAAATTCTCCACAAGGTACTACTATACTTCACTTAAGTTATACATCCATTCATCCAATTCAACACAAATTTAAAATTTGAATACATTTACAACCACCCAGCTGTCAGCACTACTTGCTTTTATGACCAAACCTGCTCGTAAAGCCGAGAATTGCACTGTTATAATAAGTACTATTCGGTGCAAGCGTAAGCTATCGAAAGAATCATTGGCCAAAAAACATTGGAGCTACAATTAAGGTAAATAATTGAAAGGACAACTGAAAATTGCAAACTTGCCAGAATAAATTTGGAATTGCGCAATTGCCTTAAATGTTCGCGAATATCGATCGATTTTTCATCGGCATTTCTAAGGAGCCTTTGTGCTACTGTTTCTCAATGAATTAAACATTGTCCTAAAATTAATCACAGAGTAGTTCCAATTTAAATGGAATGTCACTCCCAGCACCTTTTCATTGACTACACTGAGAATCAACTCTACTAGATGTAAGACAGGAAAGAGTAGTTTGGATCTGCCCTGGCACCCATTCTGTGTCTAACCCAGTAGAAAAGCTACAGGGCATCAGCATGAACTGATGGTTCCAGACACTATTTTTGCCCTTCAAAATCTATTGACCAGAACAACTTCAGTTATGGTAAAACTTGTTTGAAGTTTTGGTCATTGCATTCAGAGCAGGTCCCAATTACAAATGTCTCATCTGCAATTCGTACCATTGTTTGAGTATTCATTTTTAATTAAATTATTTCTAACTGTTCGTTCCTTTATTAAAAAAAACCCATTAGATCCATGTGATAAAATGGTTTCAAAATGTGGTAGTGATAAAATTGGATAGTCACACCCATAATCGCAGGCTGATTCTCAAGCCTTTCTAGAGAAAGATGCCCATTTAAAGCTCATTATACTCATTGTCCTTTTCAACCAATTTAGGTTGTTATACCTCTTCAATACAATATCATAAGAGCTTATCTATAGCTGGGATTTTAGTCTTTGTGTGATTTATCCCTGACATTGATTGCTGGCTGTCATTTGGAAATAATAATGATAATAAGCCTTGCATTTGATATGGAACTTTTCACTAGACAGATGGCTCAAAGTGCTTCACAGAATGTACTGTAAAGTGAATTGACTGTATATTTGTGGGCAAAATGCGGCAGCCAATTGCGCACAGCAGTTTCCCACAACAGTCGTGGATTGAAATTATCAATTTTTTATTGTGGTTTTTTGGGAGAGGGATTATTATTAGGCGTGTGGAGTAAGGAAATTTGCCCAAGGTTTCGCCCTCACCTGCCTGGATTTGAGCACAAGTCTCACGCTTGTAAGGCGAGTGCTCTAACCACTGAGCTACAAGACTCCAAATACAAATCCGGGCTAGGGTTCAAAGTGATGTAAGTGCACTGCTTCACTCAATCCAGTTTTTGGTCTATTATTTTATAATTATTATGTATCAAATAATAATAATAATAATCCTTGCATTTGATACAGAACTTTACAACTCTTCTAGATGTCTCAAAATGCTTCACAGGATGTACTGTAAAGTGAATTGACTGCATTATTGTGGGCGAAAAAATGAAAATTACAGCTCACAGGTCAATAAAAGGCTGTTGGAAATTATAGTAATTTGACTTGATTCTCCAGGTAGGGGGGTAGGTCACTTTGCAGAACACAGGTCTCACACTTGTAAATACTCCAGAGAATTGTCCAGACAACAACAATAACAACCACAAGTTATATAGAGCTTTTTATGTCCTGGGGATGCTCACAAAGCGCTTCCCGCACCTGACACCCAAGTGGTGGGTGGAAGATGGGGAAAGGTGGCTGAAAGCAAGTTGAAAAGATAGGTCTTTCCGCAAGCCTAGAAGATGGGGAGGGAGAGGAGGAGGTAAGGGAGGGGTGGGGAGGAGTGGGGCGACAGAGGGAGGAAGGGAAGTCATAGAGGGGTACGCATAAAGCAAACAGAAATTTCAGCGCACATTGCAAATGTCCCCATTTGTTGCTGCCTGTGCATTTTAGAGCAATAAAATAGAGCATCGATCCAAACCAAATCTCTGTTTTGCACAAGTCGAAAGAGAAGAATTTCTCCCCCTCTCAAGCCGCCCTCAGCAAATCCAAATTGGTTGAGATTTGAAAGCTTTGTCTTTATAATTTAGCTCTCCAACATTGCGTGGTGCACATTTATCACGCTCTGGGTAAAATAATGCAGAGAACTAGTTTTCATCAGTATCATCACAGCCTTTTACATCCTACGCAGTGGTGTTTACTCACTGAAAATCAATGAATCCATCTGAGGACAGGAAGAGTCTTCCTCGAAGCAAGATAACTTCTGCGAATATGCCAGCGTTTCCATCGTGTTACAGCGAAAGACAAAAGCAGTGACCTGAAATCCAACCAACCCTCACCGTTTCCGAAAATGGGAAAGCGATTCGTCTTAAAACAAGCCAATTTCGCATCAGGTTTGCGGACAATTTTCCTGGGTGCAATATGAAAGAGGTCGAGGTGTTGTGAAACGATCAACAGGTGTCCAATGTGCTTGGTCCTCCCCCTTCAGCACATCTTTTGTACTACGACACTGATGCTATTAGGAGTATTGGTTCGAGCACTCGCCTCACAAGCGAGAGAACCTGGGTTTGATTCGTAGGCAAGATTGGCAAAAGTGTGGGCATGTTCTCTCACTCCACAAACCTCTGTTTGCCAACCGGTAAACAGGAACCTGGTTGTTAGTCGATTGGCGGATCACTTTCCGGGGGTAATAATCCCTTCAAAAAACAATAATAGTCTTGGCACTCCATCCATGACTGTTTGTGGGACACTGCGGTGCGCAATTGGCTGCCGTGTTCCGCCCACAAAATATATACAGTCAACTCACTTTAAAGTACATTCCTGTGAAGTACTTTAAGACATCTGAATCATGTGATAAGGCGCTGTATCAAATGCAAGGATTCTTATTGTTATGTTATGATAAATAACATTGCCTGTGAATTTTGATCAGCAAATTACCCAAATCCCTCAAAAAGCACCCACTTTATTCGAAATTGGGCTGACAAAATGGAGAGAGAGGGACACAGTTCATTGCAGCTTTCACCAATTGTGTGATGTGAATTGAAAAAAAGTGTTTGAATCGGCTGGAGCAGGAGTCATGCCAGCATGAAGGACATAGTTAGCAGCTGGAAATCAATGCATCAAGAGAGCGACAACCAAGTGATAGGAGTGTCAAGCATTCGAATCATACAGTGTTGGCAGATTCAGGTATCAAACATATCATCAAAACTTACTCCAAGCCAGACATGGACTCAGGGTCAAAACTGTTTTCAGGAAAGTCTTTGAAAACATTTTTCTCAAACTATGAGGACTACTGTAGATCAATGGCTAGAGCACTCGCCTTACAAGCGGGAGACCTGTGTTCGAATCCAGGCAGATCAAGGCAAAACCTTGGGCAAGTTTCCTTACTCCACACACCTAATAATAATTGATTCCCCCCCACACAAAAAAATTATAAAAATTGGTCACTTCAATCCATGGCTGTTTGTGGAGACACTGCTGTGCGCAATTCGCTGCCGCGTTTCTCCCACAAGTACACGGTCAATTCACTTTACAGCATCTCAAGTGCTTTGAGACATTGATAAGACATGAAAAGTGCTATATCAAATGCAAGGATTATTATTATTATTACTGGTACTGTATTATTATTAAACACTACCTTTGTAAGATGCAGATTTGTAGTTTACTGCCATTTTTAACCTGGTCCAAGAATCTTCTAGTCTTTCCAGAGCAGACTGAGCTACAAAGCATGTCTGCCACAAGAGCTATTCTCCTGAACATAGCAGATTTGTTCCAATGATTTTTTTCCGTTCTCAAGGGTCTTTTCCATTTAAATCAGTATTAAAAGTCGCTTTTTTCAATTGATTGGATTTTTTGGTTGCATTTCAGCAATTACTCCACTTGTATTTGAATGAGATCCTGTACGTCTCCTCCCAACTAGATCTATCTTTCTTAAAATGTTATTTTCAAATAAGGTTGAAAATATATATATATTGTATATACAGTATATATATATATATATATATATATATTCATGTTGCAAACCTCTAATGACAATCTTGCAAGAAAGGATAGTAAATTGCGTAGGTTTCAAATGCTGGACATCCATTAATAAAAAATACAATTGCTTTTGTTCATAATAGACAATGTACTCTTTTCAATATAGCACAGTTATTGAAAAATTATTATCTCAAGATAATTAAGAATATTATCCTGCTTACAATTCACCTACAAATTCACAGTTTGCACACTTAGCGGTAAATTGTTCAAAGCTCTTTGAGACATACCAACAATGTGATAAGGCACTTTATCAAAAGTGAGGATTATTAGTATAATACTGTAATTATATGCCCTTATGGCATTAAGGTAGGTACAGAACTGCTGAGCAAAGGTAGTGCAAACACTCTTTGTTACACTGCAGCTCAAAAAAATTAGCAGAACATTAGCAAATGTTTATTTGGGGAAATACTCAGAGTTTTGAAATTCAAAGTAGAATTTTTAATTAATCTCTTAACCATGATCTTGAAGTGTATTATGACCAGATATATATTGGTTCAGGAAAATAAATCATAATATAAGTACAGTACTTAGGTTCCCTTGATGATGGGTATAAACCCGTTTTGCTGCTAAATGCCCGCCAAGAGATTAGAAACACTTATCAATACAGTAATGTCCCAATTGAAAATGAGGTCAGTTTTTAATGAAGGAACATTTCCTATAAGAATGCAGCAGAATGTTACACATATAGTGTTCACAATAGCGACATTGCTGAGAAAGCTTTCACGAAATTGAGTGAAAGAACTTTTAAGTTTGGTTCTGACACTGCCCACTTCAACCAAGCGATACCAATGTTATACTTCACTCCTCCAGCATTTTACAGTCAATTTCCTTGACTCTTATTAACACTTTTCTCTTTGAGTTCAGCAGACACATGGAGGCGTTCTTTTTGACTCGTTAACAAATTAATAATTTGTTGTGATGTTGGAGTCACTATTTGCTGTAAGTTTACGACCTTTGTGCGCAAGACATAATGAAACCTGGTTGTATTTGTTGCTGTAAAGACAACAACAAAATTAACAGCAAAATTACATTTATAGAGCGCCTTTCACGTCGGGAGGACGTCCCAAAGCGCTGACCCATTAATAATAATAATCCTGACAAAAAAAAACAATAATAAAAACTAGTCATTTCAATCCACGACTGTTTGTGAGACACTGCTGAGCGCAATTGCCCACAAATATACAGTCAATTACTTTACAGCATATTCTGTGAAGCGCTTTGAGGCGTCAATAAGATGTGAAAATGTTGTATCAAATGCAAGGATTATTATTATTATTATCATTTGAACTTCTATTGCCCAACATCAGCTATTGAAAAGCTCAATATCAAACGCAAGAGGTATAAAAGACTCATCAACTTTCTGTGGTGAAAAACCTTGATGAGATAACTTCACAGCCACCCATATGACATGTAGCTCAACACAGAAGTACTGACTCTGCAGAGACTGAACAGAAATCAAAAGCACTCAAGATGAAAAGAATTCAGACGAGTGTTTCAAACATTAAAGGGCTGATGCTAATTGACCAGAAATTGGTGGATAAACTCGACAAAAGGCAGGTCTGTGGGAAAAGATACAGACTTCTCTGAACTGTAAAAGGAGGAAGGAAACAAACAAGAAAGCAAAGCAAGAAAGGTATGAGAGGTGTACACAAATCATTTGTTCCTTTGTATTGTTACTGAGCTTTTCAACCTAGAATACAATGCGGGGCCTGTTTTTGTCTATATATAAATATGCCACCACGTGGCTTGTCATCTTCATCGCTCAGCTTTGACGCAACAGCCAGCCCCACAGGCTCAGAGTATTCTTCAGAAGGTCTGCAGGCAGACACTCACTCTCACGTACACTTACGCATTATTCCAAATTGTCTTCCTCAAAATCATCTCCTTGTGACGACATACTTTGCTACAGAGGTGACATAATGCCGTGGTTTGTTTTTAACCTCTAATTGCTCGGCACTGATTCAGGCAATCCCAGAAGTAATTTGCTGCGGGCTGTTCTTTTCTCTCTGCCTGTTGAGACAATGGCTTCCCAGTGCATCCAGGCAGCAGTGGGAAGCAAAAAGGCTGCGGTGCAAAAACATTGCCGTGGGATCTTTATGTCCGCCTGAACAAGTATTGTAACGTTCTCATCAGAAGGATGGCACATGGAACACTCCTCCCAGGGCAGCATTCACAACCTAAACTGTGAGTTAAAATCCAGATGTGGGGGTTCTAACCCACAAAGGCCCGCTGCTGATAATAATAATAATCCTTCCATTTGATATAGTGGGTTTCATGTCCATAACGTCTCAAAGCGCTTCACAAAATATACTGTAAAGTGAATTGACTGTATATTTTTGTGGGTGAAACGCAGGAGCCCATTGCGCACAGCAGCGTCCCACAAACAGTCATGGATTGAAGTGACCAATTTATTATTACTGTATTGTGTTATTTTCTTGAGGGATTATTATCAGGCGTTTGAAAAAAGGAATCTTGCCCAAGGTTTCGCCCTGCCGGGAATCTGTTTCACTCCTTCACAATGGCCTGTTCAAAAGGGACAAACCAATGCTAAAAATAAAACAAGAAGTAGATGTTTCTCAACCAGTTTCACATTTCTGACATCTTCATCACATAGCATTACTCCTAAGTTTCTTCAATACTACAATTATTATTGTAAAATTGTGACTATTCACAACAAAATAGCAGCAACAAAACAACTCCAAAAGTTGCATTTGTAAAGCACCTTTCACGTTGGGAGGACGTCCCAAGGCGCTGAAATGAATGTGAAATAATGTCCTTTTCAAAGTTCTGGGTTATCAGTCACGCACTCAAGGCTCGCATGTCATCATTTCAATTTAAGTCATGGCAGGAAAGGTTAATTGAGTAGTAAAAAGGCTGCAGATTATGGGATTAGCAATTTTTTTAAAAAAAGAAACATAGTTTAATTATAAAATTGCAAATGTGTCAAAAAAGCAATGATAAAAAAAACTATCAGAATTTAGACCAAGACATGAAAGGAAGAATATTTTATTCAATTTATCAAACTACAGTTTGAGAAAGCACAGAAAGAATTAAATGAACTTTTAATTTGAAAAATGGGTTTGTAAACCAAAATGAATGGGATGAATGGGATTATCTGGTCCTATGGAACAGGCTCCCTCGAGAGACAGTTGAAGCAGAAAGTCTTGATTCTTTCGAGCACAGATTAGATTGTTTTCTTTTAAGAAATAACATGATGGGATGCAGTACATAGATAGTTTGGGACAGATATGCAAGTGACTGCCAGGAAGATGGAAGGCAAACGAGATGGACCTTGGTCTTTCCTCATCTAGCATTTAATACAGTAATAATAATTAGCAGCAATCCACAAACAGTCGTGGGTTGAAATGACCAATTTTTTTTTGTGAGAGATTATTATTAGGCATGTGGAGTAAGGAAACTTGCCCAAGATTTTCCCTTGCCCGGAATCGAACCCAGGACTCTCGATTGTCAGGCGAGTGCTTTACACTATGAAGTCCTGTAGCTCAGTGGTTAGAGCACTCGCCTTACAAGCATGAGACCTGTGTTCGAACCCAAGCAGGTCAGGGCAAAACCTAAGGCAAGTTTTCATACTCCACATGCCTAATAATAATCCTCCAAGAAAACACAATAATAAAAAAAATGCGTCATTTCAATCCAGGATTGTTGTGGGACACTGCTTGCACATTTGGCTGCCGAGTTTCGCCCACAAATTCACTTTATAGTATATTCTGTGAAGCGCTTTGAGATGGCGATAAGTTGTGAAAAGCACTATATCAAATGCAAGGATCATTATTATTATTTAACCACTGAGCTACAAGACTCCTTATATGTTCTTAAATCTCAATGATGTACAAAACAATTTTTTAAAAATACAATAATATGCTATTTACCTGCTGCAACGTGAATCATGCGAAACAGATGTACTGAAAGATATTCATATAAATACACAATAGAAGTGGCTCACTATTAGAAGTATTGCTCTCAGGTTCATGGTCACCCTCAAACATACCTACTTGCACATGATGTACTGTGATGTACCTCTGGGGGAAAAAAATAGCAATTTGATCAAAGTTTTTTTTAAATTCGGAATGTCCTTAATTCAAAGCTAAGGGAAAAAAATTTTACAGTAAGATTGACAATGCATCCTTATGTCAGGAGCTGGTGATTGAGGATTATTGATTGACAGTTTGATGAACGAGGAGGCAGCAGCTCAGTTTAAATTTGCTGCATCTCAATAGTCCCTCCAAGACAGGAATGTGCTGAATGCTTTTCTTCACTAGCTTTAAAACCTCAGCAGAAACTCTTCTTCACAAAAAGGACTGTGTTCCTGATACTCAAATTCATTTCTCAGCGGAAGTTATCTGAAATTAACAGTTAGCAGCTTACTTATAGGGCCTCAAAATCTATTCCTTTGCTGATGAAAGTAGGGAATGCTTCTTAGCAAATATCTGATAGGCTTCCCCACTCAACTATTCCCAATAATAATAATCCTTGCATTCGATAAAGCGCCTTTCACGTTTTCACATTGAGTCCTGGACGAGGGACAACTTCCTCCAATTGAACGTGAGTAAGACCGAGGCCCTCCTGATTGGCTCAAGCCAGCGCCTCCGCACATCGGGCGCTGCCAGCCTCAACATCCAAGGCTGTACTCTCCAACTCACAAAGCCAGTCAGGAACCTCGGCATCACGTTTGACCAAAAACTCTCCTTCCTCCCCCACATCCGTGCCTTGACCGGCACCGCTTACTTCCACCTGCGCAACATTGCCAGGCTCCGCAATTATCTTACCCCCCGCGCTGGCAAAACACTCGTGCACGCGTACATCACCTCGAGGCTGGACTATGGAAACTCTCTCCTCGTCGGCCTCCCCAGTTCCTCCATTCACAGGCTGCAGGTCATCCAAAACTCTGCAGCCCGTGTACTATCCCGCACCCGCCTCCGCGACCACATAACCCCCACCCTCGCCCGTCTCCACTGGCTCCCCATCCTCCAGAGGATCGAGTTCAAGATCCTCGTCCTCACCTTCAAGGCCTTACATAGCCTTGCCCCGCCCTATTTAACCAATTTACTCTCCCCTGCAAGCCCACCCGGACCCTCCGTTCAGCAGGACTTGGCCTGCTCCAAGCCCCCCGCCCGAACCGCCCCAGCATCGGAGGCCGGGCTTTCAGTTTTTCTGCTCCGACCCTATGGAATTCCATCCTACAATCCCTCCGTCTCGTTTCTTCCCTTTCCTCTTTCAAGGCCGGTTTGAAGACTTTCCTCTTCGACCGTGCCTTTTGTTCCACCCCGAATTCTTCGACCTCCTCTACTTGTTTCACCCCTTCCCGTACACTCCCCTCCCAGCTCGGGTCACACGCCTCCTGTGCAGCGACTTGGGATGTCCTCCCGACGTGAAAGGCACTTTAGAAGTGTAATTTGTTGTTGTTGTTGTTCTAGACCATCTCAAAGCACTTCACAGATTACATTGTAAAGTGATTTGACTGTATGTTTTCAGGCTAAACGCAGCAACCAATTGCACATAGCAGTGTCCAACAAACAGTCATGGATTGAAAATGACCCATTTTGTTTTTGAGGGATTATTATTAGGCATGTGGAGTAAGGAAACTTGCCCAAGGCTTTGCCCTGACCTGCCTGGATTTGGACACAGCTCTCACGCTTGAAAGGCGAGTGCTCTACCCACTGAGCTACAGGACTCCAATTAAGGGAACATCCTTCAGCCTTTGAGGAACAGTGTTCCATTGAGAAATCTACTTGTACAAGGAAAAGCTGGATCCACAAACTCTCCTAAACTCGGTAAGCCAAACTGTTTATTTGTGTTACATACTTAAAGGCAAAATAATGCATTGATGTCAATCAAAGCCAGGTTTAAACAAGATGTCCTACGCACCTTTCAAAAGGTAGTCTCATCAAATGAAAATATTAGACGCGGTGACAGAAATTTTCAGACAAGGTTTGAATTCTGGAGCATACTGCCTGGGGTTATGCAATTATACATTCTTCTCTCATGTGTTTTGGCTCACCAAATGCCTCAATGGTCCCAGGTTAAAACAAGAGAGCAGCAGGGTTCCTTCATTATCTCCAACACATCTTTTTGGGATCAGTGATGCAAGAGAGAGACCAAACTTCAGAGAGTTGGTAGGCGACACGTCTCGGTGCTCTGGTTGTGCTCTCAGAAATTCAAATCATACCCGACCTTGCATCTTCTTGTTGCGTAAGTGTGTGATTTCAGCCACGCTAAGAACTGTACTTCCACGTACAGGTTTTGGAAATGCCAATCTAGTTTCTCTACATTTCTGTGTAAGCGCATCAGATCTTCGCAGTAACGTTTCCCCCCACAATTAATGATTATTCTAAGTTCCAAGTCTCTTGCCAGATGAAACCCAGTTCTGATAACATAACCTGGTATATAAACATCTTTGGATTCGCAAAGATAAAAAGAGATTTGTGGTTGAGCCTCTATGCCCACCTTAAGCGCCTCGGGACACTACCCTGCGTGAAGGGCACTATATAAGTGCAAGTTGCTGTTGTGGTCCAGATAAAACGTGTCCTCTTTAAGCACAGTCCATGTACTCTACTTGGAAGAAAACAAATACCTCAAATTACATTCAGCACTTATCCCGACTGCAGTTTCCAGTTATTGTGCACACGTATATATATTTATTAATTCCGTCAACCAGCTGAACATAACTTGAGGCTGAACTTTGTAGAGTTTTCATGCACAAAGAAGGTATATTGACTCATTGTTGTTGGCACATAACACTCATCCTGGTCTGGTGATGATTACAGTAGAATGTGCAAATAAATTATGCATCTTACAACCTTTGAAAAGGTACAATACACTTCAGTGTAGGAACCATCTCAGTGTATAAATCAGAGATGTGCATTTAGGGTTTACTCTTGAGGTATCAGAATGCAGCCAGTGCAAGTGTCTTGCCCTATCTACACTCTGACATTACAGAAATAAATCCAAATAAACTGACTGCAGGCAATTTGTTTGTCTTGCTCTATCCGGCTGGAATGCAGATGTGCAGGAATCAGCAACACACAAGTGTACCACATGGAAACAGATGGACTGTGGGTTGCAGGTACATCGGTTTACATAACAAAAACCTATTTTAGTGCCATGGTAAAACCAGACTGCAAGCTACAAAAAGATTATTTCCAGTGTAGCAACAACAATCTTTGAACGTTACTTCTGGTTATAGTCTTACAAACAGCAGCATCGTTCACCAGACAAGAGTAAAAAGAATGATTGAGGCTTGGGATTAGGAATGGCAGTTGGCAGTACAAATTAAAGTGCTTTATTGCATCCTTCTTGAATACAAATTGTGCACCTGTGCGTTTTTCTTCATATTCACAATTGCAGTTTCATTTGCAGGTCGTTGAGTGAGAAGACAATTATTTGTGGTGTGACGGTAATCAGGATTTGGAACGCCATCAGTATTTAATCACAGTGGCTATTGAGTTATCCCACTTTTTTGTGTGTAACACTTGTAACACGTAACATCACAAGGTTAACTTTTTAGAAGTGCACAAAATGCCAAACTAAGAATTATTATAAATTAGATGAAGGAAACCCAGACTGAAACAGATACTGATAACACTTTGGGGGCATTTTGCAATGACAGTGTTGAACAGTCAAACGGAAATGTAACTCGCTGATACTCCAGCTTATCTCAAGGCACATTTTCCCAAACCAAACGGACCCAATTTTGCTATGACCACCTTGTAATTGTGAGGTTGCGAGAGAGACGTTCAACTCTGATTCCCCATTAAAGAACCACATGAAGAAATACCACAGCGATGACGCTGGCCGGCAAGCTCAAGCAGTCTTAGTGTGCAGTTGCTGTTACTCAAGCATATTGCTGCACAGAGTGCTTTTGTGCTGGGAAGGCAATCTCCACTTTTAAGCATCAAAGCTGCTTAAACAGCTTTTTTTTAGGATAATGCCATAGCTTTTGTCATTAAAAGTGCTCTGTGTACTGTTCTAAACAGCTCAGTGTTTCTGAGTGCTGATGCCTCCGGTTTATGAATAGAGAGGCTCACAAACACTCAAATCGATTATCACAGGACAGATTAGGAGATAAGCAATTTTGCACTGGAGAGTAAAGATTAGAAAGTGGAGTAGGTGGAAGCCATCACAAGCCATGGTCCATTTGCTGGCTAATCTTGCAGTAAAACAATGGGACATAATGCAGTATAAAAAAGAAAATGTTTTAACCATCTGTTATAATAAATGTGTTGAAAACTCTCAAAAAGAACAATTGTGCCCACCCATCAGCCATTCACTGTAGCTCGGTGTTTAGAGCGCTCACCTCGCAAGTGAAGAGACTTGGGTTCAATTCCCAGCAGGGAGCAACCTTGGGCAAGGTTCCTTGCTCCACACGCCTGATAATAATCCCTCAAGAGAAAAAAAAATAATAATTTGGTGACTCAATCCACGACTGTTTGTGGGACACTGTTGTGCGCAATTGGCAGCCAATTCACTTGATAGTACTGTATACTCTGTGAAGCACATTCTGACGTCTCGGAGGTGAAAAGCGCTATGTCAAATGTAAGGATTATTATTATAATTATTATTATTATCCAAAATCTACACAGAAGTTGGAGCATCTCCAAATATTTCCTTTTACAATTTGAAAGATCCTTTCTCCAAAGGATTTCTCCTGAAATATTCACAATTTTCACCAGCAAAGAAAGTACAGTAGATTTCAATTTCCCTGCAACTCTTTTCACACAGTAAGCTCATTTCCTTTACCAATCACATTAGTATCCAGACTTGCAATGAAGCATATCATAACAAATAGGGTAAATGCATGAACTCCGCTGCCAATGTAAACTGCTCATCTCTTGCAATCCTGTTCCATTTACTACGTCACAAGAATAATAAGGATGAAACAGATTATGCAAGTTAAACCAGCGACAGAAAAATAAGTATAAGATTAACATGTCACAGTGAGACATACTAACCACTGACACATGTGTCATCCGTTGCAATATAAGAAAAAAACACTAATTGCTGTGAAACGACACACCCATTTTGAGCCCAAATCCTCATATCATCAGAAAGCATAGACATTCATTTTGGGATATGCAGTGTGCCCAAGTCCACAAGCTTAAACGTTTGGGATGATATTTCAATTTGAGAGTAGAAACCCGTCAAATGTGAAGCACATCCATTGATATACACACATATATATTATATACATATACTATATATATATGCAAGTTAATAAGGGAAGATCCTTAAAACTTCATCAAGACTTGCAATGGTCTTAGACTCAATTCAATTAACCACATTCAGATCTGCACATTGCCATCTCCCACGCAAGCCTGTGCCTTTGGAGGAGGAAATGAAACAAAAATTATGGAAGTCAAACAAATTATACAGTAACTGCTGATGGTTTGAAACACAACAAAAGAACAATTCAACCAGAAAACAGGATATTATGGTGATTGTTAATGCCATTGTTAAGACGACCCTGCTGACTACGTCAATGTTCACCGAAAGCAGTAAATTGGAAGTTGTCGTGAGATTTCGTGGACCCAATATTTGGGAATTGTGTAATGCTTAACAGATATTTTTAAAATAATCAGCCACTATATGAGCAATGGAGTCAGATCTGGAGTCCTGTAGTTCAGTGGTTAGAACATTCGCCTTATAAGCAAGAGACCTGGGTTCGATTCCTGGCAAGGCAAAACCCTTACTCCACACACTGATAATAATCCTTCCCCCCAAAAAATTGTCATTTCAATCCACGACTGTTTGTGGCACACTGCTGTGCACAATAGGCTGCTGTGTTTCACCCACAAATAAATAGTTAACTCACTTTACAGTATATTCTGTGCAGCGCTTTGAGACGTCTAGAAGACGTGAAAAGGGCTGAATCAAAAGCAAGGATTATTATTATTATTACTCATTAGCCAATTTTCTCTGAACAACATCTGCCAGGAAGGTCATAGAGCAGGTCGAGCTGGCACTGCTGTTGGCCGGCACTATTAAGTAATTTTAATAATGAGTGTACGCCAACAATTATCATTGTGTTTTTAAAATATATGCAATTGCACAATTCGGAGCAAGATTCAAGCAGACGAGGTACAATTGTTGTTAATTGACATTTGACTATGAATGAATCGTTTGGCTGCCTTGTGCTAAGTAATTATAATTCTAAGAATTTTTTTTACATTGAGAGGATGCCTCAAAGCATTTCACAAGGTTTACTGTAAAGTGCGCTGTAAAGACTGCATATTTTTGTAGGCAAACACGGCAGATAATTTACTGCCTTCGCTATCGAATGGTAGCAAATGGGATCTTTAACATCCACGTGACTTTGGTTTGACATCTTCTGCAAGGGTCAGAAGAATACAGCGTTATTCAAAGGGACTCGAACGTTACAGCATATTAGAGTATTAGCCTTGATTGCGAGTTTAAAGTCTTGAAATGCAGCATCCACACCCTCCTGACTCAGAGGCAAGTCACAAACTGAGCCTGGCTAACATTAGAAATGTTGAGGACAGTTGAATTTCTCAAACCCACATGATATTTATGGCTGTTTTTGTAGCCATGCTCCTGTACATCAAATACTTTGGCAGTCAGATTGGGAAGAAGAAAACATAGTTAAAAATACAAAAGTTGCACTATGTATCATGGTCAATTAATTCTAATTGCGCTCTAAATCCATCCGGTATAAGATGTGTAGGAGAAGCATTTAGAATTTATACCTGAAGGTAGAGCTCTTGTTTATCCCCACATGTTACAACGTTTTCTTCAATCTGCTCTGCTGCAACATCATTGATTTAATTTACAATTTTTCTTCCCTGAACAGCGATGTTTTTTTTACACCAGAGATTATTAATGCAAATGTTAATGTAACTGCAATAACACCAAAGGTGAATGTCTGCAGATGTGCCGTTCCACTATCACAGCTCAAACTTGTTAATTACACTCCAGATATACGCAGCTAAGCATTTTCGCAAAATAAATGAGCAGTTTATAATAACTAAAATCGAGAGGCTTTCCTCGTTTGCCATGGCAGCACTTATTCAGTAGGTCTTACGTGAAATATAGAGCATATTTGAAAAGATCTATCCACATCGCAGGTATAAATAGCAATGAGGACCAGGGGTGTGTAGTGCTTATTGGATCTAATCCTAAACAGTTACCAGAAACTTGGCAACCGTAAAAGTAATTCACTAACAGCTGGAAATTATTTAATAAAACCTTGATTGACATCCATCATTCTTACAGCAACCTACACTCTGGAGACCAGAGACAATTTTTTTTTTTTTTTTTTTTAAATCGGTTTTAAGATGTAGTGTAGTCAGGATGCCTGCTAAGTAGAGAATGAGAGAATCCAAACTGATTTCTCAGTTTGGTTAGGATACTCTGCGTCAGACACTGGACTGACCCCCACAAAAAAAATGAAGTAGAGAATCAGCCCACAAGATCGAACGAAATAAGGAACATTCTTACCAATTTAACTGCGCTTAGGGAATTAGGTATTTTGATGGGTAGCAAATTAAGTCTAAATTGAATTATTCCGTTTAAGTTCCAATCCTTAGAGGAGATGGTTCCAATTTAGCAAATCTGAATGGTCTCTGTGATTCGTACAGAATGCTAAACAAATCATTTAGGAAGGCTTAGAATTCTGATGCGGACTCCTGCTATGTTTAATGTCAAGAAGGTTTTTGCAAAGAAACTTTACTAGAACGAGGCAGGTTTACTGATCTTTCCTTTTCCACCCCTGTTTAAAAACAAAGTCTCCGGAAGTTGTCTAGTATGTTCGGTGTCTCACGTTCAATCTCTTTTACAATCCACTTTGGGCCAATTACAACAACAACAAAATTACATTTGTATAGCGCCTTTCACGTCAAGAAGACGTCCCAAGTTAAGAGTTTTAATGGCTTCCATGACTGTTTGTCCAATGTATGTCACTCACAGTGCAAACACAAGTTTCCTCTTACTCATGCAACGACCAGTTTCTCCCACACATTTAGTAAACGTGAAGGTAAAGGATTTGCGCTGTGTTTTGCCTCTCGTTTTTTGTAACGGCAGCACAAGAATTCGAACGAGTAATCTGCCAATCTGTCTCCCTTCAACAGACACAGCGGAGAGTCTGCTTGTTGTGGGGGATATTACATTTCAAAAGCGAGGAAAGCAGGGAACCTTCCAACAATGTTGCGTGTAACACAAGCAGAACTGATTCAGTGTTTGAAAAGGTGCTGGGTAGCAGTTCATGGATGGCAATAAACAAAGATGACAACTTGCAAACACTGCAAAGCAAGACAATGCTGGAGTTTGGATGGGTGAGAGAGCCTGCTAAAGGCATGTTGCACAATGTGATATCCCTAGTGATAATTATGACATTGAAGGTGCATTTATTTTGCCAGCTCCATTTCCAAGTTGCCGAATGTAAGAGTGAGAGACCAGTGCGCTCACATGTGGGCGGTTGTTTACTCCACACCTCGGCATCATTTAATGTATCGATGCTAAAAGCTTGCTTCGCACACCTTGGCAACCCATGGGTAGTAAGCCCGTCAACGTTTGGCAGGGTTACGTGAATAGATTCCCATGTTTTCGTCTCTCTTTATAGATCCCGCTGAAAAGGGAGAACAATAGATGTTGTATCTTACAAGTTACATTTCATGTTCAAACTTCCTCGCTCGACAGATGCATTATCCTTAAGGCTCTTATGCATTCACGGCGCGCCTCACATCTGCTATCGCGATCTGCTGCTGTTATGAACAATTGTTGTCTATCCTGCCTGTTTCTGGCATTTCCCATAGACTTTTGAAATTAGTAACATCAACATGGTTCGATCTTTCTGACAGCACAAACAGTCCGTATATCCAACCTCCACTGCTATCTCTAAGATTAGCATTATCATTGATGTGACAATTCTATCAGCTGCTGTCGTGAGTGTTATAGGTGCTGACAAAGACTTACCACCAACAACAACAACAACTTATACCTAACCAACATACTGTACTAGATTAAATGTACATTCCCCTTCTGCAGTTAATTTCAGGTCCCCATTATTAACGTAAAGCTCTCCTCTCTACTGCATCGGTGGGATAAAGTTCTATTTGTGCACAGGCAATCTAATGAATTTATAGTGTTCGATTGGTGTCTAAAATTAGAGGCGGCTTTATTTTGTAATCCCACAATTCCTAAGAACTGAGTTGTTCGAATTTATACTCATTAAATGATCCAAAACAGAATGAACTTCTATTGCTAGCACTCCTCATTGGTGTTAAAATATCTCAAAGCATCTACAGGTACCAGTCAATTGTAATAACTATTTGTAAACAAACGTAGCGGCCACTTGTTTCAGAATAGTCCCAAAGGCAACCTTGAGATGTATAACCAATTAATGTGGAGCATTACTGGTCCAAACACAAAGAGAAACCCCATTTATTTTGGCACAGTGTAATGGGACCTTTTAACAATGACCTAATCTGATAGACAAGAATTCATTTTTAACATCCAATTTAAAAGATAGCACCTCTGGCAATGCTCAGTGCTCTACTGTAGTGCCTATGAACTTAAATCCACATGGGAATCAAACCCAAACTTCCTACCCAGAGGCGAGAGTGTTATAGAATGAGCCAAATTAGATAGAGGGTAGAATGGATACAGTGAAACAGGCAATAAGAGAGGTGCTGCTGTAGAAAGTGAGAAAATGGCACAAAAAAAGAAGAGAATGTGAAGTAAAGAATGAGAGAGATGAGAGTGCTAACAACCTAGCCGGGTTCCTAACTCTGGTTTGTGTTACCAGATCGCCAGCAGTGCAAATAGCTTAATCGGGATATCCCCCCACTGAGTAACAGCAACAAAGAACGAAATGTGAACTTCAGGTGAAACCTTTGATATTGCTTATTAAAGGTCAATTTGAGCATTCAGCTAACACTGGGGAAGCTTCAAATATTTAGAAAGCAGTCACAGTATGGAAACATTTGTTACATGAAATGCTTGTCACTTGTGTAGACGTTGAGATGGATAAATGCTCAGAATTTTTGCACAATTATTTCTATGGAGCAGCCAGCACGCACACAAAGCCACACAGGGGATGAGGTACAAGAAGGCCAGGTATGTAAGATCTGTGCAAGGAACTATCTTAGTGGGACAAATGGCCTTCCCTTGCTCCGTGTTTTCTTGGATTCTTGTTCAGGCTGAATTCTCGACTGAACCTAATCCAACCTCAGTTTCACCGTGGAGTTTGAATGTTCCTAAGATAATCTTACATGTTCTTCCATTTCAAATTAAATGACACTTTACTCTCAGACATTGCCACGGGAGGCTTCGAAATTCACTTAACGACATTAGAAATAAAGACAAGCTGGACGAAAGACAAGCTGAGCGAGCTTGCATGTTTCTCCCATTCACTCTACATCTATTACTTTCCCTTGTTTCTCTGCCCAACACTCTAGCATTTGCTCTAATGCTTTTAGGTGAACATGTTAGCTTCTCTCACTCTTCCTATTCTGTCTCATTCTATCTTCTACACGTCTTATTCACTGATGCATTCTCCCAAGTGCCCCAGCTTCATTTCCAGCGACACATTTGTCCCTGCCTCTCTAATGGTAGCATATAAACTCCCAACGAAAGTCCCCTGTTTTTAAACGTGCGAGTGAAAGAAGCAGAACTTTTCATCTGCTTTGATGTAGCTATGATCTTGAGACTTCAAAGGCTAATATAGGCTTTCCATGAATTACACGGGAAACTTCACATCGCTGTGGTGGCAAAAGCATATATACAAACAGAAGAGGCGTTGCAAAATATAAATAAATAAAATCAGATTTGGGGGCAACTATATCTGTACTTCAAACAGTAACAAGATGAGAGCTACTAGAACAAAAAAAGGCATTCCTCCCGATGTGAAAGGCGCTCTATACATGTAATTGTGTTGTGGCTGTTGTTGTTGATTCAACCCTCTGCAATGAAGCCAATGGTGCGGTGGTGGGGGAAGGATGTACAACTGGTCAATAAATAAATAAATTCGTGTTTTTCATAATTGGATTCAAGAAGTAGGTGGAAGGCATTGTAGTAAGGGACCTGACATTGGATAAGCTGAGAACCTGGATACCATGTCAGACGGTCAGGGGGAATAAAATCTACATGGGGTTGTGGCAGAGATTCTTAAATACCATGCAGTAAGGAGATCAAAGTGGTTCAATTCTTTAGAAATCATGTGTGCAACTTCACATAATAGCTGACAGGAAACATTCGTGCGAAAATGTCTGTGGCGTTATTATGTTATCGCGGCCAGTGGTTAGCACAGAGCAGACTGGTAGCATCTAATTATTGCTATTACTGCCATTTCTTGGCTACGATAATTCTGCCTCTATTTCAAAATTCAGTGCTTTTATTTGGCTCTTTACTTCCCTGATCTGGTTTTGAAATAAAGGTCATAGTTGAAACAGAATTGAACAGAAACAAATCTTACTAGGCTTTTGGAAGCTTTTGATAGGGATTGTTCAAAGTAGGGGGTGTCATGTAAAGATTTCAAAATATTAGACAAAATATCAATGTTGTCAGCAAGGCTGGTAATTATAAATGTGATACAGTATTGGATTCAGACGCCTAGGTCCATGTATTAATTTATGAAAGGCAACAGTAAAATGGATCTCTTAGCCAACTGGTCTGCATATTCAACAAGTTTTGTTTGCATAAACTATCAGTGGGAAAGAGGAGGTTATTTGAAGTGAGGTTCACCAACACAAGAGAGAAGATGGCAGTACCGTATACTACTCACTTCAGGCATCATAAGACCAACAGCCTACCTCAATTTTATGCCCAGATACGTTACAAAAGATCTGAATATCCCTGTCTATAATAATAATTATTATTATAACAACTGATAGCCCACATGCACCATTACCACTCGTATCTAACAGCCTTATTCCAATAAAGACACATTTTTATTGTAAATACCCTAACTGCAATGCTATAGAAAATTAATGTGACATTTAGAAAATTAGCAGAAATCACAATGAGCTGGAATTATCCGGATTACAATTAAAAACAATTCTCTGCGCATACATTTGTCTCCCAGCCAGCTTCAGTCACGTTGACTAGAAATGGCAAACTGAATCAACACGCTTAATCAACACGTGGTACTGAAACCATTGTCACAAGAAAGTAGAATTCTGGTCACAGAGACAGCCTGCTTTAGCTTCTCAACTACCAATTTCTCAATGTGCCAAATCGTCCTCTGATGTCCGTGATAAGAAGGAAGTATCCTGCAATTCAAACAGTGTGATTGATAGCTTCAGGAAAATTGATCAGTCCTAACCTGCTGACATTTTTACTACAGGTAATTAACAAATTCTGGAATTTAAAAAAACCCAAACTACTCATGCAATTTGCATATCAAGGAGGCTATGTAAGCTGCTTCCTCGTCAACTGGGCCATCCGACATAATAAATATCAGGAAAGTCCACTACGGTGAAAGATAGAAGATAGCAATTATTCCTATATTTTTGGACGCAGGAGATAATACCAATTTCACAGAGAGATAAATCCATCATCTAAAGAGTCCCTCATTGCTGAATTAGCTATGCTTTGCTGCACAAGCCTTTACTAACCGTTATATAGGAACTGGCCAGATTGCTGTGACTTGTATGTTCTTGTATGTACATTCTGGTCTTGTATGTTCAAGGAATTGCATCAAGTTGAGCTGTGGGAACTCTGCTCTCTCTTTTTCTCTCTCTCATTCTCCTTCCTGGTGGGTCCGAGGGATGAAGGTCTGGCGGTTGATAGAGAAACATATTTGGTTACCAGTAGGATCCAACATTAGTAACCCAGCTGAGAGCTCTTACATTTTAGACCCTGCTGTGTGAACTTTACTGAGTCCACTGAATCAAACCCTTTGTCATAATCCATCAATGTTCATCAAGTCGAATATCTCTCAGCTTCCTCAGAACATTTCTGCGCAAAGAATCTTTTGGTACAGACCCTTTCTTTTCTTTTCTTTTGCTTTTTCCCAGGTCCTAGCTGCCCCCTTTCTGACATTGACAATAATAATCCGTCCAAAAAAACACAATAATAAAAATTGGTCATTTCAATCCATGACTGTTTGTGGGACGCTGCTATGTGCCGTGTTTCGTCAACAAATATACAGTCAATTCATTTTACAATATATGCTGTGAAACGCTTTGAAACATTGATAAGGTGAAAAGCACTATATCAAATGCAAGGATTATTATTATTGTTGTTGTTGTTGTTTCCAATTCTACTGTTTCTTCATCCCCTATATATGTACACATAAGATGAGATACGTTTTGTTGTTGGGAGCTTAAGTTTTGTCTCTTTAGCAGGGTGGTTGGTGAATGTTTATTTGAGATAGAATAAAGAATATGAAATGGAATTTTAAAAAACTTAAACTCAAATACTATAACTTAAATCTGAGGATCTGAATGAGTGATAAACAGATTTGCTGCAGAATTCTACTGTCCTTTGTACAATTATTTGCCACCTCAAAATTGCCTTTTTATTCACAAAGATGACTTCTCCGCTAAAGACTGTAATAATATTAATAATAATCCTTGCATTGAATAAAGCACCTTATTGTGCCAGAAAAGCGCAAAGTGGTTCAAAGAGATACTCTGTAAAGTATCGCGATTGTATTCATGGGCAAAAGATACACTTAACGTGGGAAACTGGGTCAGAAAATAAAAAGACAGGATTCTTCGACATTTTCTGGAGGGACACTTTTGCTTAGGAAGATTTTTTGCTGCTCTGCTGACTACAAAAGGAGTTTGAGGCAGGATTTCAGTTAGTGCTTTTTATAAAATAAGCTTTAGAGCGGCAATTCCTTCTGTTGAGGTTTGGCTATATTTTGCTGTTCATGCTGTATTTTCACACAATTTGGCAGATCTAGAGTAATGTGAAAAGGAATATTAATGTGTGCGGGAACAGATGATGCTGGTTCGATGTGTGGTATGATGCCTTTGCCTTTGCCAACATCTGAGAGTGGTACCAAGTACAAAATGCAGGCACTCTTCCTGTGTGAAAAAGAAGGTGTTGTTTCAGAGCAAGCACCAGCACGTGTATACCTGCACCAATGGTCCAGAGGAGAAAGCAGCTCATTTGAGTAGAAGATCTTGCATTAAAGTCAGCATCAATATTTTGAACATTATAAGCCATCAAGTATACAGTCGATATGCCCACAAATATACAGTCAATTCACTTTACAGTATATTCTGTGAAGTGCTTTGAGACATTGATAAGATGTGAAAAGCGCTATATCAAATGCAAGGATTATTATTATTAAGTAAATGTGATGACTTGAGGCACTGCACATGTGGGGTTTGGAGGTGGGGAGGTGGTGGTGACACCAAAGGTTAGAATAGAGGCTCCTTTATCTATTGGGAGTACACCAGACCCCCTCAAGCAACGGCAGACTGATTGACTGGATGATCATCATAGCCCACCTCACTGTTCATGGCAGGAAAGGCTTTGTATGTATGGATGAACAGGTGGTACAACAAGCCACAAGTGTGCAATCGTTGGTCTGAGGTTATTTGGAAAGTCTGCTTGTATTTGCAGTGAAATTGTTTCCTGCTGTGTAGCTGCCCAGACTCAAGCAACCAGATACCAGAACACATTCATCTGACAAGAGCAGTCGGAGGCTTGAAGCGAGGTAAAGTCTATGGGGGTGAAAATGATGATGTTTCTTAATAGATTCGACACTATATCTGTTCCGAAACATCGCAATCACCTCGATGCTGCTCAATAAACCCGGTGTATTTTTTTCAAATGGACTGGAGGTGATTGAGATCAATATTGTTGTAACCTTCATGCTGTTTATAATGCGCTTCGGGTGGCACAATATATAAATTGAGGTTAAGCTGCATGATTCCAAAGCAAATTGCACTGAAGCCTAGCTGCTGAGATCACCTTGGTTTCTGCGCTACATCGATTGCTATCAAACGTGTGTAAACATTTGGGGAGGGAACTGATGAAGGTTCCATTCAATCCCGGTCCCTGAAATGGTTTTGAGGAGGAGCAGCAGAACCCACCCCTCCACCCCCCACCCCCAAACAAGTTTCCTTACCCCACACGCCTAATAATGATCCGTCCATAAAAAACCCACAATAATAAAATTGGTCATTTCAATCCATGGCTGTTTGTGGGGACACTGCTGTGCACAATTGGCTGCCGCGTTTCATCTACAAATATACAGTCAATTCACTTTACAGTATATTCTGTAAAGCTCTCTGACACGTCGATAAGATGTGAAAAGCATTATATCAAAAATGCAAGGATTGTTACTAAGCCTGTTTAATCGTAATTAAAATGACACAAAAATGTAACCCTAAATACAGTCAAACCTGTTCAAGCAACCACCTCCATACAGCAGCCACCTCCCTGTTAATAACTACCCTGGGACAGCGTAGTTCGAAGACCAACAAACCCTGCTCACAGACCACCTTACATAAAGGCCATTTTGACCCAGTTCCCTAAGGAGTTGTTGTTGTTGTTGTTGACTGCATCACAGTTACGTGCAAGCTCCAGCTTCCATCTCCTTGTCACGTTACTATTGGAAAGAGTATCACTTTACTTCCAAAACTGGACACAGCATCATTTCCGAGTGTTAAGACTCGAGCTCCCCCTTCGTCCTATTGTAGATCATAACCTTTATGCTGAGCCCGATTCTCTTTGTGACTTGAATGCCCATCTTGATCCAGAGAAATAATTGAGAGAAACTATCTTCCTTGAAAGCTGCAGAAGCATCGTGCACACTCTTGTCATCTGTGTTAAAGAAGCTTTTTAGAACACATCTAATGGCAATCTAGTGGGTACTTTATTACCATTTAGAAGACATTAGCACTATTCAATTGCTTGTAATTCCATTTCCCACTAATTACCATTTTGCAGGTCTGCAAAGCGTTATGAATAGCTAGTGATTACTGATTTCCTGTGGCACATCTCCATATTGATGTCAAAAGTGGCACATCGCTCAAATAATAACAATAACCATCCTTGCATTTGCTGTAGCATCTAATCACATTGTCGAAAATCTTAAAGTGCTTCAAGGGAGTTTCACTGTAACACACTCTTTCTCAATTCCTATTGCCTTGTTCCCCCCTCTCCCCTTTACCGAGTCCCGCCCGAAGACCGATCTCTTCGACCAAGCTTACAGCCAACCTCCCCACACCCGACTCGGAGTCGGTCTCTACCATAGTTAAGCGCTCTGAGACGCTACTCTGCCTGGAGGGCCAATATAAATGCCAGTCGTTGTTGTATACCGACTGTATTTGTAGGCTAACACAGCAGGCAATTTGTGCATAACAATGTCCCACAAACAGCCCTGAAGTAAATGAACAATTTTATCTGGACAATTTTTGTTGGCCAGGACATCAGGAGAAGCTCCCTTCTCTATTCAGTTCGTCCCACGGGCTCTTAAACACCCAGCTGATGATGAGACAGAGAAACAAATGTGTATTGTGTAATAATAATAATTGTTTGTGGGACACTGCTGTGCGAAATTGGATGCCTCGTTTCACCCACAAGTATGAGATATGCAACATTAAAAAAAAAACAGATTACTCAGATGCAGCTTGAGTGCACAGGCTTTGCACTCAACATGTGGTCGAGCATTAATAATATGAAGGTCATTGCCCTGGTTTGCCTGACCAAAACCACAATTAAAAGGTTACAAGGTAGATTTATTTCTTTTCATTTGGACATTACGAATAACTTTATACGCTTTATGTATATATCCTGTGAAGCGCTGTGAGATGTCTCATAGGCGTGATAAGGCGCTATATCAAATGCGCTGATTATTATTGTTGATTATAGGTTATAGGTAACAGTAATCCCTCAAAAATAAATTGGTCACTTCAATCCACTGCGGTTTGTGGGGACACTGCTGTGCGCAATTGGCTGCCGCGTTTCATCCACAAATCACCCACAGTCAATTCACTTTACAGTATATTCTGTGAAGCGCTTTGAGACGTCTAGAAGATGTGAAAAGCTCTATGTCAAATGCAACGATTATTATACTGTATTATTATTATTATGTTGTAGGTTATCCAGTGGGGAAGTTGACACTGTGACTCCAGGAAAAGTTTGCAAACTGAACCCTGTACATATTGATACATGAGCAGACTGAATTTAGAGGGAAACTATGGAAATGCACAACAAACCAGTTGTCATCCAAAGTAGAAAAATAGACTAATGTTTCAGATATGATTCTTTATCACATTCGAGCTGGAACAATGAGCTCGTAAAGTCTTTTTAGGGGTTAGAGATCAATAGGATTGATGATCCAAACAGCATTTGGTTTATATCCTCAATTGCGTATGAGGTTAAACGATAAAATCATTACGACGATGTGACCTCTGGTACTTTCTTCCCATGTAATGATTCCCAATATCTGTATTAGTAAATTTATCTTGGAATTATGTCCTGTTGGCATTGCTCCACTTGTTTTATGGACAGCAACAATTCTGGACAGCAAATGGGGAACTTGGGAGGCTGTAAACAGCTCTGTTCTGGAATGCAAGTCATGAAAGCCATTTATTCAGACTGCACTACTGCAACTCATCTTCGATGACATGCTGACGCCATTATTACATAACCTTGAAGTCGTATCTACTTCTTGTATCTTCCATGGCATCATTGGTCCAGGTTAATTCACTTTGCATATCTGAATCCAAATCACGGTTCTCAGTTGACTTATAGCTTCGCCTGGCTGATACCTGACTGTTCTCAGTTGGCACTATAGCTATAACTGGCTGCTACATGACTCTCTCAGTTGTCTTATCACTGTATCTGGCTGCTGCCTGACTTCTCTCGCCTTCCTCTATGTCTATATCTAGTTGGTACGATGAAGTTCACTTGAGCAAACATATGCAAGCGAAAAACTTCTTGGAAACTGAAATAGAATTCTAATTTCCAGAACCACTTTTTACCTACACGTTACATTCATTCATATTTTATGAACGTTCATTCATATTTTACTCCTCATGTTTAACGAATGTTGGGTGGCCTCTGCTTACTTTACCAGCATTCCCAGGCAAATATGCACAGCAGCTCATCATCTATCAAATCAAGGTCAACTGATCTTCTTCCTCTTGCCTCTGGCTGGTCGCTGGTTTCTCTGACTATCCTAAGGAAGCAGATTTTCTTGTTTCTTTATACGTTTGAATTATTGGGTTATTATGAGGTTGCCGAGATTGCTTCTCTGCAACCTTTCCACTGACTGACTGACTGAGCTCCGGCAACACGGTAATCGCATGCTCTGTAGCTTTCCTGCCCTCTAGTGGTTGAAGTCTTGGTGAAGGTTATTTCACGCTGTGAAATTGCCTTCAGTAATAGATTGGATAACACTCACTCCACAACAGCATGTAAAAGCCAACACTTACGAGGCTCTAATTTCCTCGTAGCCTTAACCTGTAAAACTCAGTCTTAAAATGTTAAGTGTATTGTGGAAAATTCTTAACTTCGGTTATAATTTGGAAGCCGATTCTGTTTTAACAAAATGCAGAAAAACAGCTTCCAAATTTGGGTTGAATTCAAGGGTTTTTGAGAATATTCCCCCAAAAGGGACTTCAGTGATCAGGAAAGGCTAGAGAAGCTAGGATTATTTTCCTCGGAGCACAGTAGACTTAATAGAAGAGAAGACTTAAAATAAATTAACAAATTAATACGTTCCCAAGAGGAGACTTAATAGAAGTTTTCAAAATTATCAGGGAATTCAATAGGGTAAACAAGGAGAAACTATTTCCACTGGCGAGTGGGTCGGTAACCTTACAGGCTGAGTAGAATTTCAGGGATAAGGTCTGTTACTACAATACAGGCCATGCATTTTGGGGGGCTAGGCAAAGGAGGCTGATATAATAATAATCCTTGCGTGGAATATAGGGTGATCGCACTTAGTTAAGATATCTCAAAGCGCTTCGCGGACTCTCCTATTAACTGTGTGTGTTGTGGGCGAAACGCAAAAATTATCCGTTGGTAACTAATTCATGGTTTTGTTAAAAAAAACTCCGAAAACCAATTGTATGAAAAATACTCTGTATGGTATGGTATGAAATAAAAAAAAGTTAAATATGTTCCGCCCTATTACCTTACAATGAGGAGATTTGTTCTGAAAATGAGATTCAGCAGAAGATTGTAACTGTCTTCCGAGATGACAAGTGCAAATGAGCTGCGTTCCATTGGCAGTCTTCAAGTGAGAGAGCACCCTGGTGATTAATGTTTTACTGTAATTTAAATAGACTCTGCCCTTGTGCTGCGATTTGACTACTGATACACGTTTTATTATCCCAACGGACAGACTAATGGGACTGAAAGGAAACACAGTTCTGAAGAAGCAGTTCTGTACTCCACTGTATGCTGCATTTTTAGGTCTCTATTAGTTCAGGACTAAGCATCATCTTCTACAAATGACTTCACTTTTATTCAGTTATAACGTTTGGTTTTGTTGCTTTACAGCAGTTACTGGTTACCCTCAGGAATCTGCTGAGCAGACGTGGTGAAGCACTAAGTTTAGTTAACTCAAAAGGGTCATCCTTTGGGAAAAGGAAGCAATTCTTCCCAAGCGGTCTTTGCCCATAAATTATTTTTGAATTTCCTGTATGATGAGCTGCAGTGCAAAAGCAGCAGCACTGTAAATGAGGATGTTGCGGATGTCATAAACTGCAATCAGCAATGTCTATTGAAGCCGTAGATCCATTGTCTACATTGTCTAAAAGACGTGAAAAACCCTTTATCAAAGGACTTTGATTATTATTATTATCTGTGGCCATCTATTGGGACACTGTCATCCATACTCGATTCCAGTATGGACGACTGCAGACTGGAGCCTGCTTTGACAAATGCATGGATGAGGGTTTCGGCAGCCTGAAGGGCGAGGCAGTGGCTGGCAATGTTACTGAGGTGGTGGAAGGCAGTGCTGGTCATGACGCGGATGTGGGAGAGGAAGGACAGCTCAGGGTCAAACAAGAGAAGAACAGCAAAAGCCCATGAAGTGATTAAATGTCTTGATTTAGAGTTCAGTATCTAGCATCCAAAGCTGTAACATGTGTTATCAGGGTGGGTGTGGGAGGAAGCCAAGTCATTACTGATAATAATAATCCTTGCATTTGATATAGCGCCTTATCACGTCTTCGAGACGTCTCAAAGCGCTTCACAAGGTACTGTAAACTGAATGAAGTTATTCTCACTGTCCAAAGAAAAGGACAAAATATCTTCCTTGTAAGTTTTTAATTGTGGTTTTAGTTTCCAAAGAACACAAGTCAGACTCATGGCAAAGCAGAGAAATGAACTTCATGTTGTTAACGCTCGCTACAAAGCCTGAGCACTCGAGCTTTATCTGAGTAATCTGCTTTTTTTTTGCATATCTCAACGTAACAATCCCTCTAAACTAAGGAAGATTGAATTTTTTTATTGCAATGAGCACACGCTCAGTTTACATCCTGTGCTACATCAAAACTGGTTGAAGTTGTGTGTTTTTTTTAACACTGTTGATAATATATCTCTATATGGCATTACTGCCGCATTCCTTATCCTTATTCAACTTTATTATGCTCAAATTATTTTCACAAATCATAACACATGAAGCATGAAATTGCAGGCATTCCCTCCTGATAGCAGACGGAATCCATTACTACTTTCAAGTGAAGGTAGCTTATCTTGTAATCCTCCAATTTCTACATGAAACACATCTCGTCACAGAGTGCTGAAGGTTTATCATTTCCTGCACTTTGCATTATTGGAATCAGTTCACCACGGTCTTGTCTTTTAGTGGATGGTTAAAGGTCCCATTAGGAGCATTTTGAAGACCAGATGGGAGGTCCACTGGCTACCAATCCTTCACTCATCCAAATTCACTTGAAATGGAATCATTTGCCACTCACTTCTTTGCTGTTTGTGGAACGTTTCTGATCAGAAGTGTTGCTATGTGAAAACGTACAGGTTATCAAACACAAGCAAGCAATATTATCATTTAAGCATTGGAGGTGATGCGATCATTGTACTGTAATATGAAACTCAAGCAGAACAGTTGGAATAATTGCTGTTGTGTCTACTGTGTGTGTTGAGGAAGTATTGAGGGTTAAGGAGTTGGCACACAAATGCCACTGTTTTGCACTAGGTCAGATCTATCTGTGTTGAGGTATCAGACCCTGGATATATGTGGGCGTCCAGCAAAATATTCAGATCTTACTCAATTTGAGTCATTGCCAACTTTGCAGTTATAGCAATGTTTCCGGATGGTTCAGAGCCCCAGTTTTAAAGAAGCTGAACTGTTTACATTAAAGAGGCTTTGTGGGTTGAGGCTGGGTACATTGTTTTTAAAACTCACATTGCTTGTCTATAACACTTATCTGGTTATCACAACCAGTAGAATTGCTGTGACCTCATGTCCACTGGTCATGGTGGCTGGAGATAGCTCTAAAGCAGATATAGATAAAAGCCCTTCACACCTGTCAAAACATACCACACATTGACCAATTTTTCTTCAGGGATTATTATCAGGCATGCGGAGTAAGGAGTCCTTCCCAAGGTTTCTTCCAGTCAGGAATCAAATCCAGATCTCTTGCTTGCAACTAACCACTGAGCTACCTCCAGGCATCACTGCTGAGAATTTGACAATTTAAACTCGCTTGGAGGGGTATTTTACAATGAATTGAGACCAATAAATTGGGCAAATAATTCAGAAAAATTAGCATTTCCCACTTAAACAACAACAAAAAACAACAACAAAATTACATTATTGTCCTTCGGGAACAATACGATAGCACAAGTCCACTGTTTGTTTCTATATTGTCATATTGTGGCATCAGAGAAAATGAGTAGAGTTGCTCTGACTTGAGCAACCACAACAAGAGATGGGTTTTGGAGGTTGATTTATTCCCTGCTACCTCAAAGTTATAACATCCTCCTCACTGTGTTCCGTTCAAAAATAAATCTACCATTTGAAATTTCCTGGTGACTATAGGTCAATTTGCTGTCTTCAAATATTCAGCAGCAAAGTATGCAGACTGTTTGTTTGCTAACTAACTTAACTTTGACTGACCATCAGGAGTGTATTGGGGTGACAATAAGTTAATTAAGTAGGCTCAATAAGTGCCTCATTATTCCAAAGCAATTTGCTGAGAGATAAAGGCTACGAGTTGGCTAAGGCTGACAAATTAAGAAGCAACAAAAACTTGGACGGAAGCATTAGCAGCACATTCGGATTTTGAGACAGAGTCAAAAGCCATGACTTTGTTTTGAAAGTGCTGGGAGGCGGTGTTCTACTGCTTCTGCATCATGATAATAATAATAATAATAATAATCCTTGCATTTGATATAGCGCTTTTCACGTCTTCCAGACTTCTCAAAGCGCTTCACAGAATGTACAGTGAAGGAATATACTTGTGGGCAAAACGTGGCAGCCAATTGCGCACAGCAGTGTCCCCACAAACAATCGTGGATTCAAAGCTGATTTATTGAAAGCTAAGCTGATGTCTTTGCACTGGCTCAAAAGTATTTATTGTGTGTGCACAATCTGCAGTGATGATGAACTGTAGGACCATTTTAGTTCCCTGTGATTTCCCTCGATAAGCTGGAGGGTAAGGGTACCTGCCCTTTCATGGCCCCTCATGTAAAGGAAGAGGAACGTGGATGATATCCCCAGATAGGTCCGCTGTCCACACAATCTCAACAACAAAAAACAAGTGTGGTAATAGTGACGGACAAATGAATGAGAAGTAGCTTTCAGAAGGTCCACTAAGACCACATTGTCACCCAAAATACCGCTAACATCAAACAGGATGGGGTCAGGTGCCTCTTTTATGGTGGAGATAGCTTAGAGCCCTATCTCTCAGTCACAGGAGACCAATTCAAACAGTGGCTTATGATTCATGTTTTAAATATACAGTATTCCATTATCCCTCTCTCCACAGTATCTTTGAGGGCCTCAGCAATCATACCATTCACGTCCACCATCCAAACCATCAGACGGCCAACAATAGATATAACTTAATTCAGGGGCTCCTTCCAGCCTGTTGTTTAAATCTGAGGTTGCAACTTTGAAAGACAGAGATTGGTTTGAAACTACTTTGGCTTCTACCACCCGAGGTAAATTCAAACCTACGTCCCATCTTTCAACAGAATGACAATCATTTATTTTTCACAATGAATATACGTGATCCATTTATCGATAAGAAACCATCAGAAAGGTTTGAGCGTTGAATTTCAGGTGAGGCAGAAATTCATTTAAAATCAATTTTGATTCCACATTATACTATGTCCAAGGGTTCTCTGCTTGGTTTCATGACAATCAAATCACGCTGTTTATTAATATTTTTTTAAATCCTATCATTTGATAAAATGCCTTATCATCCTTGAGTATCCTTGAGGATTGAATACTTTACACTGAATAGACAGCATTGGATTTTGTCCTGTTTTAAAAACGGTTTTAAAATCCTCTAATCCTAGATTATTTAAATATTCCTGCTTTTAGAGTTTGTATTCTTCTTAATTTGCAAAGCTAGCTGAAGCGGAGTTGGGTGGGGAAGGGGAGGTGGGGGAGGACAAGGACAGACAGGCAGACTGACTGACAGGTAGAGAGGACATTTGACAAATGCTGTTTCATATAACTACTAATAATCCCTAAATTAGTCATTTCAATCCACGAATGTTTGTGGGACACTGCGGTGCGCAATTGGCTGTTGCATTTCAACCACAAATATACAGTCAATTCACTTGACAGTATATTTTGTGAAGAGCTTTGAGACGTCTAGAAGATGCGAAAAGCACTATATCAAATGTATGGATTATTATTATCATTATTATTGTCATCATGTCTTTGAGAAGTCTCAAAGTGCTTCACACAATAAACTACAAAGTGAATTCACTGTATATCTTGTGGGCGAAATGACCTGATCATCACATGGCATTGAATAATTGTAAAACCTTTCAGCGTTTCGGGGATTCATTTCCAACAATGATTATATACAGATTTCATTGTGCAATTTTTCTCCCCAAACTACATATGCAATATGAACAATTAAAATGGCATTTGGATTTTGTCTAGCCTGATTCTCAAAAGCTAATCTGCTTATTTCAATATTTTCCATTGTGCTTTTGTGACTGCCTGTGGCATGCATCTGAACAAAATTACATGTTTGTGGCACTTTCGCTTTGCCTTTTATTGATTTCAGTGCAAAAATAGAACACAAAAGAAGCAAGACTTCCTGAACAGTCATTTTCTTTGAGGCATTCCATTAAAATAAAAAAGCAGAACCATCCTTGCCCGGATAACACTGGATAAATTGATTAGCTCTACCTCTCTAAGAACTCTACTGCAATCTCTCAGATCACTGTACAATGCTACAGTAGACTGGCAGCTCAGCCAGGATTATGGAACGGCAGATTGAATGGGAGAAAAAGTCTTTATACATAATGGAAAGCAGACCAAAGCAGTGACAAGCTCACAAAACATTCGTCCAGTGGAATGGGTTGTTCAAGGTACAGTAATATGATTAATCCAGTTTACTTGACAATGACCTCTACAGTAAGGTAGACTCCAGCTTGCGAATGCACTGAAGTGAATCATGCCACTTAACACACACGTTCCAGATTGCTCCAGCCACCTACTAATTTGCAACCATATCCCTTTGGAAGTAAATAAAACTATAATACGAGGGGCCATAAAGTTATTTTTAATGGGCATCTATGATTAATTGTCAACAACTCTGGAAATCATAGTGTATCTTCTCTCAGTTGTTCAATCTAGAGATGTCACTGGAGGCATCTATTCATTAGGACTCGTGGCTTTAATCTGCTAGCCTGTGAAGCATACAAACGCCCACAAATTATGGAACAAATACAAAGTTGGCACCCATCCCAGTAGAATCCTTCACTTAGAGAGGTGTTGTCTTTGTTTGGTTTGAAGTGGGAGAAGAGCTTTGAATCATTGTCTTTGTGTGATCACGTACAAGTGGTGAGTCATTTTACTGGAAACGGTGCCAGCATATCACGAGCCTGTAAACAAACAAAAACATTTTGCCAAAGCGTTTCTCCGCAAGTACAGTGTACCCCTTTAAGCTTCTAGCAGAATACTTGCATTGATTTTACTGCATCTAAATGTCGGCTGTCAGGCACACAAAGAGAACTAGTGTAGAACTAAATGGAGATTATTGGAGAGGCTCTTTGCCATCTACTTGGCCAAATGAGCACAAAATACCGGAGTTTTCAAGGCAGGGAGTGGTGGGGTGGGGGGGTGGGGTGGTGGTGGAGGGAACGAGATTAAAGGTTATTGTTGATTGTGGCAGTCGGGAATGTTTGCTGTTTGTGGATCTGTGACTTGTGGAGCTCAGTACAAGCCAAAGTGAAATTGAGAGAAACTGCGAGAGAAATCAGTGAAAGAGCATGGGCCCCGATGGGTCACTATAAATGGTCTCATCTTGAGCTTAGCGTATCTCCGACAGGCCAGCTGTGCTCTCCGTGAATAGCTTGGGCGCTGAGTGAGGGCGCTTTTAAAAAATATATATCTATTTTTTTTAAAAACTGAGGACAGCTGGATGCAGTGGTTGCCAAGACGTTGGGTGGTTACTATGGCAACTGCATCATTGACAGCTTGCCTTTTGCTAATATTGTCATCAGCGTTAAATGTACTATCAGATGGCCTTCAAAGCAACAGTAGTTAATAACACACACACACACACATATATATATATATATAGATATATATATATATATATATATAAATTGAGCGGAAGATAATTTTTGTCACTAGGGAGAGAGTGTTTTCCCTGTCCGCACTAAAAACAATTGCTCATTGGGATATTAATCGGTCCACAAAAATATTATTTAGAGGTTGAATGATGCGGTCATTCTGCATATTTTACGGATGACAGTGAGCCCAGTTCTGCTAGTATCAGGCCCAGCCAGCACTGATGCCCTCATCTAAGCAATCTTGGTCACCCAGCAAAGAAGCTAAAATACATTCAATTATATGGCACAAAAACAGTGGGTATTCATTTATTTAACGCTCCCCCTTGCTCTCTGCTAGTGCTACCTTTAGGATCTATCTGGAAATACCAGGGGAAAATAATAATCCTTTTCTTTATATTATCTAATAATATATTATCTAATAATAATAATAATAAGCCTTGTATTTGATATAGCGCTTTTCACATCTTCTAGACATCTCAAAGGCGCTTCACAGAACATATTGTCAAGTGAATTGACTGTATATTTGTGGGCGAAAGGCAGCAGCCAATTGCGCTCAGCAGTGTCCCACAAGCAGTCATGGATTAAAATTACCAATTTTATTATTGTTGTTTTTTGGAGGGATTATTATTAGCTGTGTGGAGTAAGGAAACTTGTCCAAGGTTTCGCCCTGATCTGCCTGGATTCAAACACAGGTGTCGTGCTTGTAAGGCGAGTGCTCTAACCATTGAGCTACAGGAGCTCCACAATATAATGCCTTATTGCATCGTCTAGACGTCTCAAAGTGCTTCAAAGAATACACTCTAAATAATATGCTTTGTGAACGAAACACGGCAGCCAGTTGCACACAGATACCCACAAAAATAATGAAAGGTATTGCTGCTGACTGTAGACTCAGTGTCTTGCTTCCCCTTGCCCCCCACCTTACCTCCCCTTACCCGTTCCCAATCTCAAATTCATTTAAAACATTTTTTTAAAAATAATGAAATTAATAAATAAAAATAACTGCTGTTGTATCAGTATTTTTAGTCGAGAAATTTGTAGCTAAAGTGCCTCTGCTGCGCTCTTATCTGTGCTGCCAAACTGAGTTATCAGGAAAAATAGAACTCATTTGGCTCCACTTGACTTTGATGTGAAGCATGCAGTGGGCTGTCTTTGTTCCTAGTCCTTTCTGTTTCATATTGACAGAATGCTCAAATCTATCTTTGCAGATAATGGCAAGAGTGAAGGCTGCACTTCTTCTTCTCTCACCCCCCCCCCCCCCCCCCCGACCCCTTTTCAAAGGCTCACTGAGCTAATTTTTTCTTGCCATAAATTGTTCCTGGATTAATTTATCATTATAATGATCTGGCGCACTGCTGGGTGGATTGAAACATTCAAAACAAGAACAGATAGATACGTGGTATGTAAAGATATTAATAGATAGAGAGAGAGAGAGAGAGAGAGAGAGGAGTGGGAGGAAATGGTTGAAGAGAATTACTGCAAACTCAAAATGGCGGAATTAAGCTCAATGGGCTGAATGGCCCAAACTGGTTTCTATCTTCCAGTAATGTAAAAAATATGCATTTTTAATACTACATACATGGGAAGGTTTTCTTTTTGTTGAGATGTCCCAACAACGTGATAAGGCATTGATGGGATAGGATGATAGCAAATGATAGGATTATTATTATTATCAAGCTTGTGAACTCCAAACTTGTTCCATTTCAGATTCAAGTACTCCGGGACGCTATGCCACCTAAAGGGCACTATATAAATGCAAGTTGTTGTTGGTGGTGTTATTGTTGTTGTTGCCTCCAAAACGCAGAGGGAGACATGGCGTTTTGTAGTAACGCATATTAAATAGTCAGGCGGCAAAACACACCCACACTGGGTTTCCAGGCTCTCAGCAGCGAGTTGACAGAAACAGCATCTCTGTGACATTAGTTGATACAAAATAAGATGTTTCTACCATGAGAACATCTTCCTGCACGAGCCACAAATTGGCTCTGTCAACCTTGGAGATAAACAGGCTGCATCGGGAGCTGGATGCGAGCAACACTGTTTTGGTTTCATACCCGGCTGAATTTGTTCATTAAATTCTCAGTGTATCAGGAATGTCACAAGAGTGGAGATTGTCCTGAAGATGGATTATTTGCTGCTGCAGCTTGGGTGCGAGCCAAGGCGGAGATGGTTCGAGTGAGAGAGATACGTTGCCATTGGGGTATTGTCGAGACCGAGTATCACATCTCGAGAACAGCATTATTGACATTTTACCACCGCGCCATTAACGGACCAAATGGAGAACATTTAACATAACTTTCCTTCCTGACAAGTACTCCATCAAAATCATTCGTGCAACGATAATCAAGTTAACTAAAAATAGTGCACTTATCAGCTTCTATATGACCTCCTGACATGGCTTTTAAACTGAAAGAGCTCGGAGTGGAAGATCGGGGGACGGGGGTGGGGAGTGGAATCTAAAATGCAGAAATTCTTTCCACGTTGCTTATGAAAAAATCCAGATGAACTGAAAATCGTGGAGCTGCTATCCCATTCACCTGGCCCCAAAATAAAGCAGAGACTTAGACCAGCGAGCCCTGCAAGGATGCCAGACATGAGTTATAAACATGGTACATTTTGTTTGCCAAATACAATCGTTACGGATGCAAATAATCTAAACCTGCTGTTAACATATCAAAGTGTTCCAAGAAGCCACCCCACGAGAAGGTAATAAAATATAATTATCCTTGCATTTGGCATAGCGCTTTTCACGTCTTCTAGACGTCTTAAAGCGCTTCACAGAATATGCTGTAAAGTGAATTAACTGTATATTTGTGGGTAAAACACGGCAACCAATTGCGCACAAAGGTGACCCACAAACAGTCGTGGGTTGAAATAACCGATTTGTTCTTTAAGGCATTATTACCACAGGAGAAACCATCCCCATGTTGACTAACTACTAACAACCAGGTAACTGCTAGGTAAACAGAGACGTGTGGAGTAAGGAAACTTGCCCAGCATTTCACCCTGCTGGGAATCGAACACAGGTCTCTCGCTTACAGATTATAAATGCAAGTTGTTGTTGTTGAAATCATTCCTGCCTGGTGAGGATGATGAAAGATTGCAGATCCTGCAAGAAAACACAAATTAAATAGATGTCTGAGAACATTTTGAATGCCACCCACAGCCAAAGCAGTATGTGGTTGTGTTTGTACTATTTCTGTATTCTGCCTTGATAACAGCAATAAAAATCAGCCCTAGATTTCAACACCTGTCTCATATTTATTTTAAGATCCGTTCTGTCACTGAATACTGATTTATTATTATTTTTAATTTTCAGGGAGATGCAAGATATCAGTTGCCGGAGTGCAAAATGTGCGTGGCTATAGATATAACTTAGATATCAATAATGTGATGTGCTAAAGTCCCTGTAAAAGTTGACCTGGAGCATGTAACGCTTCTATGTTTAAGTGAAAGTAAATAGATGAATGAATTAATCATGTCGGAAAACATTTACAAAAGCTCTAGGCATAAGAAGGTCAACAAGTCACTTATCCACCAGTTAATAATATGATTGTTTCATCGCAAACATCTCTTGGCTATTGTATCTCATCCTGGCAATTTCAACGTTGGCGAACCGTCAGGGCACTCATTGAGAAATGGGTTCAGTGGAACTGGATTGTGGAGGCTGCACTCAGTAATTAGTGCCTCAGGTCATCTGTGCAGCAGCACACAACCTTGTGAGAGATGCGATTAATTTGTTGCTCGGAAGCTCACTATAATTCTCATGTCTGTGGACAGCAGTTGTGTGCCTTGTATGTTTGTTATCAACAACAACAACAACAACAAAATAGAAGAGTTTAGAGGTAATCTCATAGAAACCTATAAGATTGTTAAGTTGCATGAGAGAGTAGACAGTGGGAGACTGTTTCCCCCGGTTGGAGAAACTATAACTAGAGGTCATAGTCTGAAGATTACGGGTCAGCCTTTTCGCACTGAGTTGAGCAAAAACTTCTTCACTCAGAGGGTAGTGAATTTATGGCTCCCCAAAAGGCTTTAGATGTTCAGTCCTTGAACATATTCAAGAGTGAGATTGATAGATTTCTTGTGGATAAAGGGATTAAGGGATATAGCGATAAGGTGGGTAGGTGGAGTTAGATTAGAAGATCAGCCATGATCTTACTGAATGGTACGGCAGGCTCGGGGGGCCGAACGGCCTACTCCTGTTCCTAATTCTTATGTTCTCATTTAAAATGACATTTGTATAGCGTCTTTCACGTCAGGAGGATGTCCCAAACTGCTGAATGCAGGAGGAGGTGGGCAGTATTTCCCAGCAAAGCTGTTTATTATTCGCCCCTAATAGTATGCGATGTGGAGTAAAATCACGTACTGATGCTCACAGAAAAGACAAACGGATACTTTTATTTTCGGGAACAAAAGAGGTATGAAAAGAAAAGGCACCGGCCACTTTGTCTGACCACCAAGACAGTATCCTGCGTGAATGGCACTGTTTTTTTTCAAGTCGTTGCTCATGAGTGCTTTGTCCTCTCAATGAATGGTTCCAATGGATTCGGAATGGTTTTCATCCTGCACCCTTGCTAAAGTGTCAACATGTATGCAAGTGTCACGTTCAAACCCTATATTTAGCTACTTTACATTCTTGAGCCCATCTAGTTACTTGAACCACATCTCTTTTAATGCCTTACTGTCTTATTCTTACTTAGTGCCATCATCACATTTTCTAAAAGTGCAAATAGTACCAGTTTTTAAATTGTTTATGGCAGCAGAGGACTCGGGACAGATCCCTGGTGAAATCCCCTCTGATAGCTAAAGCCATCACCTTCTGCTCTCCATTGCTAAGCTAATTTTCAATCCAATTAACTAATTTACCATTAATTCCATAATCTTTCATCTTCTTTACAAGCCTCCTAAATGGGGAAAGGTTAATGTTTCTCGCTGAAAAATGGGGACTGCAACTTCTGAAAAAACACAAAATGAGCTCAAGCAGAATTAGACTACTAATTCAGGAGTAGAGGTGTGGGAAGAGGCCAGAAATTCCACCTAGTCTTAGCCTCTAAAACCCTTTCATCTTGAAATTGAACACTGTGCAGAATTACGTAAAATTCTTAACCTCAGCCTTCTTATAGGAGCTGGTTCTCTGCAATTTTATTTTAAAGAATCGGTTCACAAATTTAGACTGGACTATGGAATATTCTCCCATTTCTGCACAGTTTTAAACATGAAAACAGTTTTTAACATTGTGCAACCCTGTAGGTCAGTGTTTAGAGCGCTCACCTCTCAAGCGAGAAACCTGGGTTCAATTCCCACCAGGAAAAACCTAACGCCTGATAATAATCCCTCAAAAGAAAATTGGTCATTTCAATCCACAACAGTTTGTGGGACACTGCTATGCGCAATTAGCAACAATATTTTGGCTTACTATAAGAATCCTTGCATTTGATATAGCGTGTTTCATGTCGGTTGATAGCCTGTTTTCCCATTTGGCATTTCTAAGCAGAATGAACGAGGGTAGAGTTAGACAGACAGTTCTCAGACCTATTGATGATACCTTGCTACATCAAACTGAGCAATCTGGTTGCTTGAAAGCTCTATGATGGTTTATAATTGGATTCTCTATCAAGTCTTGTAGTTAAATGGTAGAGCAGAGGATAACATCCAAGCCTGATGTAGAAACAGAGCCCTTGTGTAATGTTCTTTCTGTGCTGATTGACAACCGTGGAGGAGAAAGGCAAAAGACGCCTTCTGACTTATTTTCCATCTGGCAAAGAGGATGGAGAATATTGTCGACTGGAACTACTGTTCTCAACAATAGTTTTCAATCAAAGTGTGCTGCGGTTTGGGTTAAAAATGGAACAGTTTTATCCTACTGAATGCAACCCAAACAAATGACGTATTCTAATTTCCTTGCAGCCCTTCATTGTCCAGAAAGTAGAAAGAGAAGTTGCTTTCTCAATGAAATGTTAGACTATCGATGGTGGTTTCTGGTGTAGAACAACAACAACAAAACTATATTCTTTCACGTCGGGAAGAGGTCCCAAGCTGCTGAACAGTCAGGTCGGAAACCCGAGCAAGGGAGAGGGGCAGGGTAGGGGGAGAGTGGCGGGAGAGCGTTAGGAGGGGAGGGAGAGAGTTCGGAGGGAGAGAGTTCGGAGGGAGAGAGTTCGGAGGGCTGGATCGTAGATGGTTAAAGAGAGGATCAAATTAGAAGGCTTGAAAATTGCAAAAGAATTGAAGAGGAAAATGGTGAAAATAGTGATTTACGCTAATTGTTGAAACGGTATTAGGGCTGGGGTGGGGGGGTGGGGGTGGTATAAGCTCAATATCGTCTCAAGCAGAGTTAAGGTAAATTGTTTTGATGTTGGCAGCTGACAGTGGGTGTTGAGGCTGGGACTGTGGCCTTCAAAGGAAAACTGTAACTAGTATTTCAAGGAAAACAGTGCAAACGAATACAGAAAAGATAGAACTGCTGGGGAATGAAGGAGCTCAGACCAGCCTGGTAGGCTGAATGGCCTCATGCTCTGCTGAAATTAATCAGATTGTAATGATTCTCCATTGAATGAAAATGATTATTTTCTAATGTAGTAGTAACACCTCAAGGCAGTTATTTGTCGTATTTCATTCTGTTGCCTTTTCTCTCCACAGTGTTTCTGTGATTATCGACTTTCATTTATGCCTTGCGATTGCAAAAGTTCACATATGACAGAATATGTTAAAAAAAAAACGAAAATACAATCCCACTGTGTCTCAGTCTGTGAGTAATAAATCTACCTTAAGGCTCGCTGATACAGGTGAAAAATAAGTAAACAGCAAACACTTTGTAAATAAAGACACATTGATACGTGCTCATCCTTAAAGTCAGGGAACAGCTGTTTGGCTGTTCTATAACCGTATCCATATGTATCACTTCAGAATATAAATTTCATTATGTTCAAGAGGGCACAAACCCAAATCTCGCAGTGCAGAATTTTGCAAATCCAATCCAACAATTACACTGCACGTGTCAAGTGTTTGTTTCTGGACATAATTAGAACATTGTAAAATGATTACTGCTCAATTACTGTTTCATGATACCGCTCAGCGATTAACACGGTTGTTGCGTTTGGTTCACAAAGCACCGAAGCCACAAAGAAACAAGAAGTCGGCACAATCGAGCACGGGGGATGTGGCCATGTTGATCCTTGAACCCAGCACTGCGAGATTGCTGTCTGGCATGAAGGACATAATATAAATGCAACTTGTTGCCAGCTGCACCTAGCTTCTTAGATAGTAATTTTCCTCTGAAACATTCGTGCATGGGGGTTGAATCTTTCTTTGCCTTTGTCCAGTTTTCGCCGTCTCTTGGCTCCTAAATAAATGGTATAGGTTGCATTTGATGTAACAACAACCGCAATTTTTGTTGATATAGCTGCCTTATTACATTGCTGAGACGTCTCAAAGCCCTTCAAAGGACTTGGCTGTAAAGTGTAGTGACTGTGTGCTCATAGGTGAACTAGGCAACAATGGCGCAGATAAATCAATTTAAATGGTAGATTGCTGTCCAGGACACAGTGAGAATTTCTCTCGTCTTTTGAAAGTGTGCCGTGGGATCTCTGTAATGTCCACTTGAAGAGCTGGCAGATGGAGCCACAGTTTAATGTCTCTAAATGTTTCCAATGAGAATCCCAAGCTCCCCCAGTTTTGGATTGCCAGCCTAGGCTAACAATCCCCCATTGAGCCCCAGTCCCCATTGCGGGGCTCGAAACTGCAATGAACGAAGATGCTATTGTGACTCCAAAGGTTTGAAACTCCATCCAGTGCCGCACAACGCAGACACAATGGAGAGGAAACATTTCACAGGATACCAGGTCAAAGCTGAATTGAGTCCTTTGAGCATGTGAAACCACAATGGTCAAATGTGCACATCTGAATTTATTGGATAATGTGCAATTCAGGTCCACAGTAATTTCAGACTTGACTTCACAACAACCTCTTTCTGTGATTTATTTTTTTCATGATGAAGGCAGGCAGAGCTTTTGTTTTTCTGTTGCACGCATGCCACCATTACTCTGAGGGACAACTACATTTAACCCGAGATCCATTTGGATATTGTTTTAAGCCACTGGTCAAATATAAAAGGCTTTGCCTTATCAACTTACTTTTGGTGTTGTTCACTTAAGAAATGGAAAGTCACAAAAATATCAGGAGACAAGTTTCAGTTTCCTTATCACAGAAATCTTTATTATTGAGTGCCTCGTGCAATAAATAAAAGACTTAAGTCAAAATAAAGTCCTTTTAATTAGGAAATCATCGTCTAACCTAAATGTCATTGGGAATGAAATCTTCCTGTGATAAATACAGCAATACACAGATGCATTTGCTTTAGCTCTCCCCAAAGTGCGTACAAGACAATGATCATCGAGATAGCATTTGGATATCAGCTGTGTGTGGGCTATGAGAATGTTTCATATACATTATATAAATTCGGTAACTAGATTTGATCTCGCCTCTGTAAGCATATGCCCCAAAAGTCATTCACAATTCAACAAGGCTGCATTGTGTTTTCAATAAGAATAGATTCAATTAAAAACAGTATCTGGCACTGAAGCCACATCTGTTCGATTCTGATGAACTCCATTGTTCTCTGAAATGATATAATGTACCAGGCCGTAGCCATTTTAACGTGCCTTAATTTAGTAAACACTTGATGACAATTCAGTTCTTTGTTCAACTTACTGAATCAACTTAATGCTTTCCCAGCCAACAACAACAACAACAAAATTTGTGAAGACATATAAATGCATGCCTGACTAACATGCAAATGTGGTTTACAGCAGGGAGTTGGAAAATATCAGGTACTCAACATAGAAGTAAGTCAAATTAGTAAATCTTCATGACTCATATCTCCCATTGGGTTACTGGGGAGAGCAAACACTTATCTGAGATCTCTGGTAACAAAATAATTGTTTCTACATCTTATTACTATCTCTTCAATAATTTTGACACTACAGAACTTGAGGACTTAAAGGACTAACAGTGAAAGCCAACCACATAAAACCAAATACAATATTGAGGAAGGAGGAACAGTGAGATGGAGTTGGAAAGAACGTCCCTGGTTCCCATCAATAACTCCTTACGTTTAGCTACAAAATCCTCAACCTTCTCTCCAACTCACTGAACCAACTTGGATCTCTTTGATCTCGCCTCTGTAAGCATATGCCCCAAAAGTCATTCACAATTCAACAAGGCTGCATTGTGTTTTCAATAAGAATAGATTCAATTAAAAACAGTAACTGGCACTGAAGCCACATCTGTTCGATTCTGATGAACTCCATTGTTCTCTGAAATGATATAATGTACCAGGCTGTAGCCATTTTAACGTGCCTTAATTTAGTAAACACTTGATGACAATTCAGTTCTTTGTTCAACTTACTGAATCAACTTAATGCTTTCCCAGCCAACAACAACAACAACAAAATTTGTGAAGACATATAAATGCATGCCTGACTAACATGCAAATGTGGTTTACAGCAGGGAGTTGGAAAATATCAGGTACTCAACATAGAAGTAAGTCAAATTAGTAAATCTTCATGACCCATATCTCCCATTGGGTTACTGGGGAGAGCAAACACTTATCTGAGATCTCTGGTAACAAAATAATTGTTTCTACATCTTATTACTATCTCTTCAATAATTTTGACACTACAGAACTTGAGGACTTAAAGGACTAACAGTGAAAGCTGTTTTATAGACATTTATAGAGTGCCTTTCATGTCGGGAGGATGTCCAAGTGTATTTTTTACTTCTACATCAATAAGTTGTGGGTTGATCCTTGCGGTGGTCTAACCCCCCTAACCCAGTTGTTCAATAATTCTCCTTTTGACAACGCTACGTACACCTCAGAAGTCTGTTGTAAGCCGATCGCTAAAGAGGTTGATCTTTTTGCTGCGTCAACATGTTACATTTGACCTCTGATTGAATGACTCTTTTTGAACAGTGACACAGAACCATTGCCTTGTGTATTTCTTTCAGTCCTAGCTAAATTCCAACCCGTTTCACAGAGAAGCAACGGCAGTGTTCTTACCCACTGTGGCACATCATTCTTTACATTTTTGTTTCACCTTTCGTGTTTAAAATGTATTAAATTCAATGACATTGTAGGTTGCTCTGTACTTTGGCACAAGGTCCTGTTACACGAGGGCATTTTAATGCTCAACCAAATTGTGCTAATGATTGCAGACTTATGCAGCTGTAACCTATTTGCTTGCACTTACCCTTTATAAATAGTTCTAAATAAATTGATTTGGCCCTACAGTATTCTGCTAGCATCCCACTATCGTTAAACGTAATTTAATCATTACAGTCAGTTATGACTGCAGGTAAATTACTTACAAACTGCCGCAGGATTAAACCAGAATTTTTCCTACCCTTGACAGACTTGATAACACTGGTCACCAACCTTGACATTTCAGCATAAAATATTGGTCACTAACTATAGTATTAACACTAATATCATCCATGCATTTGATATGGTGCCTTCAAGATTTTACCGTGACGCATAGCAACTGTATTTCTGTTGGCAAATGTGGCAGCCAGTTTACGCACAGAGATGTCCCCCAAAAGAGCCACAAAGCAAAATGAACTTGACGCAGAGAATTGCTGTCCAACGACACCGGGAGAAACTACTTTCTCCATTTAAATATTGCCGTGAGATCTTTAAGGTCCACCTGAACAGGCAGATGGGATGTGCAAATTGATGAAAGAGCCTTAAGCCAGAATGCTCACACACTTTAAGATGCTTCCTGATGTGTCCTCAAGAAGTTTGAAGCTTCCATTAAAAGTGAAACGCTTGGGCTTCAAAGATCACTTCTGACAGATTCCAATGCTTACAGTGCCCTCTGTAGGCTTGCACTCGATTCAAAAGGGAACGGTTCCTTTGCCGATCGACTTCTAAGAGGGGTGAGAGAAATCATGTTGATGTACAGTCAACGCCCCAGGTTTTGCATTTGCTCCAGTCTATTGTTTGTCTGACATTTAACGTTTAAACACATGTGGCTTGTATAATCAGAATGAATTGAAAAACGTTTGCCTGCTGTACACCACCGTTTCTCCAAGAATATCAATTCACGAATAAAAGATAGCAAGACAGCAACTGCGCATATTCCACCTACAATGACATGGTTCAGATATAAGGAACATGAACATGTTCACTCCAAGCCATTAGAATGATTGTTTTGTTCCCCATGCGCAAACGTTCTAATTTACAGATTTCATGTTAAATTTAATTCTCGAGAACGAAACTGTGGGTGAAAAGGATACTAGTTCAATGTAAGTCCAGAGTGTAACTGACAACGTGCTTACTTTGAGAAGTTGAGTAGAGAGGTGACGAACTTGCGAACAAGGGTTTCAACAACAATAGGCATGGGATAGGGATGGAGGTGAGTGATGCTTGCGAAGATTCTAAATAAAGAGGTCTTTATCGGGGACCAGCTGTGAGGGAGGAAAGAGATCCAAGTTGGTTCAGTGAGTTGGAGAGAAGGTTGAGGATTTTGTAGCTAAACGTAAGGAGTTATTGATGGGAACCAGGGACATTCTTTCCAACTCCATCTCACTGTTCCTCCTTCCTCAATATTGTATTTGGTTTTATGTGGTTGGCTTTCACTGTTAGTCCTTTAAGTCCTCAAGTTCTGTAGTGTCAAAATTATTGAAGAGATAGTAATAAGATGTAGAAACAATTATTTTGTTACCAGAGATCTCAGATAAGTGTTTGCTCTCCCCAGTAACCCAATGGGAGATATGGGTCATGAAGATTTACTAATTTGACTTACTTCTATGTCGAGTACCTGATATTTTCCAACTCCCTGCTGTAAACCACATTTGCATGTTAGTCAGGCATGCATTTATATGTCTTCACAAATTCAGACAAGGATATTGAAAAGACAAAGTTTTACTGACCTTGAAAGGAAGTTAGTCAAAGAATCCCAGAAATTCAAAGCACAGAAAAATAAATAATTTTTAAAAATTATTGCATTTAATTCAGCGCTTTATCACATTGTTGAGATGTCTCAAAGACCCTTCATGGAATAGACTGTAAAAATGGATTGACTGCATTTTGTGGGCGAAACGCAGCAGCCAAATGGGCATAGCAATGGCCCACGAACAGACGGAAATTGAGAAACCAGGTTCCTGCTTACTGCAAGGTAAATAGAGGTATGTGGAGTAAGGACACTTGGTTAAGTAGAAAACCATCAGCACGGCTTTGCTGGCTCTTTGAAACAGTTGTTCATTTCGTCTCACTCTCCTACCTTCTCCCCAAATCGTTTTACACTTTTCCTTTTCGGATATTTATCTGATTCCCTCTCAAAAGCTAAAGTGGTTTGTGCTTCAACCAAGATTCCATCATTTTAGACTCCATCTCTTATTGTTTAAACCCCTACATTTTGCCTCCCATGACTCACTTTGAGATGTCTCAACGGCATGAAGAGGAGTTATATCAAATGCCAGGATTACTATTTACCTGGTTGATAATCTTAGGTGACACATACAACCAAGACAAATGATTGAATATGATATTAAAAGGTAAAGAATCTACAAACTACATGATATGTGACACTTGTATTTAAATTCCTTTACAAAGAAATATCAATTACATGCGCAGTCAAATCCAAGTACAGTGCATCCTGTACTACAGTACATCAATTGGGAACAAGCCAAATAGTACATTAGAACAAGAATCCTTTCACTCCCATCAACTCTGAGTACTCTGGTACTTTATCACATCTGCTGTGAAGGGGAGGTGTCATTATTACCTATCTCATAGCTGTTATTATCCAGGGATTTATTAGCTTGGGGCAATTGAAACATTTTCCAGTTACTATTGTCAGCATCTTCACTGAAGATCTAACCTACCAGCCGGTACCTCTTATAATTCTCCCAACATGCTTTCATCCTCTGCTCTTCATGTATTCTCCTCTCCTCCAAGAGTTGGTTTCAAGAATCCCAATATTTCATTCTTTGCTAATATCTCCTCTCCGCCGTATCACTGTTTTCCGTACTGCTCATCTGCCGTTGTTCATCGTCTGTTCTCACAACGCTCTTTTCCATGATATCAATGACTGTCTAAGTGTTAAAAATCGTGTATGTAATGGCAGTGGTGGAACTGGTGATCTACACAGGTACAGCATCAACAGCCCGCAGTGCTTAAAGGCATCTCCTAGTTTAACTATGCTGTTTGCCTCTGTTTCTCATAGGGCTAGTATATTTCCTGACTTGTATTTCAGCTGTTACCAGCCTCTTTCTTTCACTTTGCTCTTGGTGTGTATGTGTGTGTGTACAGCTTTATTTTGATGTATTTTGTTAATCAGTCTTGGAATGTCCCTATACTCCACCATAACTCTACCTGTGTTTCCTGTTTGCCAAGCTCTCAAACTCCCTTACTTTATTTCTGTGTTGCAGTTCCAAATAAACGGCACTGTTTCACCATCAAATATTTCAGAAGTTTCTTTCTAATGAAACAAGATCAAAGCATTGCAACTGATGATTACCCTTTATGGAAAGCAATACTTTCTGGCATCTTTCCTAAAATGTCCTTCACAACCTTGAACCTGTGCCCTATCTCTCTCCCTTCTCTCTTGAAATATTTGAAACTATTCTTCCTGGTTTACTTTCTATCTATCCCATTCATGGATAATCTCTTTAAAGTGAACTGACGGGCAAATTAAGTTCAAGACAGATAAATGCGAAGTACAGTACCGTGTATAGAAAATAAAAATATGAGACACACATACTCTGTGGATAGGAACTTGCCAACACAGAAATTGAAAGAGACATTGGGCTCTCATTGAATTATTGCTCACCATATAAGTGAACACAGCAATCAGTTTGCGCATTACAATGTCCAACATATAGCCATGACCAATAATCGCTTTGTTTGCTGGCTAGGACACAAGGAGATACTTTCTTCTCTTTCTGGATGTTTAAAGTTTGTGAACGTCACTCGAAACAAGACCAGATATAAGCTTGGCCAGTAAGAACATTTTATCTTAAACGTCCAGATAGCTTAACATGTCAGAAAATTCTTAAATTCAGTCTTCATTGAGAAGCATAAGAACTGGAGAGAACTAGCTTCCAAATCGAGAATGAATTTAAGAATCATCTGCAATCATCCACACAATTTTGAATTTGAACAAAAACTTGGTTTTACAGGAATTTCAGGCTTCCTATCATGAAATAGGCCTGTTGCTCCTATGTGCTATGATGTCTGTATTTGGTGACTTTGCAATATGTATTACAATCAGCTTATAGCCGTTATGACATTTATATGGTATAAGATGTGATGAATTTGCTATGAATGAAAATTAAAAATGAATGATCTCAACAAGATATCTTAATACCGTTCTAGAACTCACAAATTAGCTTAAAATTGAAAGATTGGGATAGGTTAGAGGTTATCTGTACGGTGGGGAACTAATTGAGAGGGAACCTATTAGAGGTGCTTAAAATTCTGAACAGATTCAACAAGATTAGAATGTTAATATGTCGACCAGTCAAAAACGAAGGACAGAAATGTAAAGCAGCTAATATCAGATCTAAACTGGAGTTTCAGAGCAACTTCTTTGAACAGATGGAGGTGAAAATGTGAACCTCAAAGAAAACATCAATGTATTTAAGAGGAAACATAATGCATACGTGTGTGAGAGAGAGAGAGAGAGAGAGAGAGAGAAGTGGGGGTGATGGATGGATACAGAAGAGGGGATTAGGAATAATTAAGACTCACATGGAGTGTGAACGCTGGGATAGCCATGCTTTAATTTCCAAATATTTTTTTTAATAGGAAGACGTCAATATAATCATCAAAGGAATGAGGGAAATTGCCAAGGCTCATCCAGTCCTTCTGTAATGAGGTAAGGATGTTTCATGGGACAGTTTCATGAGTCAGTAACACCTGCGATAACATCCCCTTGGAAGGCAGTTCAGCTCCATGAAAAATATTGATTTCCCACTCAGGAAGAGAGGCTTTGCAGGAATTGAGGAATTATTTGTTGGCTGAGATTTCCAGCACTGTAGCATCTGCTGCATTTGCAGATTCACTGATTGTCCAGATCATTCATTACACGAGTTTCTGGACGGTTCAGTTGCTCAGAGCTTCTGGAAATTTAGTCAATGAATTTTCATAAAACTGGCAATGTGCTCCATAATTTTTCCACTTTTAAGTTAAGAACAACTTGGGCTGTTTGTTTCCTACACCCCAAGGTATTAATCAGACCGAACGTGTGCTTAGGAGGGCTGAGGGAATCAAAATTAAATTTTAAACAATGATGGACATGAAGGGTCTTGTTTAACATTAATTAATTTGAGTTTGCTATGGTAACAACCTTTTACAGAAGGGCAGAAAAAGTTTGCCATGAACTGTACACACATAACAGAATTGCCATTCAATCTGGATCTGACTTCAATTTGTGTCGTTATTTGACTTTTGAGATTATGAACTGGAAAGAATTTTGAAATCTCATGTCAGAATTGAATTGCACTCCAGTTGAACAAACTAATATTTCCGCTACAGTGAACTTACTAGCTAAAGGTGGTGAAAATCCGAACACCAATGATTTATCTCCTAAGGAGCAGTAGAACATAGCTTATCGATCAATAGAAACCAGTGTTTCCTGACGGATAATATTTAATCATTCTCTGCAGCAACTGACTCTTAATTACTTAATTATCAACTTAATCAAGACCGATCTGGCAACAGAATATCAGAATCAAATCGATTCTCTGTGGCGGTCTCGGTAATCTGGTTAATGAGCCGGGTGGGTCTGCAGGACTTCGACATTCTGGCTCCTCGACAGAACCCAAAGAAGTAGACTAGAGGAACGCTCAACCTGATTTTGGAAACTTATAAACGTGGTGGGAGGTTTCCGTGTATGTGAGACACAGACCGACCAAACGGAAAAATAATTCATTACAGTTTAGCTGCTGAATCCCAGACAGTTTTGTAGGCTTGCAGTCAGTCTTCCATCTCGTCCAACACCTAAAACTGCAATGTTAATAATGCAGGAATTTGACATTGAATTCAATTTGATTCTCGCTGTGTTTTTCCATTTCATCAAACATGACAGTATTGCCTTCGAAGAGTCAATCACTCCCAACTGCTGTGAAATTTACCATATACAATAATGTGTCTGTATCCATCCATATTTCATTTCAATAAAAAGATTATATACAGGTGTAAAAATAGAAGCATAATATTTATCTATGTTTCCGGGACAAACAAATCAAGAGCTACAAAATGATATTAAGTTTTAAACAGTTTTGCTCCCTCCTCCACATTGAGGCAATAAAGAAACAGCAATCTGAACAATATTGCACGTGCTGGAACTGAATGCAGAGACATTTTCTAACAATGTGTCCCTAATCTACTGGCAAAGGGTTACCAATATGCCAAGAGCAAAGCCCCTATCAAGGCTTCCACCACTGTTTGTGGGACACCGCTGTGCGCAATTGGCTGTTGTATTGCACCCCACAAAATGCGTAGTCAAGTCATTTTGCAGTGTATTCTGTGAAGCACTTTGAGACATCTCAAAGACGTGATAAGGCACTTCATCAAATGCAAGGATTATTAGATTACTATTCTTAGCTATTCTTCCAAACTGGGCTGCTTGCTCTGTATTTTGTGTTGCAACATGGCTGATGACTGTGAATTCAGAATGCAACATTTGGTTTCCCTTTACTATTTAATGTTTAAATGGTAGCTGGATGAATGCCTGTCATTAAAACAAATGTGTGTACGATTGCAGCCCCGATGAACAACAGTGAAGGCAGTTTAATCTAAATGAGTAGGTAGTTTTATATTCCATGCTGATCTGTTTATCAGTAGCAAACACACGTCCCTGAATATTGCTCATTCTTTGCCTGTTGATAAAACCCAATAGGTACAATATTTCACAATTATTGTCAACCGCCACCTACCTTCCAACGAGTTTAGTTTAATAAAAATATAAAAAATAAACTGTGAGGGTGGACAATCTCTCTGCCTTTTATCTCTTTATAATGGTACTTTGGAAGTCAGAACGTGGTACAAATAGATTCATATTTTTTTTTAATTATGCATTTGTCATTGGTTGCTGCACGAGTTGAGGGAAACAACACCAGTGAATTTTGAGAGAAATATGATTCAATTAGAAGTGCGGGAAAACAGTGGATGCTTTTCCAATAAAGATGATATAATATTATATGGTGAATATACATATGTACAATGCTTACACCCCAATATGGAATGAAATAGGTGGGAATGTGCTTCTTGGTAATAAACTGAAGCAATACAATATCTGAGATAAATATTGCCGTTTCATTCAAAATCAAAATGTCAAATCACAGGGAGAATCTCTGGGTTCATATATTTCTCAAATTATACTTTATGATAATAATATTAATAATTTTTAGTTAACTTCCCACAACTGACAACTTGAAAAAAAATTACTCTCACACATGCACACACACAACCTTGGGTTACGTAACCAACAGAAAAGGGGGTTGAGACTATGCAAAGTAGAGCAGTTACATATAACAATACAAGATCCTTTGCTATATGTCAGATCAAACTCAACTTCCAGAGGTTTGTCAATCCACCTTTTCGTCTCAACCCTCCAATTTGTATTCATTTTATAAACAAAGGACTCTTTTGGTTGTAATTCTAATGAATCACAGAGTTACAACTAAACTACAAAAGCAATATTCTCTGCAGGCATGCAATAGTAACTCGTTACCAAACCAAACACATTTACCATGATTGTTTTAACCAGCTAAATTATTCAGAAATAGGATTCTGAGCACTTAATGTTATCGCATCATTGAGCCAACAGCTTGCTATTGTGGAGAGTGTTAGCTGCAGCAAAGAGGCTGCAAGGTTGATGGAGCAGGAAGTCAAACTAACTGTGAAGGAGATGCGGAAAAGGAGAGGACAGCGCAAAACTTTCAAGTTAAAAGAATCATAGGCGGCAACTGAAAACTTGAGGCAAAGTTTTTTTTACAAAACAAATTACTTGTAAAGAACCTCCACGGTCTTGCCCCCTCCCTCCCTCTGTGCCCTGCTAACACCTTACCTACCTGCCCGCTCCCTCCGCTTGGCAGGCAATGGCTAAGTGTACCCCTCTCTGCCCACCCCACCCTCTGGGACTCAATCCCAGAGTCCCTTTGCCTTTCCACCCTCCTTTATTCCCAAGGAGTTACTCTCTTATTATGTAAAAATGTGCCCAAATCGTCATTAATATTCAACCTGTCCGGATTCTAAAGCATTTTATATCTGATTTGATTCAGAGCCATGCAGCAGACTAAGATTTGCAAACTCGAGAGATGCCATAGAGTAGGTAGAGAGGGGCATTAACTCCTAACGATGGGTAATAACAGCAACTGGTTTAATGCTATACGCGGCAGTATTTCATGTCTGGCTTTTTCGGAGAATGAGGAGTCGTGAGTTTGAAATCACTGAGCTTCTAAAAGCCATCTGCCTCAATGTTCAATTATGCCAGAGTAAATAGCTTATAATGAATATATGTGAAGAGAAGACAAACGGCAGAGAATCCAAAAGTGAAGGTATTGGATTTTACAAAGGAATCTTCTTTTTATTAATAATAATCCTTGCATTTCACAATGGCCAATCGCTGTGGTGTGGTAAAATATGCAAGAAAGATTCAAGCTTTTTACAGGACAGTATTTGGTTTAATTTGCTGGGGGCTGTTGTATACTGACCACCTGCCCTCCCTTAGATGGGACAGCAATCTTAACCACACGAAAACTCCTATCTTTGCCCTTCTGTATCAGTCTACCCTGGGTTAGATAAACCGAGGCAAGCTCTTCAGTCATGAAAAGAGGGGCACTTCAAGAGAAATGTAAAATTTTAAAAGTGATTGAGAAAGAAAACCCAGTAGAATACCTTCAGCTACTCAAGGCAACAACAACAACAAACACGGGGGACATGGAGCAGGCCAGAGTCTGCTGAGCGGAGGGGGTAACAGACAACACAGTATGAAGGCTTCAAAGGCAATTTTAGTACAGATACCAGGAAGTTTTTTTTTATTCATTAAGTTAATTAACACTAAGAACGTGGAATTAACCAGGAAGGATATTTGAGGCCATTGAATGAAGTCATTGAATAAACAGCTTGATGCTCTACTGGGAGGATGGGAGTGCTGGTATTCTGAAGGGACGAGATCAAATGGATCAAAAGGCCTTCTCTATGGGATCCTTTCATGTCATCAGAATTTGGATATGGCAAATCAACCATGTTACAGTGGACTTTTTACAAACCAAACAAACTCTTAGAATCACCCGTAATTCATTTTTCAGACAACATAATCGCAATTTTAAACCCACCTTTTAATCTCTACTCCTATTCTATTGATCAAAACCATTATTTTACAAGGCTGTGAATGTTATGCGAAGTGAACGTGGCTCGATTAATTCTAGCCCTTCCGCTTGAGTGAAAGATCAAAGGTAATCCTTGTTTATTTTGTGAAAACACAGGTTTTAAGCAATCTTGGTGACGAATGCACTCTTGAAAGTTAATGCCTCCAGTTGCTAAAGTGCTAACATTACGGCTTCAAAGAGCTCTGCAAAACTCTCTGCTTAAAGTTGAGCTGAGTATAATACATCAATGCTTTCATGATCTGAACAAAGATTTCCTTCCTTGGTTGACTTGGCTATATCTTGCTAAGTTAATTCACATGGTATTAACGGGATAACTATAAATTATACTTTGGTGAGTAAAGCATTTTTTAAAAATCCTGCTGAGTCTCACAGAAATTGCATAAAGAAGTACATTAGCTCGAATTCAAATAATTCCTTCAGTCATTGGGCTGAAATGTGATGATATCAATGTATGTAGAACCTGACAAAATGACTGTTTTTGCTGACTTTAGCAAAAGGAACAGGAAGACTGAAGGTCACACCAGTGGACAAATTCACCCTTCAACAACAACAACAAAGTTACATTTATAGAGCTCCTTTCACGTTGAAAATGTTTGGTCCCAGAGCCCCTTTGAACCTGCGACTCATGTTTCACGGCTGGTTCACAGAAAGCCAACTGGAATCAACTTAACATTGAATGGAGGATCCATGAACAACTTCAAGACGGAGCTAAATAACTTCCTGTCAAATAAAAAGATTAATTGCGCTTTGAATTACACAAAGATAATGTACATCAAAGCAATTTTCAGAGCGAAATTGGATGGGTAAATGCTGGCGACCAATGGTCTACCATTCTCTGTGTTATTACTGTCCTTCGTTTGGTCGGCTTTTTGTACACTTGATTTTAGGATTGTGGTGACTGATTGCAAGACACAGCAAAATCAACTCAGTTTATGAAGTTGTGAAGCATTAGGTGCGCGTAAATTCCAAGTGGCGACTTCTCTTCTTGCCCTTTGTCCGTCGTGAACATCTTGCTCTTGATGCAAATGCCCCACACAGTAATCTGTTTGCTGTTTCGGCAAAGAGCAAAGTCAGAATGATTGCGCTCATGGCCGATGTGGGTTTTGAAGCGTTGAGAGAGTAGCCCTCAAGCAAGACATTGCATAGAACTGCAACCCTCAATAAAAAAAAGTTTGTGAAAATCACCAATGACAAATATAAAATCCAAAGTAACTTGAGCCACCTTCTGTGTAGCCGGGATGCAGAGTCTGTTAAATTCCTCCAGAAAGTGTGAAATTGGATTTCTTATTTAGTTCAAAGTTCAGCTGTCCTCGTATTATCTTCGTAGTCAATGGCAAAACAAAAAGGATGTAACTCTCTGTAGGTGCAAATTTAATCCAGCGAAACGACTCCCTTTAGATCGGTTTCAATGACAAGGAGAGTCTCAGTTTGCCTGCGGTTAATGATGCGTGAGAAATAGTAGATCGGGTAATCGATTGTCAAGTTTCAAAATTATGGGCTGATGCATGAGGTTTTACATGGCAAGAGTTTGCAGAGGTGAACACCATAACTGTGAAGCATTGTCTCACTGTCAGGCCAACCGAAGGATAACTTGTTTGACCGTAAAAGGTGCTGGTGTCACCTGGACAATCGCATCAGCGAATACATATTGATGATAATTAGGCGCTGTCTGATTGCCCTTTCACATCAAAGCCTTGTGGCTACGAGAAACAAATTGGTTGGTTTGAGTGGCATCTTGTCGCTGGCTTGAAATTATAGTTGAAGAAATTCAAGACCAGAAACGCTCTAGATTTGTGGAGGTAATTGAGGTAGTGGGTACAAATCAGCTCCGTTATAATGCTCCCAGTTTCAACATCTGATAACACAGGTGCCGGTGACAGCCTTTATTGTCATTCAATTTAAACACAGCAAAGAAGCGACACAGGGTAAATGCAAAAACACAAGGTCAAACCTAAAGGTGACCTGGTCCAAGTCTGCACTAAACCCTCCTCTTAGTTGCATCAGTCAAGCTTTCGGGTGTCATCCCAGCAATAGTTTTCTAGATAGAATGGTGGGATGTAATGTTAAGAATATTATACAACTGGCTTGTGGTATTGACTATAATGATCCTCACATTTGTTATAGTACCTTACATCGTTGAGACATGCTTTGTAAGTGCTTCGGAAGATTTTAACTGTGAAGTGCGGTAGCTGTCTGCATAGGGGTCACGAAGTAACATATACAGTGCTTACTATCTGTAGCACACTCACGTGAGGAAGTGGAGTCCTGTAACTCATTGGTTAGAGCTCTCGCCTTACAAGTGTGAGACTTGTGTTCGAATCCAGGCAGGTCTAGGTGAAACCTTGCGCAAGTTTCCTTACTCCACATGCCTAATAATAATCCCTCCAAAAAAAATAATAATAATAAAATTGGTCATTTTCAATCCACGGCTGTTTGTGGGCGATCGTGCGCATCGCCCACAAATATACAGTCAATTCACTTTTTACATTCTGTGAAGCGCTTTGAGACGTCTAGAAGCCGTGAAAAGCACTATATTAAAATGCAAGGATTATTATTATTATTATATGTGAAGACCCAAGATTGTCAGATGCACATATTATTATATGTGCACCTGACAATCTGAAAGTCGGCCAATTTGTCTCACTTTGCTGGGAATGTTATTGGCCCCAGACTACCATGTTAGCTCAGGGTTGCCCTCTATAATGATATAATGTGCTGCTCTGAGTAATTTATTTTACAAGAAAATAAAAACTGCTGGTAACATAATTGTTCTCATTAATGTTGGGCTGAGCACCAGAATCGCATCCCTCAAGGTTCGACCAAGACCGTAATAGTCATTTAAAGTTTTGATTCGTAACCAATTGTGCATAAAATTCGTGAAACATTTTTCTCCCCCATTACCTGATTGGTTATATTTTAGAAGCCATTATAACAAGATGCCATTGTCAATACAGTATAATAAATCTGGTTGATTATGCCATTGTGTCTGTTCATCACTTAGACAAATCATCCTTTGAGGAAAATTATATATACACAATAATAAATTGTTGTGTTTTTTTAAAGACACAACAAAAATGTGCAGATCCATGCATGCCTACATGAGAAATATGCTTGCCGCATTTAATACACCAGCATTAACATTAACAGAATATTTATTGCTGTTTCAAACATCAGTGTTTTGAGTCAATAGCTACTACTGCGGACTAAAATTACCCCATTGTGGGACCGGTAAAGCACTGAACACGTGACTGTTTATCTCACTAATAGGCAAGACTTATACAGCCACTTCCTATTAAAACCAACAGCACATTGCTTGTATTGACAAGCTGTTCACTGCAAGCAAAGCTTTCTGGCTGCATGCTCTCTCTAAAAAAACCCCATCATAATCCTCCCAACAACTGCTATGCCTGGAGTGCCTTCTCTAGGCGTTTGTCTCTTTGTCTCCAGCTTCAATCATTTCTCTGTTGGGAATCCTCCCACGAAGGATTTCAGCATCTATCCAAGCCCTGTACACATCAAACAAGTCACATCATTGAAAAAGCCCCTGTGTGCAATTATACACAGTCACTCACATGTTGAATCCAGGAATTATCGCTAACCCAGAGACCTTGGAGCTTTTACATTTGTGTTTTGTATGTTCTGGGACTTCAGGTACATAGAAAAAACAAGGAACAGAGGGGAGACCATTCAGCCTATCGAGACAGCTCCACCTGTTTATTAGATCTGGTCAGATCTTTTAATGCCATTGTCCTGCTCTATTTTGTCTAATGATAGACTATTTTGTCTTGGACTTTACGAATGCAAGGACTTGTGAAAGATTCTTAAATTCAGTCTCTGTTTGTAAGTTGGCTTTCTGCAGTTCTGCACATTCCAAATTTAGGCAGATTTGAAGAATTTTCCCCTTTACTGTGCCCATCTCAAATTGTAAATCACAAATTGCAGGCTAAGCCTTGGTTGAATTTTGAGGCTTGCGAAAGCCCTAATCATAACCATGCTGGGAATGAAACCTGCCCAGTCTAAACTGGTCGCCAGCCAGCTAGCCAAGTTATCTGAGATTGAAGCCTTTACAACTGACAAAATGGCAAGGAGCTCAAAGCAAGCAGAATTCTAGATTTCACTGAACGATACAATGGTGTCTTGTGTGGGTTCAGGGACAATCGAACTTGTGCCTGTAATACTGTGACAGCTTTCATCTGCCCTCTGAGATAGCTCCAGTGGGAACAAAGCCTGGGTTTTTAATGAACATAGGAATGGTAGTCCCCTGTTGTTTGTTTAACGGAATGTATGAGTACGCTTAGGTAAACATAAAACTACAGCAAGCATTACTCACACATTAAGCACAAGTCACCATATGGGAGACGTAACAGCAATAACAGCATCTGTTAAGGGTATGATTGTGACATCCCTTTGCCACTTCTCCGCCATTATGTCTCTTGAATATAAAGTGTACATAAAGGGTGAGGGATGGCACGCTCGGATCAGAGGAGAGTTCAATTTAATATTAAAGATAAATAACATTCGAGTGTTTAGAATCCTGGAGGTACCACGTGCCTAAAGCAGGAAATCTTGCAGCCTGGAGCGTTGCAGGTTTAACTGTTAGTTGCACTTTCTAAGAATTTCTGAGCAACAAAAAAGCGAAATTGATAGGCAAGCATTTTTTTTCCAATCACACTGTGTAACACAATTGGCACACTGTTTATTTTCAGCAGCAGCACAAGCGCTAGATTGGAACTGCTGAACACCTTCAAGCTGCAGTGTTGTGTAACTGTGCCGGAGAGGATGGATACTTTGGGGCCCACACTACCGAAAACAGGACGGCAATCTTGCACTCACAGCCATAAGCGCTGGGTTTTGCTCTATGTATGGCCTTGGTATCTTCCTCGATAACTCAAGAAGAGACATACATTTCGTTCCGACGAGCGGGAAAGAGGATTTGCTTGAAGATGTTTACCTGACAGCCCTCGCTCAAGCGGCTGTTCTTTAAGCTAGACGCGAGTCAGTAAGAGCTCAACGATTGCCTCCTCTCCATTCACGGGAGTCTGATTCCACCCTGACTTGACGTCTGCATCATACCTGTCATCATCAACAACAGTCAGAGGTGGGGATTGCAAACAAAAATAGTCTTTTCACTTTCTACCCAGCTCAGTACACAGGACAGTCTGTACACTATCATAATAATAATCCTTTTGCATATGACATAGCGCTTTTCACATCTTATCGACGTCTCAAAGCGCTTCACTGAATGTACAGTGGAAACTCGGTTGGTGACCACCTCAGTGGCACGACCATCCTGCCTAGTGACCAGTCAGAGTCGGTCCCGAATATTTCCTTACTCATTTCCAGTTAAATAAACCTCACTGACGCGACCGCCCCGGTTCCCGGACCGCGACCACTGATTTGACGGTTCCCAAACAACATTTTCCTGATCCTAACGCGACCACTCCGGCCAATCAGGGAACAAACAGTTCCAAACAGGGAACGAAAGCACAAAATCCCCAAGAAAAGTTTTTAAACTTCGCGCCACTCTCCTGCGTCGTCACTTCTGTGTTGCTAGACTGGTTCCCAATCCTGCCACGAGGGGATTTGCTGCCAAATACGTAGGGTCAGGTTAGGATCCTACAAACAGTCGTGCATTGAAAATGACCAATTTTATTATTGTGTCTTTTTTGGGGATGGATTATTATTAGGCATGTGTGTGGAGTAAGGAAACTTGCCCAAGGTTTCGCCCTGATCTGCCTGGATTCGAACACAGGTCTCACGCTTGTGAGGCGAGTGCTCTGACCACTGAGCTCTAGGAGCACCTAGACACACTAACTGAGCGGCAACAACAACAACAACTTGTATTTGTATAGTGCGCATTACGTGGGGTAGCGTCCCAGAGCAGATAATAAAGGCAGAACCGTTGCCTTTCTCTGACTCTGTGGTGCACTTATCCACTGAGCCATTGGACGGGCCTCAGCATCTACTGTTACAGTTGTGATCGGCATTCAATGAGAACATGGTAGAAGAAGGGCTACAAAGACAACAACAAAATTGCACTTGTAGAGCGCCTTTCACATCAGGGGGACGTCCCAAGGCACTGGACAGTCACTGTTTCAGATTGTTACTGGGTTGAAACTAAACGAAAAGGGCCTCTGTGAAACTGCTACATCCCAATAATTCTTCCACAGTTACAATGGTGGATTATAATTATAATGTTGTACTTTTGGATTTAACACACAGAACATGCAAATAGTTGGTATATAATTCTCCCATGCATCACATACAATACATGACCTAATTCTAAAAAAGCGATTCGTAAAACTGAATGCTGTTTTGATATTTAGGATTGATTTTAAGCAATAATTGTTGGTTTAATCTCTGGCTTTTTCAACATTTTTGTGTTGTAAATGATTGATTCTTCGGGAAAAAAAAAGTATTTGTTTTTACAGCCTGTCAGACCGGCACATTTTAAGGCTGCTGCAGATCTTATGAATATTTAAGGCGCACAAGATTTTTTTTAGGCCTTTGCAGTAATCTTGTGAATCATTGTGTCATTCAGAGGAGTGAGCAGAATTCTGAAGAGCAAATAGATTCAACTAATATATTCGCTTTCCAGTGCTGAATACTAAAAAAGATTTTTTTTTTTAAAAGTGTGCGTTTATCGCCACATGCTTCAGGAGGAATTTATCAGACTCCAAGCCACTATTTAATTAAAAGCGACGCAAAAAGATTGTTTTATTGACTTCCAGAGGAAATTAAGTAGTCGAGCATGTAATCAATAACACCTCCCCCCTCTACATAGGGGGGAGTTGGAAGTTTCTCTTCGTCAGATCATGTTATTTAAAGCAAAAACACCGGCTGCACAGGGGAGATCAGAAGACAGACTCTTGCCATCCAAATCGCATTGCCTTCTGGACCTTATAATTTTCTCCTCCTGCCAACAGCGAGGGAAAGAAATAGAAATCCCAGATCTTTTTTCAGCTCCAAGTGCCTCACATTGAAAATCTCTTTTTAATTATGGCGCTGGCAGCGATCGTAGTGTGGAAGGAAGCGGAGCTCCTGATTAACAGCGTATGAGAATTCATTCACCCATTTTCAATGTCAGATTTCCTGCCCCTCAGTCGGTCGGTTTGTTTATCTACTTGTGGTGGTGGGAGGGGAGGGAAGGTGGGTGGGATCTCTCTATCGACCTGCCTGATCTGCAGTCCATCAAAAGCTAAGGGACAATAGCAAGAGGGTCGGAAGCCAAAGAGGGTGTCAGGAAGGGAACCTCGATTTTCAGCTGAAATAATATCATAAATCACTGGACTTAATATCTCACTGGCTTCTATCTAGACTATCCACTATGCCTCTCACTCAACCCTCATACCTTTCTATATTGTATACGCCCTCAGGTCCTTCATGCCCTCAATCACCCACACACAAACCACACAGAACTCCGCTGCCCGCCTAACATTGACGCAATGTTGCATTTATATGAATACTGCATATTGCACTAGTATATTCCCCGCAACAATAAAACCTTAACATCAGTCTTCCTCAGCCAGTCGTATCTTTGGTTTGGCTCACAACTCGGGGAGAGGAATCAGAGAATGCAGCAGAGTGCGAAAGCATTGGACTTGGCATGGGCTCCGTGGCTAGTTTAAGGATGTTTTGGGAACCATCTGCTTGCATTCTGGAGCCAATGGAGATGAAAATTGGCTCCACGCCCCCAGTTTTCTCACCCGAGAATAACTCTGCGTTAAAGCAAAAGTCTTGTCTCCTTCCTTAAATCCCCTGTTAACAGTGGTTTGCTCATAGTAACTTCGTACTCAAGTACTTCTCAAAGTGTTATTTCACGACACACTTGATGATTTGACAGGCCTGTCGGGAGACTCACATCGCAGACTGAAAAGTACCTGTAAAAATAGGTATGCTTTAGTTAACAGTCTGTCATTATATTTTAATGCCTTGAGAATTTGAGCGTTAAAAAAATAATCACGCTCATCCAGTCAAAACCTTCACAGCTGAGTTGCAAGATAATCAGAGAAATTATATTAAAGGGACAGCAAAAAGATCAGGGGAATGAGATTAGAGTAGAAGGCTCCAGTGTGGTAATTCGCACCAGCACAGATATAATACTCCGAAGAGCGTCCTTCTGTGCAGTAAACATTCTACGATTTATACCTGATTACGCGTGTTATTAATATTGATATTCTCTGTCTCTCTCTCTGCACGATTAGTTTTGAAATGTAATAAACAGGGGATGAAAAATGGAACGATAGTTAGCACATGGTTGAAAATTGCAGTAGAAACAGACTGAGTAAAGATAGGCCACAGGATATAAAGTTCAAGCAGTAGCATCCCATCCTATCCCAGGACAATGTCATGGTCATTGGTAGCTGCCACTAAGACTCCAACCAGCATAAAGAGCACTATACAAACACAAGTTGTTTTGGTTGTAGGACATATTCCCAGGTCATAGTATTTCACACACAAAAATTTTATGTCCCCACTTGATTTCTCCACTGTAAGGATAGTTTTCCCTTGGGAGACATCCATATAAACTGATGATTCCTAGTAAATCCCAAATAATTTTGTTTGTCCTTCCCAGCATTTAGAGGGAAAGAAAAACAAAAAGCATTTTTCAGTTATCAAATTTAGTCTGTCAATACACTGAGCAAAAGCATTTAGCGAGTATGCAAGGGCACAAACTTCAGAAATTTAGCTGTGATTGAGAAACATTTGTGATGTTCAGCCAAAACCACGTCTGACAAATAAAAAATAATTTCAAACAAGCATAAGCGAGACTATAGAACAGTTGGCAGCAAACCATCTGGACTACAAAGAGCCAGCTCCTTTCAGACTCCTCAAGGGTGAGTGTTTTGATTTTGGGGGGGAGTATGGTACAGTATTCACATCTGTTAAAAGTTTTATTCAAACTGTGTAAACTAAAAAACTTGCTTTTATCATTGTCTGCAGTTGCTCTTCAAATTATATCTAGTTCTCCCTCTGTTGGTTGCCTTTTTCCATTTGTTTCTAAATTTAGATTTTTTAGCAAAACGATCATTTCTTTCAACAAATTGATTTAATAGAACTATTTTGTACAGTATGTTTTGTACAGTGTTTATTGGACTTTCAAGATGTGCTACTGACCCTAATTCAAGTGCATTGACTCCCAACATTAATGTTTTATATTGGATCAAGAACTGAAAGCTTTTGATAGAATGTTCTACACGATGGGAGGGAATGGGATCATGGTTTGTTACACTGGATTGATGCACTTGAATGAGAATTATAAATTCATTGGGATTGCAATTGGATTAGATGTGCACTTACTGCAAGTTAACAGTGTTTGTACATACATTTGCAGTTTAAAAAGGACACACTTGTCTGATGCCAAAACAGCTTGAATAATGAATAAAGTATTCAAAAATGGATTATGTGATAAAATGGTCAACCAGATGCATTTATATTTGTAGCCTTTTTTCAAAAACAAATCTAGCATCTGGAGGGCTGACAAGCTTTTTCATTCATGTTGGAAACTTAAGTATATTGTCCAGTCTTACAATTCATAACTCCAGTTGAAAAGATGATCCAAATATAGTAAAAAAAAACAAGTAAGATTAAAGATGTAAGCAACTACTCCTTCTTTAGTACTTTGGTGGCATCTAGAATGCGTGAAAATCACATGCAATGATTATTATTATACGTTTTCAATTAAAAATAAAATGATTTTTCTCCTTTTCAATTTACAGGATATGCTGCTGTTTTCTATGCAATCTTGGGCACCATATCTTCAAAAGGACATTGACAAGGTTTCACAAGAATGAGAGATTTATTGCTCTAAATCATATACATAAAATATAAGATTCACAGAACTTAAATTACTTCATGGGTGGTGGGGGGGAACAAGGGAAGATGAAATGGGGATATGATTTATCCCCTTTAAAATGGTTCAAAGCATGGATAATGCAGATGGAAGCAGGTTATTAAGAGCATAAATAAAGAACTTGAGTACATGTACAAAGTTACAGGAAACTTGAAATGAAAAATGTATTCCCATGACTAGAGATGTAGCTTACCTATTGAAGAGTGAACAAGCATGGGTTGAGTTCTTACAGGTGGATAATTGGTGCCAGGAACTCTTACTGGATGCAACAAGTGAGTGACAAGTTTGCACATAAAGTATGCAAGTTCATATCCATCACCCTACAGATCACTACAAGAACATACAGGTTCACTCAACAAACACTAACGCTACCACTTGGAGATGCACAGTTTCAGCTGTAGTTACTTTAAACTGCGAGAAACCGCTTCACTAAGCAGTTCAATCCAACGTAGAGATACAGATGACCAAAACACTGTCAAATTGTATTTTAAGGCAGAAGGGCCAAAGCCCTTATCTCACTTACTATTTCAACAATTGAAAGATAAGCCAAGTAGTTAAGTGTTTTAAAACGTGTTTTAAAGGTGTGTAGATAGTAGAGGGACAAAGAAAGAAAACCGCTCTGTACTTTGAAAGCGTTCAGTGAGGAAAATATCACTCAATGGATAAATTCAGAGAATCCCCATGTGGCAACAATTCAAGACACAGCAACATTACTTTTTTTTATTAAAAACACAAATCTTTCACATATGCATCGTTACATCTTTTGAAGGGTACGTAAAATAAATAAAAGCTTTTAGATCTAATGACATACACACACGCACACACAAACACACAAAACAGAGGAGCTGTGCTGCTCAAGATACACCCATGTGCCATTGCGGAAAGTATGAGTAAAGGGCATTTTGGAACAATTCTTTACAGGGCCAGTAGATCATGCACTGTGCTGAATGAATGCCTTGGTGATTGATTAGTCAACGAGTCACTTGTTATAATATGTATAATACTTTGATAGACCTCAACAGTGGACCATAATTACAGCAAAAGTCAACTCGGTAGGGTGATCCAATTATAGTTGAGAGTGGAGCGCCCAGCGAGATGAACAAAGAGTGTACTGTTCCATCGGGAAGTTTTATATTGTGGCAAACCCCTTTCTAATTACATTTTATTTGTCGCAAACATTTGTCAAAGAGACATTTTTAATTGGTTTTTCCCTTTGCTGGGAGCCAAAATGAATATTTAGGTTCCATTTATCATATTTGCCTGGCACTTTGCCTTTCAAACTTACTGATGGGTCCTGACTTCCCTTTGCAGGTTGATGTTTAAGCGGGAAAGAACCACTCATCGAGGACGCCCACTCGGGTGGTAAGTACAAGGCTGCGTTTCCAGCAGAGTTCGATGGTAACAATGCACACGTTCCTCCGAGAACTGGTGCAAAGTGATAAACTTCCACAGCGCTGGAGATAGCAATGGAGACAGTCGAATCTATTGCCTGATAGCACCATCCCATTTGCTCACACTGTAAGTAATCATGCACAGCCAACTGCCAAGATACTTATCCCATGCACAGTCATGTGGACGGACATATGGGTTGTAATCTGTGTTACTTGGCATGTTTTCAAGCAGCTTGTTGACATTTCAGCACAAGAACACGGCATAGGGAGGAGGGAGCAACAGCCACACCGTGTGCTGACAGTTAAACAGAACCATTCACCCATTCACCACACCTCCATCAATAAGCTGCTAAACAAAATCTCTCCCCCCCCCAAAAAGAATAATACAATTGTTTTGCAATATGAGGGGACAGTGGCTTCCAGTTGATTAGCACACAAAGTCCACCCATACCATAAATATAACACCAGGTACGCACCTTAAATATAGAATCCCCCCTCCCACCCAACCCACTACACTTTCACACTGAAATTGTCATTGCCGTAAATAAGTCACTAATGTTGCACATCACCACATGTCAACCTGCTGCTTTGGTCTTTCAAAACATCCCGTTCAAAATCTTCGATCATGCCACAATCATTTGCTAGAAAAGCTTTTGTGCCATACATATCTTGCACTATATCACAACGCAGAAGCAAAATAAGTGCGCAGTAAGGTTTTTCCATTTCAAGTGTAGCACCCGCCAATGCTGCAATACCCATGTGTTTATCTGTTCACTATAACTCATCGGTACACTTTCTTTCTCGCTCTGCTATGACTACAATAGGCTATAATTTATTCCCCATCCTTCAAGGTCTGGACAATCCAGCTTCAAAAGTAGTCTTCCTATCAGCACAGAATTAATTCCCTGTATTCAATGACTTCAACAGGCTTGTAACAAGTTCCATTCGCATTTTCAGATTCATTGCATATCCATGTTAATGGCTGTTCCTATATTATCTTGTCCTGCAGTCAGTCATTTCTGCATTTGGCCATTATACAAATATTAGCATCAGCAGATATACTCTGCAACTTTACATTTACAGAAAGTATTCATTCGGGGGAAACAAGCGAATAACTTTAGTTGCTGGAACTGAAACAAAACCGACCATAATGACATATTGTACTCGACACAACATTAGCATTCTTCACCTATTTTGCTCTGTTTACAAATTCTTTGAGATCCACTGTGCATTCTACAATGGACTGACAAATTACACAAGTGCTAACAGCCAACACTGAAACCAACAAAGGTTGTCTCTCTGCGTTCCCTACTGTAGACCTGTTTATATTTTTGCCTAATGAGGCGATTATTCTATTTCCACAACCTGCACATAACTTGGTTTCATTTGAATGGAAAGGCTCGCTGGAGTCTCGCTCGGCCAAAACATGCTGTAACACAACCTGTAAAAACTGCCGATCAGATCAAATATTTAAACAGCCTATCTTTTCAGAATGCATTATTTATCATAATAATATTGCATGTAGTTGCTGTGCTGAGCATAGGTTTAGCAGTGAAGTGAATAGAATAATTTCTTCTTTTAACAAAAAATGGTTCTTCAATTTGAATCCTTTGGCATCAAGGACTAAAGTGTGCATTTTTACGGAGATGAGAAACTAAGAGTCCACTGTTTTACCTCCGGCAGAATGAACCTTTGAAATATCTGGGGAATATAGTTGTGAAGCACAAACACACAAATGATATCAGCTCCATCCAATCTCTGCAGAGCTCATTAAACCCCCAACCCTGACCCAACGTTAAGTGCAAACCGAGTTTGCCAAGCCGAATCTGCAATTAACACAACAAAATCCAGTTCATTGCAATTTAGAGCACCATTGTGATGATGAGTTCAAAAATATTATTGGAGGTAATGCGCTTGCATGATCATGTATATCTATGAGAAGTCAAGGAGCCTGCAATAAGTACAGTACACCTCAGCAATCAAACACATTTCAGTCCATTTAATTAAAGCTGGCTGACAAGTCTATCCATAGATTTCTACATTGTTGTGGCTTTCAATGTTACTATCAGTATTGACTTCAACCTAAAATCAGGCACTGATGAAGTGACATATTTATCCATTGTGCTGTTTTTGCTGCTGCAATCAAGTAGTATCTTATTCTATGAGTAAACCGTTTCCTTCCCGTCACCGCAAGTGACAAATCGATATCATTACAGTGGGACTGATGCGTTGCTTCTGTGATTTTGTTAGATGATTTCACCAGTAGAATAACTTTCTCACGACAAACTTTCCCGATGACATATTCTTCAACCGGTCATCAGGTTATATTGCTAAAGGTGTAGAATCATAGAGCCTTACGGCACAAAAGGAAGCCATTCAGCCCATCGAGTCTGTGCTGGCTATTTACAAAGAGCAATTTAATCCCACTCCCCAGCTCCCCATAACCCCGTACTCCCCAAATAAATGTCTATCTCTCTTTTAAAAGTTGTTATCGAATCGCAGGATTAACACATCACAATATTCTGTCCATTTGACTATTAATGTAATATATGTAATGCAATAGCACGTCGTTGAGGCGTCTAAAAGCACCTCACAGAATATATTATTCAGTGTGTATTTTGTGGGCGAAACATGGCAGCCAATTGCACACAGCCGTGTCCCCACAAAGACATGGATTGAGTGAAGTGGATTGAGTGAAGTTTTTTTTTTGATAGATATAGGATTGGAGAGATTTTTCTGTGAGGAAGACAAACCAAGAGTGGAGGAAAAAAAGGAAGAAAGAAAACGCTGGAATTGATTTTTAATGAACCAGTTAAATATTCTTTGTCAGTAATTAAATGCAGAAATCTATCATTAGTAAATCCATAAGATTGGAGAGTTGTGGCACATTCTGTAATTACATTTCTTTACAAAAGTGAAACAAAATCCTCTGCTTTTTTGCAAAATTGCCATTGTGAAGAATCTCTCAATACTCCAACATTAAAGCTTTGTCCCAGTATAAAACAAAAAAGCATGCACATTACACTTTTCTGTCAGGCTGAATCCAGCATAACTGAACACAGTTTTCTGCGGTTCTTAAAATTGCTCTTTAGGTTTAAACTCCAACAGGTAGGTTGTAGCTAGCTGGACAAACCGAGAGAAGCTTGCAATTACCCCAGCAAACATTCCAGGTTTCTCCAAGCCTTGGCTAATCTGTATCTAAGATCTGTAGGATATGGTAAGTCAGATGCAATCCTCTGGGAGAGAATATGTCCTCCATTGGAAAATAAACTCTCAGTATCTGAACCAAAATTGTCCAAAATCTACTCTTAGATAGATTTTTTGAATAGGTTAGATACCTCGCTGACCAAAATAAAAGGCTAAGTTGATCAGAAAGAGTAGCCCTTACAAGTCCTATTTTAGTCAGTAGGTTACTTGACATTTTATTATCATGTGGCATTAATTATGATGTAAGACAAACTAGATATGTTTTCTTGTGATTAACGTAATAAATAATAAATTATGTGAGGATCTAAACACAACCTCTCTTCTAAACTGTATACCTTAAATAATTACATTAGAGGCACCTTGAATTTTCTTCTGTGAATGTTATCGTGTGAATGTTATCAGTTTACCACAGAAGGATCCAAGGGATAAACAAATTGGTTACTGCATAGTTAAATAAGGCCCCTCTCTCCATTCCATTCTCTACCTTGCTAACTCGGAGAATCCTTCCCCCTAACTTACCCATTATTCTCCACTTGTAGCACAAAAATGCATTGTTTGGGAGGGAAAATACATTCACACACAAATACAATTTCCATTCCTGAGAAAGGGCTTGAAGCACTCGAAAAGTAAAAGATTGCATTGTGATGCCCACAATTTAATGCCAATTATTTCACTAATGACACCAGCAGAGGTTTGTCTGGGTCATAAATGTCACTGTCTGCCATTACAACAAGTCTTTGTGCTCAGTCACTGTAACATTGGCATGCCTTCATAGAGTGAACATTTTTTATTTTACTTTTATGTTATTCGCCAATCTGATAACTCTGCTAATTCACTAATTGCAAGATGGAGCTGTTACATTAAATTCCGCATTGCACATGGCCTGGTATTTCACTTCATTCAATCTTATTACTATACTTGCCTGGAGTGAATCATAAAAATTCCTTTGGTGGAAATATAATTTTATCAGAAAAAGTGATATAGTAATAATCCCAATGTCCCCAAGTCTTTGTGTCATGACTATTATTCTTTCAAGCACATGAAATCTATAATAAAATGATTTGTCTTTGATTTTAAAAGAGATGTCCATATCTGATAATATAGATAATCCAATTTTCAAGAAAAGATGTATTCCACTAATAAATATATTGATAAGTAATAAACACTTCAATTGACACGAGAATGGAATTAGATTTGAATATTTGCTCGGAGGGAACAGTCGTGGATTGAAATGACCAATTCATTACTTTTTTTTTAAAGGGATTATTATTAGGTGTGTGGAGTAAGGAAACTAGCTAACGGTTTCACCCTGCCTGGAATTGAATCCAGGTCTCTCGCTTGTAAGGCGAGTGCTCTAAACAGTGAGCTACAGGACTCCACACTCCAAACTTCCACACATATATATACATGCCTGATCATCATACTATCAATATCTGTGGTTCTTGATATTAAATACTACCACGGAACACCAAGAATGAAGAATAACTTTTACACATCAACAAATCCCATATTGAACCTCTGCACTGTGGAGCCCAAGATAATACAGTACCTTGTTTATTTGATGTTCTCTTGTCGATTTCTACAGAGTTAAATCAAAGGAATAATCAGTGGTGGAATTATAACTAATTATAACATTATCTTTCTATATATATAGTGCTTTGAAAACCCACTTGGAATGTAAGATAAAGTTTGTCAACTATAATAGGTTGCATTATAAGAATTGTCAAAAAGTAGTTAATCACGTCTATTTTACAATCGTTCTTTGCTCCTACTGTTGAGTTTCTTGGGGGAGTGAATGCTCAATTATGCACCAGATTAAAACTCTACATGATCCGCATTCTAATTGATCGATGTCGAGTTACCACATAAAATCTTATCTGCTGATTGTTGTTTCCACAAATTCCTTAATCTCTTTCACGAAGTTCTAAATTGAGGGTCGAAACAATGTTCAAAATGTACAAAATGAGCAGCTAGCTACTAAATGTAAAGATACACAAAAAAATTCTGGTATCATTCAAACCATATTTGACAAACAAGTTGATGTGGTTCTCCACTGGAAAGTTAGTATTAATTAGTACATTTGATAACTTTTTAATAGGGACTATTAAAGACTAAACAACACAGTACAGACTGTCATTTTAAAAATGTGTGAAAAGTCTGAACTTTGGTACCAAATCTGCTCTAAACTTGGCAGTATTCAACTCGCTGTTGCTGTACGGCTATGTTGCCTTTTCAATGTTCAGTTGCTTCTTTTATCTACAGTACTCTCTGCAAACAAGTGCAGATTTCGATTGAAATCGCAAAAAGATGAAAATAAATGCTTTATTAAAGACTGATTTCCTTAAGCGTTTTATTTTTCTTTTAAGAAGGATTAACTTATCGAACCGATACTCACATTTCCTAAATGGAGATCGCCATTTGTTTCAGGACGGGGGTGGGAGTGCGGGAGAGAGGCATGAGGGAATCAGGATCATTTTCATCACATTGGAGCATGTGAATTGCATGTTCGGGTCATTCACTCACAAGAGGAACTGGCCAGTGATTTTTCACTGTCAACAACATCACTTTGAGCCAGGTTGGTGCTTATAAATTGTGCCATGTCTTCAACCTTGGAGTATTAGTTGAACTGTTTCTCAATCAATCAATCACGGCGCCGGGAACTAGCTTTTCAGAAATTGATGTTGCTAAGATTTATTAAAAAAAACAGGTGCCTATGACATTTGCCCACGTTGGGTTGAAAAACTAGGAAGGTCTTTGAGAACGATATGTAGGAATCAAGCGCACCAGCCTTTGGGCAGGATGAACTGCGACAACATGTTTCATCTCTGCAGACAAGAGATGCAATCAAACAATCAAAAGTTGAGCCCAACTTAGCAAAGTGCCATTACCACTGGGTGACTTGGCGTTGAAGCACCTTTGGGCAGTAATGATGGCGTGTCTCATTTTCTCCACTTCTGTTGAGTTAGGCTTTTTGACATTTCATCACAGTGGCTCAAAGCAGCAAACGAGCCAAATATTGAAGGTGGTCCCACTAATTTTATCCAGGTTCCCAATTGCACAAGCAGAACATGACAGATTTCTCCAGATGTTCCGAGTCTCGTGGATCATCTCTCTTGCTGAGTGATTGCAAATATTACTTTCGATTATTGTTTGCTCACACCTGTGATCAAACTGGTGGGAGTTCCCGCTTCTACTTTGACGTTTGATTGTCACGGTTTATTTATTTTAGCCATTTCAGACTTTGACAGAAAGCTTCAACTCTGGTCGTCAGGAGTGAACCTCTGGGGTCACAGGACAATAGGCTCTGTTCAGAGATGACAAGCAATCAACCCACACAATCAGAGCTGCTGTACTGCTGGCAGCCAGACTGCCAATGGATGTTACAAATGGCACATCAAATGCTGGGAAATAAATTGCGCCATTGTTTAAAAGGTTCCTCTCTTGCGTAGCAATTTGCATTCGTAATCAAATGAGCAATTCTCATCATGGTCGTGAGAGGTGCGGCATTAAAGGATTAAAAGGAAAATCGACTATATTCCCCTTACGTCACGATATCCATCTTGATATTCAGCGTGTTTTCTGATTGCGTGCTCGGCAATGTTCTCTTTGACAAATTTTCAAACGGATGCTGGCTGTGTGCCTCGCTGCTAAAATGCTGGGAAGAAGGGTTCGCGCAGAGAGCAAAGTTGAAGGACCAAAAGAATAAGGTAATAAAACAAGCTATTCATTCTGAAAAGAACTGAAGTAAAGGGTGACATTTTTTTTTGCTGGCTGCCAACAGCTGCAGTGCTTTCTTGTGAGACACAACAGCAAACAAGTAGCCTTCTGTCTGTCTTGCTTCCGAATTCATTGCAATTTGTGGTAATGAATGGATTCAATTAAAATGGAAATACATTAAAAAAAAATGACTGCCTGGTGTATAGAATATACATGAAAACAGTGTGGGACAAGCTGTTGTGGCAGATTACATGCTGACCTTGACAAAAAAATGAATGAAAGGTCATTCTTCTGTGCTTGTATCCATTTTTCACCCCGTTAGACTATCGTTCTCACAAATGCCAATCATTTTTTTTTAGGGAAGTCATTGGTATCTATAATTGCATATAGTTACATAAAGTGACAGAGCAGGCAAATAAGTCATTCGGCCTATCTCAACTCAGGTCCACTTGAGCCCTTCCACACCTCCTATTTTCCTCTAGACTCTTCTCCTTCTGCATACATTTAGTTTTTGGTATTAAAATACATTGAAGCCATTTGCTTCAACCAGTTTCCGATGCCGAGATCCGCAAAAATTCCCTATTAGATCCACTCCGAGCTATTGGTGACGACTTATTTTGAACTCACCAACAGGTGGAAATAGCCCAACACTACCAACATTATGATGCAATAAGGAACAGTCTCAAATACAAGGAATATTGTTCTTTTTGTGTAGTTCAGCTCAAGCCACTTACATGTTAATTAGATGATATAATAATAATACTAATAATCCTTGCAATTGAGATAGCGGCGCATCACATCTTCGAGACGTCTCAATGCACATCACAGAATGTACTGTAAAGTGAACTGCCTGTATTTTGTGGGCGAAACACGCAGCCAATTGCACACATATTAGGGCCCATCACTCACTGCCGAAAGAACTAGTGCTCTTTTTATACATTGTAATCATGGTATCAGCACACAGGACTCTGAATCTTTGATGCCCAACGACAACAATCAATATGATTACTTCCCCAATCACTGCGTTGATTTTCAAAAGGTGGTAATGATGAGGGAATAAGTCACAAAAATACCTACGCTGATGGAGTGTCACTTAAATTTACTCTGATTTGGTTCAGAGGATATAGATTTATACCAAGGTTGAGTAATGCGTAGCTTCTGTTCCAGTATAAATCCCTTCACTTCAGCTCCTTCAACTTTGGCCGCTGCAAAGATAAACGGACTGAAACGGAAAATCTAGCTACAGTGCCTCGCGAATTAAAGTCAAGGTGTTGCAGACGGAGCAAAATATTCCAGTATGGTTATTCTTATTGAGTTCTCTTATTGTTCAACACACAGCATCAATGTTTTCTATCCAGCAAATGAGCATTGCCAATCATGTGGGCTGCCAAGAATTAGTTTCCTTTTTCAACTCATAGAAACTGACGAACAGAATAAGCCTCATCCTTTGCAAAATACGCCCATCCCCCACACGAACAACACACACAACAAATGAAACAAATGTCTAGGCAACATCCGTGTATGTAATGTGTACACAAATGAACACAAGCTCCAGTATTGTTATGCCTGCCATTGGGTATGACACTTGTTCAAACTAGATTCCCCATAAAATCCTATGTCCTTTTAGTTTATCCTCCCTGACTATCGTCAGTCGCAGAAGTCATCGGTCAAATAATAAAATAATCCTTGCATTTGATGTAGCACCTACTGAGCCAGGCTAAAGAAATGACAGCAAAGTAAGTAATGATCTCTGAATCCAGTGGTATTTTTGGACTATTAGTCTCCTATCGCCCCATCTCAATGACCATTTCAGTTGCCCAGGAATTTCCCCCAATACCAACCCTATCCACCTTAGTCTATTGTCACATTGCTGCAAACTACATATTGCCTGTAGCTTGGCTCAGAAAAATACAAAAATACACATTATTTAGTTGTGTTTCCCAACTGTAGCTGGAGACTTTAGCTGCGAGGCAGTTTATGTCCCTGGCAGTTGGGAATCAGTAAGGGGCAACACAGTGAGGAAAGGTAAAAGAATGGTGCTTGGATGGCCACAGGACTCAAGATAGATGGAAGGATATTATGGGGAATGAGGTTTAAGTGGAAATATACCCTGGAGTGTGAAAGAGGCAGGAAGATGCCATGGGAAATGAGCTAGGTAGAAAAGTATAACAGGACATGAGCTGAGGTGGTGGTGGGGGGCGGGTGGTGAGGAAGGATAATGAGACAGTGAGCAGAGAACTGTGGGGGGGAGGCAGCTCAATTCTGATTTGAGCATTACCAGAGGCAACATGAACCGCAGTAAAGAAAGACCTCTCATTATTTCCTGCAAGTTATTAAATTTAATTACATCCCTGCCTGACATTGCCCCTGCAAAACAACCATGTACTAAATAAAACAAAACCGAACACAAGAGTTGCTTTGGGCTAGTAATCTTTAAGTACGCCATCATTTTGTTTCGGGAAACAAAAATTATATTATTTCTAATTGAGAAGATTATCCACGACCCAGAACCTATTCAATTGTCAAAGATGCAGGCTTTTAACATCTTAATTATTCACCATCGAGCTGAAATATTTCCTGCAATGGAGTGCCACTGTTGTCCCCAGCACAGCAGGTTCTATGAAAGGCAAGGTCAAACTTGTATTAAAAGGATTGGAGAGGCCAGGAGAGGTAAGTGCAGTTCATCACACCCAATGTGGATCAGCCCTATTCTGAATGCCTGCATCTCCTCAATGAACCTCGGGGCAATTCTGTGTGTTGGATAATGGCAGAATTTAGAAACACAATTTAGTGTTTATGCCTCTACAGACCACACTGCATTTACTCAATAGGAATCGTATAATCCTTGGTGTTAATGCTATATCCAAAACATTATTCATTAGTTCTTCTGTGCTCATTAGAAAGAAATTGCCAAATCACATAATGATTGTGGTTTGAAGGCTATTCCAATGGATGAACTTGGGCGATCAATGTTCTGTTCTTGATCAACTCTTTTTTAAAAAAAAACAATTTATATTATGCATTTCATGTCAGGAGGACGTCTCAAAGTGCTTCAAATACCTGGCTTCACCTATGAAGAAAGGAAAACCTACATTTACCGATTCTAAAAAAGCTTTACCATTTGTGTCAAATGGTATTTGATTGTTAATATTGTTTGTGGGTCACAGCTGTGCATAATTCACTAGCGCATTTTGCCAACAAATATATGGTCAATTCACTTTACAGTATATTCTGTGAAGCACTTTGAGAAACCTAGAAAATGTGAAAAGTGCTACATCCATTGCAGAATAATATTATTATTAATAATAATTAATATTATACATGGGAGATGAAACAAAATCCAAATGGTTAGCTCTTCCGCACATTTCCCCCAGTGCTCATTTAGATTTTTCTTTCATTTGTTTTTACACAACAAAAATGTATTTTTATTGCATATATTTTCCATTAATTCCATCGCCACCCATTCGCCCACCCACCCCTTCCTGGCTCACCTCAAGAACAAGCATGTTGCAGTGATTTCTTTTTAAATTTTACTTTAAATTTAGTCAGTAATAATTGACTGGATTATTGATTTATTCAAATCCTCCACCATTTGCTATACACCACAATATTGACAAACAATAGCTGATGTAAATTGCAAACATGAAGTTAATTTTCTAGATGTGCCAAATTCTTTTTTAAAAAAAAGATATTTCATTGATTGATTGCTCTCTGCAGCACCAATTATAAATCCATTTTCAATTATAACATTAAAATAATAGTAAATAATAATCCTTGGAGTTGATACAGCTAGCCCCTTTCATGTCCAGAGGTACCCTGCTCGCTAGGAAAGCAGCATCGTTCCTATAAAATGTTTAATGGTACCAAAAACCATTACACTATAGTTTTGCTGTCTATAAATAGTAGCTACTTTACATGAATCATTCCTGACCTTTTTTGGCATTTGTGCTAACCTTGGCACAAGATCAGTGGTTTCACCATCAAATCCACTGTAGCAGAGGATTTAAGAGATGTATAAAGGACGTCCCACTACCTTCATAAAGACAACACATTGAGGTGGTGGTGGTACATCAACCCTTAAATATCTTATTCCACATACTGCATTATAAATCTTCTGGTTACAATGCTAATTCAAAAATGGAAATAGATATATTTTTCGAAATACGTAAAAAGGTTTGGAATTGGAGTCATGAGCGGTGCTTGTTCAGAGGACAAGTTTCACAAGCTACGCAAACGCTTTTCCATGGCTGATGTAAAAGAGTGAGAAGAGCGCCAGCTGAAGGGTATCATAGAAAACAGCTTCCATTATACCCCTTGCTTTGGCCTTTGGGCTCTTTCATTTACAATACTCATTTGTCAAGGGCTATTCACTTGGAACAGGATTCTTAGCTTCATTTACCATATAGAGTCAATATTTTAGATTACAGCTCATGCATCAGCCCTCAGGGACCTACTTTGATGCACTGAAGCTTTCGCGGGTGTGCCTTGTGCACTGCCTCAAACCTTGATAGAGTGCATTCCACAAACCATTCTTAATAATTTTTTTTGGTTATGCCTCAATCATTATTATGCATCAAAGAACTGGTATTGTCATCTCGCTTTGCTAATGTAGATATAGCTTGGCAACGTTTTATTTTAAAGCGATGTGGACAAGGTTAAGCATCACTCCATGACTTTCTCCCATCAAACTGCAGTCTCTCAGCTGAGGTCTGTGCATGAAGCAGAATTGGAAGAGACGTTGAATTAAGTTTTTCATTCCTCCGATGACCTGCTGGTAACGATCATTCAAGTCATTTTTAATTTGCAAAGTAAAACCCTGGATATTTGTGGAGTCGATTTTTCCTTCCACAAAAGAGAGAAGAAAAAAATGGGAAAATCTTCATTTTTAAAACATTTATTGGAATTGTTTATCACCCCAAAAGAAAGGGTGGAAAATCAGTTTAAATTATATAATTTTAATGGTTCTTACCTGATAGTAGGCGCAACGTTGAGGTATAATAATCATAATAATAATTTTATGTAGTACCTTATCATGCTTTAGACACCCAGGAAGGTTGTACAATTGAGTCAAATTGCGAATCATGGCAAAAACAGTCTCTAGTTCTCTGTAAAATAATTTCCATCCAATGCATTTTCACACATTATAAACCAATTGAAAAAAAAGCTTTTTTTTCTGCTGCCTGTGGAACTAGTTTTTTTAAAAGGAATTTGGCTACGCACCTTAAAGATGTGGAAACATCTCAAAATACTCAAAGTACATCTCAAAGGCCATTTAGTTTGTAGCTTAGTGACTAACTGTAGTACAGGGAAACAAGACAGTGAATCCAGACCAGCAAACCAGTGACCCTATGCCTCACACCCTCGTCACAAAACAGCATTGATGAATGAGTAATGAATGTGATTCCAGTGGTGGAAGAGAAGAGGTGAGGTTGACATAGGTTTGGTCATTTATCTCTTTCACTGTAACTTTGCTCGGAGTCACTGCTGAAGAAAAGCTTAGAAACTGTAGTGATAATTGGTGGTAATCCCATAGTGTGTGGTTGTTCACCTCTCCATCATTCTCAACCCCAGTGGGGACAGATATGAATTAAACCGTTTACTGTTTGGTTATATTAATATTTAATATACACATATACTTTCCAGAAACAAACATTAAAACGCAGCTGATTACAGCTCTGGCTGCGAATCTACCCCACATATCCTCATCTGAGAAAGTCTGGCTTCGAGCTTGTTGATTCAATTTTCTTTACATTCACTGTGTAAATAATAATTGACAGAGGGAATTCTCAATAGCACCTCAATTTTTACAACTCAAATGCTACGACCTTTTCCAATCCTTAAAAAGGCTAGGATTATTAATCTGCAACTACTGTACTGATATTGGCAGGATTGATGCTGCTTAAACAAGCGTGTAAAGTCTGCAGCCCCAGAAAGAACACAATTCATTCTGTTCCGAGTCAGATTTTAACCTTTTCCAGCAGTGCATGTTGTTGTCAGCTCTGGGTTCCTTGGAGATTAACTAAAGTACCTGGCAATGTGCCCCTGCAATGATATCAACAGACTGGTGGATAATAATAGTAATACTCCTTGCCTATGATATGGCGGCTTTATCGTGTCGTTGAGACGAAGCGACGTGCTTCGTGGGATATATTGTGAAGTGGATTTTGTGGGTGAAATGCAGCAGACAATGGCATACAGTGAATTGAATGACTCCCCATTTATTTTTTAAAAATCTTAATATAATTTTTTTAAATAGGTACAGGCTATATACCCCTCTCCAATAAGCCTGTCTGTCTGCTTCCACCACTTTTATCTTTTGCGACTTGTGAAATTAACAACACATCAGAAAGAAGGAAAGGAGTCTCTTGGTTATCCCAGAAACAACAAAATAGATTGAAGCAAAAGAAAGTAGCTTTATCTCACATGGGGGAAGAGGCCTGGATGCATTCATATTGTTTCCTTACTCCTCCGGGTAAGCGAGCTCGGCAATGCCTGTTCACAATATGAATGTGCCCATTCCAACCATTATTTTCCACCCCCGCTGTCCAGAGAGAAAAGGATCATCGTGCGCTTAGATGTCCGAGCCAGTTGTGCTTGGCTGTGCATTGATTTGAATGCTTGAAACTCAAGAGGTAATTGAATTACCATTGGGACTGACAGTCAACCGGTGGGAATATACTTTATAATAATCCTTGCATTTGATGTAGCACATTATCGCGTGGCTGAGACGTCTCAAAGCGCTTCACAGAATATACCCTAGAGTGGAACGCGTGACTGCATATTTTGCAGTTATTGAAAATTCACAGAGTGAATTTTTAATAAGCTTAGTGACTGGTGAATTCACATTGATGGAAAGCACAAGGCTCTATATTTTTCAAAGAAAAAAATACCATAATTTGACATTTTGGGTCTGCTTTCCGTTTGAGATAGTTCCACACCATCCATCTCCAAAATCTAGAACTCTAGGGATGCGTAGCTTGTAGATGGAGGTAAAATAACACAAGTGAAAATAAATTTTCCATTGCTATATCCCATCAAATGCCAATGCCCAGTGCACCTAAATGTAAAAGGTTCACTTTCCAACCATTCGAAGCAATTACAGTGTTGCTGGTTTTAAACATTGACCCCAATGGTTTTATATTATATTACAAGATTATCGCTCTGCAGAATTTGCACAACAATAATCTGGTGACCCACATAAAGTCACTAGTATATCATAGAATCATAGAATTATACAGCACAGAAGGAGGCCATTCGGCCTATCGTGTCCGTGCTGGCTTTTTCAATAGAGCTGTCCAATTCAATCCCACTCACCCATGCTCTCCCCCATGGTTCTTCAAATGTGTCCTCCCCAAATAACAACAATTCGATTGATATAGCGCCATGCCGGACGGCGTCTCAGAGTGCTTCACAGTAACGGATCCCGGGACCGAGCTAAGGGTGTATATCTATGTACTTCTGTCTTAATCAGTCTTTCTGTCTTTGTTGTGCAATACAGCACAAATGAATGGGAAGCAGGGCCATCACAATCTCGTGTAGAGTCACCAAAACCAGCAGCCATAGCTGTAACATTGCTTTCAGTATTGGATACCACCCTGCTTACTGGGTGCGCAAGTCCATTAGCAAGTTTTTGACAGGTTGATCTGCGCATTAGTAGGCAAATAATCGGTTAAACTGAGGCAAGCTGGAGTTTACCAGCTCTTTAAGCTGCAGGCAGCCGTATGAATTATTAAATGTGTTCTAACGCTAATTTCCTGAAATGCATGTCATTAGGAGCCATCCATCTTCAGCATCAAGTGAACAATTCACTGGAAATGTTTGATAGGAACGGTGCTTTATGGTGCCTAAGTCGTTTTGGTCAGTCTTCGAAGGAAGCGAACAAGTGGGGATTAGATTAAAAAAAACTACAAGTGAACAATTATCTTCAATTTACAGTCAGTAAACATGTTGATTCACATTTAATACTTGGTTAAGGTGAGAATATTGAGGTCAACCTCACATGTGTTAGACAGTCATGAGTTTTTTTTGGCCTGTACCCAGCACGGCATACAACCATTAAAATCAATTGCTGGATTTTAATGAATTTCTTAATAATTGGACTCTAGGTTGGCGAGGGATTTTGTTTTCCCTCCATGAAGTACAATTTCAGAGCATCCAAAACCTGGCAAAATTCTGAAAGGCAAGCGTTGATTTTGAAGCCGATTCCTCTGTAAATTCTTTCAACTCTGAATTGTGACGTTTATCGAGTAAATCCAGAACTCAGGAGGGATTTTACCCCCGGCGGTTTGCGAAGCAAAACTCACATCTGTGCTCACATTTGAAGTTACCACAGCTTCACAAATAAAAATTGAGAATTATGTTTGCAAAACTGTAACTCAAATAAAACAAGTCAAAGCGAGATACAATAAAAAAAATTGCTTCACTTTGGTGAGATAACTCAATCATGTTATTTCAGCAGCCTCACTGTTCTGTCTCTCTCTCTCCCTTTTGGCGCTGAACTGTCTGTTTCGATATCAGTCGGTCAACTCAAGTGAGCGAAAGTTACCAGGAAACCATCAAACCACACAGGGCATTTCTTCCCGAAAGAAGGTTGTCGTAGAATAAGCACATTTCGTAGCATTCACATAACGCCTCAACGCTGAAAACCTAAACAACAACGTGCACTTAGACGGCATCTTTCACGTGGGGTATTGTATACTTTGTGGGAGGTGGCGGGTGAGGGAGTGGTCACAGGGTGGGACAGCAGTTATAATAATAATAATTCTTACATTTCACGTCTTCTAGACATCTCAAAGCGCTTCACAGAATATACTGTAAAGTGAATTGACTGTATATATAAGGGCGAAACGCGGCAGCCAATTGTGCACAACAGTGTCGCACAAACAGTCGTGGATTGAAATGACCAATATTTTTTTGAGGGATTATTATTAGGCGCCAGGAGTAAGGAAACTTGTGCAAGGTTGCACCTTGTCGGAAATTGAATCCAGGTCTCCTTGTAAGGTGAGTGCTACAGGACTCCATGAAAGACTCAAAAACAGAATGAAGAGGGAGGAATTGGGCAGAGGGGAGGTGCCCAAAGGCACACAATAAAGGTAGGTTTATAAGGGTGGGATTTGAAAATAGATGGAGGTGATGAGGCAGAATGATAAAGGTAGAAAGAGTTAAAGAGATTAAGGGGCCTAATAACTGCAGGCTGAATCACCGGTAGGGCTGGTTAAACACAGCAGGCCTATGTTAGCTGAGCATGGAGGGAGGGTGGAGGCAAGCAGGGGAATGGGGAATTGGGAGATCAGAGTGATAGGGGCATCCTAGAGAATGAAGGTGAAGACATTGCATTCAATCCATTCTGAGATAAGAAATCAGTGGAGGCTGGCGAGGGTTGTTGTTCTAGCCTTTCAGGACCAATCAAACCTCCGCCTTTCTAACCTGTCTCTTTCCATTTTTCTGCTTTGAACAAATGGACGCTGGATCACTTGATGCCATATTTCGGTGAAGATATCACATTTGAAACACTTGAAGAAACCACACTGGATTTGTTATCCATCTGATCCATTTCAGGATTAACTTCAGCCCGTGGTTTTGCTAGTATCCAAAGGAATGGATGTTATCGCCTTTTTTTCCCCCCTCTTATAATATATCTATAAATAACCTACAATGTTTTTTTGTCTGCTGGCATGAGCATTTTTGTTGAAACAGCACTAAAGAGCTCCACCTTCTGGAGATTAAAGAGGAGCAAGCATGTTTTTTTACTTTGAAAAATTCCTCTATGAAAATAAATACACAAATAGAAATAGTGTCAGCATCAGATGACTAAAATTATTGTGGTTCGACTCATTGCCTTCAACTGCTGTGTAGGGCTTTAACCCCATTTCCGCATAATCCTCTACACTGAATACTGTACATCTTCACAAATCACAGCCATCAAGTGTATTAGAGCATATTGTAGCTTAATACAGTCAACAACAACAACTAAATTACATTTGTAGAGCATTCAAAGACATTTGCTGCGAAAAAAAACCTCTCAGGCAAATGATGTTACTGAGTTCCAAGATGTTATACTGAGTGAAGTGGGCTATAGAAATGAAAGTTGTTGTTATTCACTTCTGCAAAGACATTTCTAAACTTAGAAAACGGGTTCAGCGATCGCGCCCCTCCATGTATTTTGACAAGTTGCTTTTGACTATGATTAACTGAAGAAAGAAACCAAATGTAATCAGCTCAGAAGTAGATTACTCACTCACTCATTCAGAGACAAGTTATTTCAGTATTTGTTGGGGGTGCTGGAAGGTGGGAAGAGAGGGTTTTTTTTCTTTTATAAACGTGAGTTCTCATTTGTTTCTCTAAAACATGGCAAGCCTCACTTCAGGCATGATATTATTGCTTAATATTTGTTTTAATCAATTTCCTCTCCTAAAAAAAATAATAAATTGGTCATTTCAATCCACGACTGTTTGTGGGACACTGCTGTGCGCAATCGGTTGTCGTGTTTCGCCCGCAGATATTATTACAGATTATTTACAAGGATTTTTTGCAAGGATTATTATTATTTTATTAATTATTGCTTCCATCGGTGCTGTTCTTCGTGGGAAGTGATGCTCAACATCAACAGGTATTAAAATACATTGCAAAATGCATGTGTAAGCCAATCCTGCCCAAAGTGAATTTAATGTCCAAATAACACATTTCCTTCTGAGCACCAGCAGAGCAAAGAGTTTACCTCTGACCGGACAATTTCACCTGTAGCCAGCCTACGCACACTTTTTCTTTAACTGACAAGCTAAAAGACTTACAAAGAAAAATGTGAAGAAAGCTGCATTTTCATTTTACAAGTGAAAAGCGAACAATAAAATCATGATGCACTTTATAGCTAGTGTCAGCAACCCAGATCAATCAAAATACGGTTGAGCCATATATACTCTTCAGCTCTCCTTTCTCAAACTTACCTGAACCATAGCATTTCTTTGTCAAGAATTTGCTGATTCGGAAAAAAATGCAATTTTCTAACTTTTTTTTGTAGTTTGGCTAAAAGATTAATGGTTTTTTTTTTTACCCCCAGAAAAATCAGCGAACAATAACATGCTGAGGAAATTGCAAAACCTTTTTTTTTCCACCGGCGAAGTAGATCAGGAGGCTTTATAAACAAGCCATTAACAAACCTTAAGGCAATCCCCACTACACTAGTTTCACATTTCCAGTTGCGAAACCTATTTCTTTTTATGTGTTGGATTGGTGAGAGTTTTAAGCTGGTTTGAATTAATTATAAATTACGAGCAGCTGTGTGTTATGGATTCATATCAGCCGGGAAACAAAAGTAACATAAATTACATCCAGTTCCCTCTAAGGTCCATCAATTGCCCCCAAAGTACATTGTTAAAACATACAAAATATAGCTGTTGCCTTGACTCTCTCACTCTCTGTTAAATGATGGTTATCAGAAAAAGAGGAGGCTTTCCTTCCCCCACCCTGACAGTATTTTGAAACAAGCTCCCAAAAGCTACAATTAAAATGAATAACATCATGAAGAGAATAACAGCCACACTGATATGAAGTTTAATAAGATACAATATACTGGAGGATCTTACTAACAGGAGATGTTGCCTCGATGTGAACACTATGAAGCGACCTTGAAAAACATTTTAAACGGAGAGCGATTCACAGAAATGTCTAGTAATTAAACTCAAAGCAAAGTCAAATCAAGCTGAAAGGTCATCGGTGTGTATAATTCAATGGCCACTCAGTGAAGTGCAATTTTGTTCAAATTCAGCTTTAACTACAGACCTGATATAAAAAGCGTCACTGGGAATTATTATCAAGATGCTGCAGTGATTAAACTGTAATAAGAACCTTCCTTCTGTTCCACATTACATTCCCCCAAATACTGTATGTTCAAAATGAGTGTGGTGGACTGAAATTAAACAGAGGGAAATAATGTTACACTCTGTCCAGATGTAATAAGGAATCCTACCGTTCAAGTAAAAATTATCAAATTCATTAAGTCAAAAGTGTACTGTAGTTAAATAATTTTATATAGCCAAGTTTAATACAATTATCTCATAATTTATTACTGTACTATTAAATGCAACACAGATTAAATAATTTACCGTGAATTCCTTCTTTATTTATCCTTCAACTCACGGTGTGTATGTGTAACAAGCAAATGTCAGTGGAGAGATTTTATGTTGTATTTTTAAATCACACAGAGATGGTCCGTGACATTAAAATAAAATGGTTCTTGATGCATTATTAGATCTACTAAGTTCCACAAACTTTACAAGAACTTAAAAAAAGTTGAAAACTCAGACTAAAAATATAGATATTCATTTTGAACTGTTAAATTCTCCATTTAAATACAGTCCAATCATGATTCTTTCCTCGAGTCACAATCTTGTATTTACATTTAAATACTCGTATAATTTCTTTTTAATTGCAAATGCCTCATGTTGGGTAGTCTAAAACCCTGTCTCCTGCCACCTTGAATAATGTCATTTCAATTGTACTAGCCAGATTGTACCAGCTTTGTCCACTTGTCACTCTGAACAGCATCAAGCGAATCCAAACATATTCATGTTGCATAATGCGTCGCATAACTGCATTATCTCTGAGGCTCTTGGAGGATTAGGCCTGGATTGTCCAGTGTGCATTGCCAACTTGTGACACCAATAGATAGGATTACATGGCAATGGTTGTGTCTGTGCCATCAGGTAATGACTTTCAATGGATTACAGGGTGTTGCATAAATTCCTCACATCATAATGGAGGGGACACAATGTCGAGGATTACAGATATTGGTAAAGATAATGCTCTTGTGAGCATTAAACAGAAACCTGGCTTTCGGTTTCTAATAATCCATTATATATTTTTAAAAAGAGTCAACTATTATTAGATAGAGTAGTTGTTTTCAACCAAAGGACAAGCTATGCAAAGTATTGACTTGAAACAAAATTGAGGATTTCTACCAAACACAGCATAATCTTGTACTGTATTACAATTACCAGCATTATATATGATCATGAAAGCTTTCTTTGCGGATCAGTAAAAGCAATATGCATAATTAACAACTATTTTAAAAAGTATTTAAAGGTTGTTTACACAAATTATAGTCAAAGACCCACTCATTGTTATCATGATGTTTCAATGTCAATAGTGCCCTATCAAGCCATCGTTTCGCTTTCAATTTAAAAATTTTAATACTAGTATTCGGATTCACTGTTTACCTCCCTTCGGTTTCACACATTCTAATAGAACCAAAACTTAATCACTGCTTAAAGCTCCCACCGGTTTCCAGGGTATTACTAAACCAAATACATCACTCACACTAATGGGACAAATGGCAGTAATTTAATGCCCTGTTGTCTTCTAAATAAAATCAAAGTAAAATTGGAGCAGCGAAGAGACTTTATTTCTTAATGCAAACAAAATTAAACCTGTCAAGACGTCTGATGTACCTCAGGGACAGGAGAACTAGTGTTTAGCAACAGGATAGTTATAAGGCATGAAGAACTGCTATTTTCATGAAAATGAACAATTAACAGAACTTAGGTGTTTCAGTCGACTCTCAGTGTGTCTTCAAGTGATTACGTAACACAGTTTTGCACTTCCCCTGATGAGCAAGCAAAAATGGCTTTGATGCATGATTTCCCTTGGTGAATCCTAATGACGTGTGGCTCCAATTTGCGATCGTCGCAAAAGGGTTTATGAAAATAAATAAAATAACCATGATAAAAATAATACTAATAATGCCTTGCATTTGGTATAGCACCTTTCACATCAAGGACATTCCAGATATAAGGTAAAGTGGAGCGACTTTTTGTAGGCTAACTTTATACACAGCAATGTTCCACAAACAGCCACGGACGGAGTGACCAATTTTATTCGAGGATTGTTTGCCAGGACACTGCCAGAGAGAATAGTCCCTTCTCTATTCAATAGTCCCATGGGCTCTTTGAAAATCACCTGAGCAGACAGACATCTCATTCATTGGACAACATCTTCAATAATGTAGCATATGCCTAGCACTGCAATGGAGGGTCAGATTAAGACTATGTGATTCCAAGTCCCTGTACGGGATTTGAACCCATAGCCTTCTGATTCTGAGGCAAGAGTGCTACCAACTGGCCGGCATACATCAGACAACATGGATTCCCTCAGGTGCCAAGAAGTATCTTCAAACACAACTTTGATCTCCACTCAATCATAACAGAGCTGGACATCTAAGTATTTTTTTGCGAGGCAAGACTCATATCTTCTGTTGTTCCCATTAATCCAACGCGCTTGACAAAGATGTTAGAAGATGACATTATGTGAGATCTATGAATGCAATCCATTTTGTGACTTAGTCTTTAAATTCAAAAAAAATTAATAAAAGGGAAGTCGGAAAAAGCAATTTGTGCCAGGGCCAGGAACATCAAAGAAATAGTCACGTTTCAACAAAAATAACAACAACAAAATTACATTTGCATGTTTCAATAATTTACATTACAAATAAACACTGTAGAATGAACCTTGAACATAAGGAGTAGGAGTAGGCCATCCGGTCCCTCGAGCCTGCCCTGCCATTCAACAAGATCATGGCTGATCTTCTAATCTAACTCTACCTGCCCGCTTTATGCCCATATCCCTTAATTCATAAGAAATCTAAGAACTTGTACGTTGTACCGCTAGATAGAAAAGTGGGAATCAGTAGCAAAATACACACTGTTGACTCTTCAGTAAAAAGCCACTTTTGTTTTTCATGTTGTATATGCCCTGGATCTATTGTATGGGTCATTTGCTGCCCATTTGTCTCCAGGCTGAGTTGAATGTAATTAAGGCCTTCACACAAATGGTACCAACTGAACCGATCCAGATACCTTTTCATTAGGCTTGATAACTGAACTCAGCACCAAATCATGGCAATTTCATGCTGCATTCTATCAAGTTAATCTATTGCATTTCTATTGCACTTTATGAATGTGAAGCAAGAAAATTCTTGGGGTTTGCTGAACTATAAACCAGATGAAACTCCTCTCTTTCTGCTGGGTGGGCCAACTTTAACCTAAACCTAAACTTCAGCTACATGCAAGTCAATAGAATACGTTTGAATAGATACATTCATTGGAGACGCCATACAATAGGTTATTCGGTTATATTTCAATTCAGAAGCTCTGACCTTAAAGGAAGTACCCAAAAGACCCACATTTAGAAATATGGGCAACCAAGATTTACTACAATCCAACGGACTTGAAAACAGCTTACAGACATCAGCAAGTTATCCACAGAAGAGGAGGATCTCCAGGGTCCACATTCCCAATACAAAGTGTTCCCATTTGGTCTCATCTTCATTCACAGTGGCTTCACAAACTCCTTGTGAATCTGTATTGATTTATGCGGTCGTCTTATAGGTGCATATCACGAGAACTTCAGCTTAGTGTATTCCATCCATTGTTTGGGACATTAGGAGTTTCTTATTCAGCTTGGAATAATTTTAGTGGGAACCAACAAAGGATTTCATATTTAATATGTTCCTATTATTCAGGCAAAAGAGAATGACCTCCCTTCAACAAAACAGTTGGTCTATCAAAAGTTCAATGGTATCTTCTCTTTACACGTTTCTTCAAAAAATAATGATTCTTCCCACAGGCAATAGGAAGCTGGCTCTGCAGTACAAGGAGGAAGACATGTGTTTATTGAATGATGCAGAAGTGAGTGGAGTGGTCGGGTTGACCTGGTCTGTCACGGCAAAAGGAACGTGTCTGCTTGTTCAGCTTCAGAATCAATCTTTCAAAACTAAGGAGCCTTAGAAAATACACGAGCAACGTGATTTGTTGACTAGTCACAGAGTGGGCATTGGAACAAGGCTATTTTGATCGTATTCGGTGTGTAGCAGGGAAAGATCTGAAGGGAAAGAGGAAGCAAATTTCTAGTCAAAGAATAAAGTAGTACGAAGATATTTATGACTTGTTATCTTTCTGCCAATGGATATTAGTTTATCCGCCAATGTAGAGCCCTGTCGCTAAGCCATATGTCAGTATTAGTTTAGAAAGATGCAAGTAAGGATCAGGGTGTTAATTACTGTGACAGTGAGTACACCAATTATTACACTAACTACAAATAAAACTAGCTACATTCCAGATATAGTTTAACTGCTCTAATATATCATTGCAACCCTGCTAAGTATTGTACAATTTGCTGCATTTTACTGAGGCTCAAAATGAAAGATACTGAATTAAAAATGCCAGTAAAATCTCCCTCTGAGAATTATGACACACACACTTGCATCCATGCATGCACACAAGAATATATGTACTGTTTACGCAAGCAGGAGACCCGGGTTTGATTCCCGGCAGGTTGAAACCTTGAGCAAGTTTCCTTGCTCCACATGCCTGATAATAGTCCCTAAAGAAAAACACAATAAATTGTCCATTCAATCCTCAAATGTTTGTGGGACACTGCTACGCACAATTGGCTGCTGTATTTCACTCACAAATATACAGTCAATTCACTTCACAGTACTGTATATTTTGTGAAGCACTTTGAGAAGACATGAAAATGCAAGGAGTATTATTATTACTGCAAAATATTTTTATGTAAGATTCTAACAAAAATAAATTGTTCTGTCTAGCCCATAGACCCATTTGCCCATCTGGGTAAATGAGTTGAAATTTGAAACTTCTGAAGACAAGAAAAATATATGCATTACTACATTGCCATATGCTAAGTGTTCCATCATTGAGCAGCGGCAGAGCTGTAACAGGAAGATTCTCTGCCTTGTCTCCTATATCACATCAGCAGCATTCAGATGTAATGCTGCAAGGAAACACAAAGATGGCTTGCGTGTACCATGAATTTAAAATCATCTTAAGTATTTATTGACCTACCGGTAATCAAACACATTAACCTAGTTTCTAAGCATAACAGTGAATATCAGTTACTTGAAAGGTCTGGATAAAGAGAAATTGATTGAAGGAAATCATGCTATCCAGTAGGGAGTGGGATTGAGTGGTTCACTAAACAAACTTGAGTTTGATTTGCAGATGTGTTTGGATGTACACGAGTCATAAACTCAAGAATAGACCTGAAAGTGAAGATGTTTAACTGGAACAGTTGGAATACATTTCCTGCAAAGAAAATGAATGGATGTATGTTTTCAATCTGTGTATGGTTGTGGTATCTTTGATTGATTTAGTACAAAAATCTAAAAATTGGATCACTACATCCCTATTACAGAAAGGGGGGGGGGGCAACCTCTTTATTTCGCTCTGAGACGCTGGGGTGGGAGGGGGGTGGGTGTGGGCGCTATAAGTGTAAGTTATTGTTGTTGTTGATTGGCGCAGTATATAGGTTTTAAATTCAGACTAATATATGCACACAACATTCACTATAGGGTATGACACACCAAGCGCAATGCATTGGCTAATGCTAACAAATTAACATCTCAAGGAACATAAAGTTTTTCACGTATCATGTTTCGAACCGGAAACATTGAAATGCAACTTACCATTAACACTGAAGTTTGTTGAAAGCCTTGTGACGTCCTCCTGATGTGAAAGACGCTATACAAGTGAAATTTTATATATACAGTATATAAAACAACAAACGTTCAAAGGCTATTGCAAATAAATTTTTTTTGTTGTAGTTTAGCTCTATGTAAAGAGAGAGGTGTATTTGCACAGTAAATAGTGACTGTCAGTTATTCCATTAACCTTCAGATAATTATAAACAGTCGGTTTTCAGCTGCTCAGTTCAACAGATTGCAATTACCCAACATTCGGCAAATGCTCATTTTCAGTCAAATTCAAAGAAATGACTGCAAGGCTGCTATCTCTGAGCAATGTTAACAATGGAGAGGACAACACAGCTGGACAGATTGAAGATGAACGTATTTCCTACAGTGAGTCATAGGTCTTAGTTTAATGGAAAGATGCAACGCGGCGGATGTTTCCGTCTTTGAGCAGCTGCAGAAGGTATAAAAGCAGCGTTAGAATGGGAAGGGTGATCGTCTGACAGGTCTCTCATCACGTCAGATGTAGAGAGGGATAACACATTACAGTGAAGCCTGCCTATTACCAAACCAGTCACCGTCAATATTTATTACTATAATTAGACCAGGACATTACTCAGGATTACGAAGCAATTTAAAAGATTTAACGGATTTAAAAGACTAATTTTATTTAAAAAGTGATTAAAAAGTTAAAGTGGACATGTTTAAGATTATGTATATGGAATGAATTGAAATGAGGACATTGAAAACTGGATACTTGATGAAAATAATAATAATAATCCTTGCATTTTATATAGCGCCTGATCGCATCTTCGAAGATGTCTCAAAGCACTTCATAGAATGCCAAAATGGCACTAATAATAGTAATAATCCTAGTATTTGATATAGCACTTTTCACATCTTCTGTATGTCTCAAAGCGGAATACACAGAATATATTGTAAAGTGAATTGACTGTACGTTTGTGGGCAAAACGCAGCAGCCAATTGCGCACAACAATGTCCCACGAACAGTTGTGGATTGAAATGACCAATTTGTATTCTTGAGAGATTATCATCAGGTGTGTGGAGTAAACATGATATCTATTGCCATTATTGGCAAGGAATTCACACGCAAAATTTATTATTTGGGAGGTGGGGGGGGTTGGAGTAGTAATGATGGATTAGCATAACAAATTAACATAAAATATTGCTCTCACGCAAACACACAGACATACACATGCACACGAGGAAAGGTATAACGTTGTTTAACGGCCAATCTGTACGGCTTCACTTACAAAAAGAAAATGCGTATCTGAGCCTTTGGCTCAAATTTAGCAGAAAATTTCCGGATTGTTACTTGTTGCAATCATCTATTACCCTGGACTTTCAGCTGCCAGTCAGTAAACACTAACAATTTTCTTGTAACCGGATTATAAGGAGCATCGTAGCACTCCAGCTCTAAATCAACAGAGCAGTCCCTGTTGTGCTATCATATTGATGTGCTGATCATTCTGTGTGACTCCTCACCAGAGATAGGCAGGAATTTCCTTGCTAAATTACCTTCAAAGTAAGCCAGAGCATTGCAATCAGATTAATCTTGCATCGTTCCTCCACAATTTTAATCTTTTCACAGGATGACAAGAGAAAAAGTATGTTTCACCTTATCCTCCGAAGCATACTATACAAAAAACGCTGAAAACTGAGCTTTGGTACAGCATGTAATCCCTTGTCAATGGAACGCTGGTTCGTATTGATTCGAATGGTTCCTCAAACTTGTGTCACAGGGCTAAACAGCAGGATTTCATCTCTCAGATTTTCACTGTACAGCAATTTAGCTGAACACAAATCGATCCAATCTATCTGTTCACTCAGCGAGTGCATTGAGAATGAGAAATTTACTGTAATCGAGTTCATCACTAATTGGATCAAGAGGCCTGACTGTGGAGCCCAGTAGCTCAGTGGTTAGAGCACTTACCTTACGAGCGAGAGACCCGGGTTTCATTCCCAACAGGGTGATACGTTGGGCAAGTTTCTTTACTCCACACGCCTAATAATCCTCAAAAAAAATTGGTCATTTCAATCCACTACTGTTTGTGGGACACTGCTGTGTGCAAATTGGCTGCTGCGTTTCGCCCATATGTGTATATAGTCAATTCACTTAACAATTAGTCCTCACTTGACATCGTAGTTGTGTTCTTGAAAAGTGTGACTTTACGCAAAACAAAGTAAGTGAACCCGCATAAGAATGCCGGCCATTCAGCGTCTATATGCACCTACTCTACTTATTGTTTTCACCCACTGCCGAACAACATAATAGCGAACATCATGACGTTAAATGGATATATGTTCCCCTTTGTATCAGCAACATAATAACGAAACCACATTGACTGAAGCAACGTTATGCGAGGCCCAACTGTATATTCTGGGAAGTGCTTTGAGACGTTTAGAATACGTGAAAAGCTCTGTCTCAAATACCAGGATTTTTTTTTAAAAAGAGTTGGATGTGGAGCAGTAAGAGACGTACAATCAGCATCCCTGGGCTCGAGGAGCAAAACTAAAATCAGCCACAGTGCCCAGTTCTGATTGCTACGCATTCTACTTACACAAGGCTACGAGGGTAAGACTGGATGAGGGCAGAATTAGGCTTGTCTATGGCTCTGCATCAGAATGGCTGTTTTTCGTGAAGTAAGAGAGAGCAGTCAGCACACATTGAATCATGTAATCATTGAATCACAAGCACTTTGAGATGTCCCACAGTCAAAAGCTGCTGTATAACAGTAAATTGTAATGTGTAGACCAGTAAACTTCCTTTGTTGAGTAGAAGAAAACAAGCCGAAGAACATATGTAATGACAAGGGATTGAATTCTCCAGAGCTCTGATCTTCCCAAGTGTTTTTTTTACTTTAGTGGTAAAGTAGCTCATTGCATTCAACATCTTCAGAGCTATTGTAGTATTTTGTTCCTGGCAATGGGTAAATTGAGTGCAGAAAAATTCATCCCCCAGCAAATAGGAATTCTCTTGGGAGTAACATTGCCTAAAGTTTCAAAAACCACAGAAAATTGTTGCTTTCAGTCTTAACTCAGCCCCTTGGGATGTTATCCCAACATAATAATCATCCTTGTATATGACATACTGCCTTTCACATCTTCTACTAGACGTCTCAAAGAGCTTCACCCATTTGCGCACAGCCATGTCCCACAAACAGTCGTGGATTGAGTGACCCAATTATGATTGTTTTTCTTTTTTTGGAGATTATTATTAGGCATGTGGAGTAAGGAACCTTGCCCAAGGTTTCGCCCTGCCCTGCCTGGAATTGAACCCGGGTCTCTCACTTACGAGGCGAGCGCTCTAACCACTGATTGTCTAACCTGGAGCCATCGTGCAGCACTTTAAAACACAACCAAAGATTCCACCAGCAACACGTACACTGCCATTGGTGCGTGTAATCAACTGTGTCAGGAGGTAGTAAACATGATTTGCAAACATGTTCTATGTTGTTGAATAGATTTGCATAGCTTTAATATACCAGGATGCTCCTGTCAGTTGTAATCTGCTTCCATACAGCGTGTGAGTCAGATTGCATTATCTTTTGTCTGTATTGAATCTTTCTGGAGTCATCAGTAGTTAAAAATCTCTCCCTTTCATATTTTTAAAAAAAGAACAGTTTAGCTTCATACTTATTGCATCAGCAGACACAATATTTCAATAGGTACATTGTGTTTGAGATTCTCGTGTGCCCACATTAAGTTCCAGAGCAACCTCACAGTTGCTTCACCCTACAGTTCCAATAGCAATTCTGGATCATATTCCGTATCCAACCTGCATTCAAGAAATAAAAATGCATCAGGCATCTTTCCCTTATACCTTTTGCAGATGCAATGATGTCAAATGGTGCCTTTAGCAATGACCATTTCAGATCAGGCTGTAAAATTATATCCTCCATATTTATGGAAATGTCATTTTGATTACAAAAAAAGAAATCTGTATGAGAAGCTCTGTATGTTTGGCCTGGAGCCCTGAAGGTATAAGAGAACAAAACTGCACTACTTGAACTAATGAACTAAAAAAAAATTATTTGGTTTTATTTTCAATCTAATGTGCTTGACTGAATTGTCAGTTGAATTAAAATCGCAGGATTCGTAGAGAAGTGCAGTACTTCAGGACACAAAGAAGATCCAGTTACTTTTACTTGTAAAGTCTTCTTTGAACTAAAGTAAATTTCTGCCACAAGCTAACTCTGAGCAAGTTTACTATTGTCGCCTAGAATGCACAATACTGTATTGCAACAGATGAACCATTGTTTTATTGGGCCTTAATGGGCTTTTCCTACACTAATAACAACAGCGCCTTGGGACGTCCTCCTGACGTGAAAGGCGTAAATGTAATTTTGTTGTTGTAAAACAAAATTGTTCTTATGCAAAATTCAGATATCTTGTGGTTAAAAAAACCTAATATTCTAGTTATGACTGTCTTATTTCTTTTAACAGAACTTCAAAACAAATGATAATTATCTGTCTCAATATTTGATCATGATTTGCAGTTCTGGCTCAAAGGGCTTCTTATTATAGGTCAGCTCACAGTCGGAGACAGCAGCATTCTGCAAACTGATGATAAAAGCAGCTGGGAGAAAAATTGCTTAACACAAGCATAGACAGTTGCTGCATTGCACCACTGAACAATACTCCCAATAAAAGCTGAATTCAACACATTATTGGTGTGTACACATAGCTCATTTCATAATAGTTATTGTGGCACTGTATGCAAATTAGTGGCCAAGGTTACCTACGAAGGTATAGTCACTTTGCTTTACAGTACATCTGGTGAAACATTTGTAGTCATCCTACCATTGTGAAAGGTGTTATATTTAATGCATTTAAATATAATTGGTGTTATTTGTGTGATATATTGCTATTTTGGCATCAGACATCAACATTGTCAGAGGTGCCGTCCTTTGGATGAGATGCTAAACTGAGATCCCACCTGCCTGTTCAGCAGATTCAGTGTGACACGATTGGAAAAGAGAAGAGGGTATCTCTTCAGAAACTATTACCCAAACTACATTACTGGTGCACATAGCTGCCAAGTTTGTTTGTGCAAACAGCTACTAATAATAATTACCTATGAAATCCTTAGAGATGCTCTGATATGATAAATCTCCAAAAAAAACGCAAGTTCTTTCTTTCTAGCACACCTCTACCTCCGAGGAGCAAAAATAAACCCCATGGCAAGCATGCCTCCCATACTCCGATTTTAGATCAACACTACGATAAATTAACAGCGGTCCTGTCTAAACGCACCTGCAAATTGTTTTTTTTTAAAGAAAAGAGAGGGGGAGGAAGATTCGGAGGGAGAAATCAAAATATTAAGCAACAGAATGAAGTTCCCACCTAAACCTATGCCCCTCTGATCGGTTTACGAGCCATTCTGCATTTTGCCTACGTGGGATTGAAAGGATTATAGAATGAAATAATTGCGTACAATTTGCAGTTTTTGTTTTGACTGTGTGTGTATATATGTCTTTGTACAATCGTGCCTTGCACGTGTGAAGTCTTAAAGTAGGGTGACTTACTGCCCACAAAGGCGCATTACAAGGCAGATAGAGGAGTTATAATATACTGAGGATTTTAAGATAGCAGTGTTGGATTGGGCATTTGAAATGGAAATGGGACAATCATAAATCTGTTGACAGTTACAGTGGTAACAAAGGTCAGCCAACACACACCTAAAATATTTGCTTAGTTTTTGTTGAAAAAGTCTGTTTCAAGGAAACCCATGACTTGGGCAAAGACCTTGGATTACGGGACGTTATTTGTGTATCATAAATCACAGGTCGACCAAGACCAAGTTCTTTACGATGGACGCCGGCAAGTTCAAGTGTCAGACAGCTCGAGCCTCAATGCTATTACTGTGCTATTTAATTGTCATATTCTGTCATGAAAACTATGGAGGATGAGGGAGAGAAAGAGCAAGAGAGAGTTGCACGTCTGAGAAAACAGAAAGAAAATGAGCCAAGGTCGAGGTACAGTAAATTTAATGAAAATACACGCAATGGTGCACTAAGCAGCTTCACTGCCTTAAGAGATTCCGAGTTCACGACCAGTCTGAACGATAGCAAATGGCGTTCATGAAGGGTGGAAATTGCCACATAAATCTAATGATGATTAATGCCATCATGCCTAAATTACTGAAGGTCTGACATTTATTGCTCGTCATAGACCAGTTATTACAGCTCAACCCATTTATATGCATTATATATAAAAATATATATAGAATAATAGCTGGGTTGAAGTGTGTTACAAGGCTATAACACAATAGAAAGGGTTATGGCGATGTCATGATGTAGCTGTGAAAACCCTGAGGTCATGTTATAGCCTGTAACTTAATCCAGTCCAACTATTGTTTTATATAAGAGGAAAATATAGTTTAGCAGAAGATATCATTCTTCACTTGCCTGTCAAGGCTGCGATAGTTTATTTCATGTAACAAAAAAAAATGGAGTTTATTGCTGAAGTCCTCCTCGCAGACTAGGTCAGTCATACAGGGAAACATTGCACAGAGCAACACAGAATTTCAGAGTGCTTTCCTCGAGTATCAATAATACGTTGTTTATTAATGCTCTTCCAAAGCATAATGGCTTTATTATGAAATCTTGTTGCGCAATCTCTTTGCATTCATCATGCACCTTGCCTAGAACCCTGCCAACCAGGCCTCTCCCTTCACTCAACAAGACCCAGTCTTCCCCATGTTCAAAGCACACCTTAAAATCTTTCACTTTAATTGTCACCTTTCCCCCTTCTCAAGCTCTTCAGCTTCCACCCCCAAACTTAGGTGCCCAGCCAGGATTGTAAAGCACGCTAAGATGTTCTGCCCAATGCGAAAGGCACTGTAAAGATTTGCATATGGTTCTGCTCAAACACAACTCACAGGTCAGTGTTTGGAGGCTGGTACAGGGAGGGAGGGAGAGAGAGATTCAGCCTTTGTAGAAGTTCTAACACTTTCTGTATTATTTGGGGTTGAAAAAGTGATGTTTCATTACCAATATGATATCACTTGTGTTCTGAAATATTGCATTTATTCACTCATTAATTCTCTCATTGCATTTTGGTGTAGCTGACATTCAGTTTGCTTCAGGATGAATCTACATATCTGGTTGATTTTTTTTTGTTGGACTCTTTTGCTAAATCGCTGAACGCTTAAAAATAAATACTGGTGTCAGCAACACAGTAACATAGAGTCTGTATTGGCTCTGCAATCAGAGGGCTCTGAGGAAGAGGCAACTTAACATAGTCAGCAAAAGGTATAATCACTGAGCATGATTGTTACTCATGGGATTTCCTTCCTCGGGGGAGACTGCCATCCCTCAAAGCTAATGTTGTATGATTCCCATGGGAAGAAGGCAAGAAACTAAACTGTGTTGGTGTAATCCAGTTTATTCTAGGTGGGTTATTCCATCATTACATTCGCGAGCAGTGGAGGGAATGAATTCCTTTCAAGATTATCTTCTCTCCTTTATTTGCCCCACTGCAAGGCATCAATAAGAGCATCTTTTAGAAGCTTTGCCTAGTGCTATGATACTGTACCATTTGTCACCACGACTGCCCCCCTTGTATCTTCCAAATGCCAGTTGCCTGGTTCTTCTTAAAGGAGAAACATGAGCACTGCCAATATATGAATCATTAAAATGCCACACACTTTCCCTTTGTCCCAATTTTTTTTCACAAAAAGAGTTGCAAGAATTTTTTTTTTACTGTTCACCCCCCCCCCACCCCTACCACCTTTCCCTGTGGACAAGAGCAGCAGATTTATAACCAGTTTAGCACATCGCTCAAGTTAATTTTTTACAAAGATTCACCATTTTTAAACTCAACACTGGTTTGAAAGACTTTTGTTTTTTTGCTTTGTATGGCTAGGTTGTTGTCCCACTCAGACCATCATGGCTATACAAAGATCTATAGTGCAGAGTTCCTGGGAGATATCAGGCATTAATGCAGATCTCCATCAGCAGTGCAGTCTACTAAAAAGCATTGAATTTAATTCATCCTTTCCTCAATGGTAGAGCGCTAAACTCTTGTTCTCCAATAAAGCGAATGGGAATAGAACAGATACTTTTGCATAGCTTGCATCAAGATGTTGAGCAAAAGAATAGAATGTTACCTTGGATGCAACAAAAAAAACCTAATAACAATCTCAGTTTCAACTCCTTCCTTGGATTTAGATTCACATGCAGATATTAATTGGAGATTCAATTCTGAATAAAAAGCCTCTTTGCTCCCTTTGAAAATCAGATCCGACTTCATGTCAGAAAACCTTGCTTAATTCAGCAGTTTGTGGACGAGACACACACTCTATGTACAAGGAATACAATGCCTGCTGGTACAGCAGAGGCAAACAGATTGGAATAGCAGCTGCCACATTGAGGCAGTGCATAATGTGATTAGCCATGCCGACTGACTGATTTTGGGGGTCTAATATGTGCCAATTCGAACATAATTCCTTAATGGGGAAAAACAGAAGTACATTTCCTTGCCTTGTGGACTCTGCTGAAACCACTCCATGTTCGGAACAGACTTCCAATGATTCAGAAGGCATTCCATTGGGAACTGAAGCATATTGGACCTCACTGAAATGCTGGGAAGAACAAACTGTAAAACACTCATCACTTTGCATATGGAAATATCGCAACCACATTTGTGTTGCGTTGATTCGAATTTTAAACAAATGAAAGCGAAACAGTGTCTACGAAGAGAGTGTCATCATCGTCTGTCCCGGTTTCCCAGCACCAATCACCACCTGCAGTTTCAGCCTTGCTGTTGCTCAATGTTTCTGCCTCTTCAAATATTTACTGCATTTACAAATATTTAATAGGCAATGTGGAATGAACAAATTCTGCTCCTAATCCAAACCGACACACTCCAACAGTCCAAAGTCTGCATTGGCAGGTCTGCCATCCTAATGACCATAGAGAATCCAAACTTGGTTTTACGAACCCAGTACAAAAGTAAAATCCCATCATTATATTCAACATTGTATTCAGATCATCTGTACCCTCATGCTTATCCAATTTTAGTGCATGTTCACCTTCCAGCAGAGGTCACTGAGTTGGGATCCCAATCTTATCTGATCCATTTACTGCCAGTGGTGAGGAGAGGAACATCTGTCGTCCCGTGCCAATTCTTCCCCAGCTGAGATCAGCACATTCTCACTACAGACCAAGATTCAAACCTATGACCTCTGGTCTCTGTATGAATTATTGTGATACTAGGCAATGCCTTTGTGTTAGTGTCAGCCACTGCCTTTCTTCAAGCCACTGGAGAAACTGAAATTGGTTATTGCAGCACACATTCTGAACGCATTCAGTGTGGGTTTGTGTTTGCTCATGGCAACAAAATGCACGTTAGCTCTTCTGCCCCCAACTCTTCCGGTAGTTATCACAGTAACTCTTTAAGTAACTATATTTCAAGTCATTGTCGTAGAATTGACATGATAATCTCACTTCATTTCACTTGAGTTAAAAATCACAAAGTTTTGTAGGTTGCATATTTTCCCAACTTACTAAATGTTTCCCTTTATTCACCGGAGGATAATAGTGACAGAGCTTCACATGTCGATTAACAAACAGTTCCATGGGACCCTATTCGCCCCTGACTAACAACTGGCTACATATGGAACCATTTATTGAAAAAAATGGATTAATCAAATCTGCAACAAATACACTTTATCATGTAATTTATTGTCACGCTGGGAAAAACAAGTGGTAAGCTTTAATCTTCAACTTTGTAGAATGGATTATCAGTATAAATCAACATGATTGCAGCAGAATTTTGCTAACATCTGCCATTTTTTTTGCAGTAGGAGAAACAGATTGTACTTCCAACACGAGGGAAGCTATGTTCCTGTGCAACTTGTCCCCTGATGTGGGAGCATATGAGAAAGCAGTAAATGTTACAGTGAAATTTCAAGTAGCCTCTTCTAACTGTACCAGCGCAGCAATCGCTTCATAGAAAAACATTAACAAAATACAGACGGCCATCTGTGTGCGCATCTTCTTGTGTTCCAATGGTGTCATTGTAACCCATACAGAGCAAACGGTCAGCAAAAGCACCTTTTCAGTGCTGCATTATGTTATAAGTCATTGGAGACATTGGACAATCTATACTTCTCAAGGTCCTAAATCTACTCGTTGATGAATCAGGGAATTTTTGTTAGTCTTCTCTTAGTCCAACATTTTGGGCTAACTTGCGTCTGGGTGTGGAACGGGGATTATGGTCAGCATGATTCTGTGCTGTTTAGGCCGCAATGCTACGAGCTATGAAGGAATGGAACGCAGAATTTCATGTTGAGTTTCTCCTAGAATGTGTTTATGGATTCAGACATGCAGTCGTGGGTGGTAGCAGGCTTTCCCACAGAGAGAGGGAAATTCATACTGAGTAACTCTTCTGCAGCTTCCAGTATCTAGATATAGAGTGGTACTGGCAGACATTTAGTGACAGTTCAACTCTTTACTTAGGAAACAAATATTAAAAGCTGTGGGGGACGATCAAGTGCTGGAATAGAATAGATACCTAAGCTGGAGGAGCAGTCATTAACAGAGACACGATCGACTGAATGTCTTCCTCTTTTTTTATAGCTATTTTGTGGATGTACCGTTCAGCAAGGCTGATTGACAAAGTGCTAGTTTATCAATCTGAAGATGTGATAAACACGAAAGGTATTGTTCAAGAAGGAATCCTAATCAGAATCTAACTGAGAACAAGATGCCAAGAAGACAACCATCCTGGCATGTCCACTCCCCCAACTCTACAGCAGTGCTAGTGTTAACCTAGCCCCACATTAGAAAGTCAGTAACAATCATGGATTGAACATGAGACCACCTGGTCTCTGGGTCTTAGTGCTGCACTGGTGTTGTCTACTCATTAGGATGCTACAAGCAACTCTTCGATAAAGGTGGTACATTACTACCAGATCTTGACACAATCACGTTTCCATTGCATTTGTGGCAACCAGTTATCCAAGGGTCCCACCAAACCTTCATATATTCCATCACGAGAAAGACTAAACGTCTTTGTTCTGTATTAAACACAGCACATCTCCACTTTGGGGGTCATCTCCACCGATTGCGCACGGCTAAATCCGTGTCTGTGAAAGGTCTCCTAATCGATATACATTCTTGCTGTGTATGGAGTCTATTCAGGGCTTTCCATTCAGTGTCAAACATCATCTGGCAGTGGACGTAATACATTGGTACACGGGAATCCCATGTTGATCGGACCAAGTAGTAAAGTTATGTCATGTGCTGGAAATTGTGTTTTAAAAAGCCTGATTTTCCACTTCACGTTACATCAGCTTATGAACCTGCAAATGTCACAGGATCCTATAGGTTGTGTTGGGTCGTTGCATCTCACAAACACGTAGCACCCATTGTTGTGGTTTGTATGCTATTCACACTGAAGAAGGCAGCAAAGCCAATTGTGTCTTCACCTGACATCCACACATGCACACTTTACAGCAGGGGCTCGTGACACGGTCAGGAAGGAGCAGGTGCTTTCACGGGCAACTGAGACCAATTCAGATAAGATCCACCAGCTGAGATCAGCCAACTCAACACAGACAGAAATACACCCTGAGGCTTTCTCGGTTTATTGCTTGATGCTGATTGGAAGTATATTTTTTAAAAGATTGTCAGCGCGCGTCTTGTCAAGATTTTACTGTGCACATTTCTTTGGCACCTTGTTCCTTTCTATGATTCAGTCTTAATTGACATTACAGAAATTGTTTGTAGCACCTGTAATAATGAATGCTATTTACATTTTCGCAATACAGTACATAGGGTGAAAAATGCAATGTTTGTTCACAGATTTAATCAGTTATGAAACTTTACATTTTCATCCCCATTTCATTTTACTTCACATGTACTTTTTCCTTTCCCTCAAGTTAACTTTTTGCTACATAATTTGCAATAATCTCTTCCTAGAATGTCATCATGGTTTCTCATTTACCTTTGCTAATAAACACACATTTTCTTTACATATTGTACAATTGTTTGGGACAAGTGCATAGTTCTTGTAACCAATTCCTATTATTCTTTATTATCCTCGGCGTTCCAATTCTCTGCCTCCTGTCTGGTGTTAAATATTTAATAGTGAACATGAAGCGTCTTTGATTCTCCATTTCTTTAGGACAAACCATCTATTCATTTTCAAGCAATTAAATGAGCCCCAGACCAATGGTTTAGGCTTCGTCTCTCAAAACTTTTATTAAGATGAATATTCTTCCATGCCTCAATTATCTCCTAAGTAAGCTTCCTTGATTCGCCCACAGATTTACACTTAAAATCATAAATCAATTGATTTTCTATTTAATTTGGATTGGCTAGCCTCTCATTATCAAACTGTCATTCTGTTAAACTTATTATTATTTAAAAACTTTGCATCGGAAAAGTGACTGTGTTGCAGGAACCAGATTTTCATCAGTAGAGACAACTAGAATGAAGTTTTAAACCTGACACTCTCCTTCCTAGCTCAACCCTCCATGAGATGCAGCTTATTCAGAACCCTGCCACCCAAATCTTTTCCTGCACCAGGCTCCATGTAATCATCATCCCATCCTTGCCAAGCTCCACTGACTCAAAATTTCTCAGTGGATTGAGTTTAAAAATCCTAGTTCTCATTTCCAAACACCTCTTCTGTGATCTTCTCCACTCCCAGTCTGCTCCTTCCCTTTGTTCTGCTAACTCAGACCTGCTGGACATCACCCATCCCGCAACTGGTAGCTTTTTACCTATAATATTGTCACACTCTGGAATTCTCTCTATCTTCCTCGTTGCTTTCAAAACAACAGCAGCAGCTATAAGAACAACAGGCACAAATATAGCACTCTCCAAACAGAGAGCGCTTAGTAATAAAACTAAAAATAGCCCCACTCCAAATCTCCCAACATCGTGTGGTTTCCATTTCTGTCTCTAAAACAGTGCAACACATTATTCGATGTGAAAGGAGTTAGATAAAATGTTTCACCCACAAAACACAGTAAAACTTCTGCAGTGTATCCTACAAAGTACTCCAAGACCATCTCAACAGTGACACTGTTATCAAGTGCAACTATTATTAAAAAAAACACACATTGTCAAAGATAGATGCTACTGAATGACAATAGTTTTCACTTTCATCAAGAATAATAACTGTAAGAGCGCCTTGGGACGTCCTCCCGACATGAAAGGCGCTCTACAAATGTAATTTTATTGTTGTAATTTGTTGGAAGAATGACTCCCTATGTAAAATTCTCCTGCAATTATTTCTCTATACCCCAGGGCAATTCATTTAGCGATGTATGAAAAATCTGTTACAAACAGCGTTTGAAAGGCCCATTGCTTTTCACTAATAAATGTTAGTTTATCTTTCAAAATTTGGCTACTTGGAAGTACAGCATCTATAAATTCAAAACAAAAATCACAAGTTAGAGACCCCATAAAAAAAAACACTACAGTATACTGGAGTTCTGAGTAACTCCACAGAGAATACAGTTATTTTATCTGAAACAATTTTTGAGCATATCTACTTTCTTGGTTCAATCCAATAAACACCAGAAAGAAATAAAGGGAAATAAAGAGAATAAAATCTATAAACTCTGTGGGAAGCAGAACACGACCCCACCATTGTGCGAAACAACAACAACAACAAAATTACAAAACCTGATTGATTCCAGCAGTGAAGAGAGCTTCACAAATAAACCCTTCTTTCCCCAAAACTCTGCTCGCAGAAGATATTTATATTTGATACTTCTATCTTTAGTAGTAAAGCTATAATGTCACTTTATAAATCTACAAATACATTGAATCAATCATTTTGCTGGTTTCACCTGTTACCTTGTTTATTTTAAACCATAAATTTTCCATATTATTAAGTTTACAGAAACATGTGATATAATTCTTGTGGTTAGAGTTCTGTGATCTCCTGTATCTTAACCTGACATTCACCAACTATAACAACAACAACAACAACAACTTGGATTTATATAGCGCCCTCCATGCCGGACGGCGTCACAGAGTGCTTCAATGCTATGGCCTGCTTAAAGCCCCAATTCCTCTGCCTTGTCAAAAAAAATGGCTGTTAAGATTGTTAAACATAAGAACAAGATTCATTACATCACAGATGACAAGCGGTCCAAATTTTAACATCATCATTCAGAGCCACAGAGGGACAAGAAAAGAAATTTCAAGATGAACTAAATCAAGTAAAGCAAGTAAATAACAGAAATGTTAATTTATGTAACAAAGCACAATGGCAGGTCAATGCACACCACCCCAACAAAAAAAAGGTAATGCTTCCTTCTTATGTTGATCGCTAAAGGTTGCAATCTTTTCCATACATCTACATAATGCAAAATTCTACCAGATAGTAGCAGTAAAGATGGCTATTTTAAGCATAAGATGAAGATAAAGTTTGAGGGTTCATTGAAATATCTGGGTTAAACTCCTCAGCAAAATACTGTAGGACTGCATTTTACAATTTGCACAAAGTAAATTCAATGGAATAAAACATTTTATTGAGCCTGACAGTAATTGTGTCAGCCTTTCCATCTGCACAGAATATAGTATTATATTGCTGCTCCCCACACCTGCTGTCAATAATTTCTATCGTAAGCAAAGTAGCTCAAACTAACCTATATGCCCATCCAATTAACCTGCTTCTCAGAACTATCCAGGGACTATCCAGTTCAGTGCGCTGCTATTGAACAACTACCGGACTATTTTCACAAAATCTATATCCAATCTGTCCTTGATTGTGAGGACCAAATCAAACACAGCTCATGATAAAATACCAGGGTCAATACTGTGCACTGTAAGTCTAAATGTATTTAAATGGTTCAGTTATTAGTTTCCATCCATCATCATCATAAGTGGCACTCACTGCTAGACTTACTTACTCACTTAACAACAACAACAATAATTTACATTTATGCCAAAAAGAATCATTGTCTCTCCTACTTTTCCACTTTTCCCCCATCTTTCCTCAAAGAAATATCCTTCAACTGGAGCACAGTTCCACAGTCAACCAGCCATTTTCTTGTAATTCACCCAAATGCTCTTCATTCATCAGAGACCCTTGGGAGGGAGGGACAGGCTATTGGTCAGGGCAACCACAGCTGAACTCAATCTTGTCCTCATCATATGCACACACCACCTTGTCAAGGAGTGGTTTCAGTTCATCAATAAGAGTCAGGAATCCCAAATATTTTTTTAACCACCTGCCTGTCCCAAGGCTGTTGAGGTCAATTAAAACCCAACTACAGCTGATATCAGCCAGAGAGGAGTCCTGTAGCTCAGTGGTTAGAGCACTCACCTTACAAGCATGAGACCTGTGTTCGAATCCAAGCGAATCAGGGTAAAACCTTGGGCAAGTTTCCTTATTCCACACGCCTAATAATAATCCCTCCCCCAAAAAACACAATAATAAAATCGGTCATTTCAATCCACAACTGTTTGTTGGACACTGCTGTGCACAATTGGCTTCCACATTTCACCCATAAATATACAGTCAATTCATTTCACAGTACTGTATATTCTGTGAAGTGCTTTGAGTCGTCTAGAAGATGTGAAAAGCGCTATATCAGATGCAATAATTTATTATTATTATAATATTATTATATCACTTAATTTTCCACCAATCTGAATCTGGTCTGTTATTGACAATCGCAAAGTTCAGCACTGGAGTTATTCGAGGTTAATTTGAAGTTGAACTTAAAACTCCCTGTAACAAGTAGTTTGAAGGGCACTTAAGAATGACTCAGGCAATTCTCTATATATGTTTTAAAAATTGTAGTCACTCAATCCACAACACTTTGTGGGTCACTGCTGTGTGCAATTGGTTGCCATGTTTGTCCCACAAAATGTTAGTTCATTCACTTTAACGTATGTTCTGTGAAGTGCTTTGAGACATCTTGAAGACCTGATCAGGTGCTATATCAAATGCAAGGATTATTATTAAGATTTTATTATTATAAGAATATTTGGGGCAAATTGGGCAACTCTCATGATAAGTAGTTCAAATATATTTATAACCCCAACCTGCAACACTTCCAAACTGCTTAATTTTAATAATGTTCCCAACATTAAAGTCATTACATCTTCCTGAAAGTTTCCCCCCCATTCCCCATGGATTGTGGAGATTACATCCAATTTGTTAAACTGTGTTAGCTCACAAGAACATAAGAATTTGCTAGCAGAATGAAGACCAAGGTCCATCTTATTTGCCTTCCACCATCCTAACAGTTGCTTAACATGTGTCCCAAATTATGCACTGTATCTTATTTTCAAGCAGAAATCTAACTAATTTGTTCGTGAAACAAATTATATTTTCTGCTTCTACTGTCTTCCTAGGGAGCCTGTTCCATAAGTTTACTACTTGCTCACTGTAGCAGTGTTTCCGCAGATTTGTTCTGAATTTACGCGCCTACAATCACTGGGTATGTCCTCTGGTTCTACTATTCAATGCCGGATAAAACAAGTTATTATGGTCTACATTATCTATTCCCTTCAGAATCTTAAAGACTGCAATCATATCATCTCTCAACCTTTTCTTCTCCAGTGTGAACACGCTCAGTTTATCTAATCGCTCCTCAAGGTTCAGTCCCTCTGTTCCCTCTGTTCCCTCAATCATCCTTGCTCCACTTCTGCCTCTGTGAAACGAGCTTTACTCCTCACACACCTCCATCACAAGTAAGATAATTTGTTTAGAAAGGTCAAGTGGGTTGCTTCCAAGCCATTAATATGATTCATTTGCCCGATCCCCACTTGTAGTTTATCTGGCAGCTTAACAAATCATCAGTGGTTGTCTCCCACAACAGCAATAATGTATTGGGATTGAATCAACAGTCAATTTCCTGCCAAAACATTTCTAACGTGCTCCCAGAACCAAATCCAGCCCCATATTCTGTCATAGTTTGTAAGAACATAATGACAATTCAAATCTCCTTGCCAGTAGTTTCATATTAATGGGTGCACCGAAATGCTGTCCAACCAAGTCAATAACCTGGGTGACTAAAGGGCCAAGAAGGCAATATTCAAGTTGTGTTGAATAAAATGTGGAGTCCTGTACCTCAGTGGTTAGAGCACTTGCCTCACAACCATGAGACCTGTGTTCGAATCCAGTCAGGTTAGGGCGAAACCTTGGGCGTCCTTACTCCACATGCCAAATAATAATCCCTCAAAAAAAAAAGTAAAATTGGTCATTTCAATTCATGCTCTTTGTGGGACACTGCTGTATATATAAATATACAGTCAATTCACTTTACAGTATATTCTGTGAAGCGCTTTGAGATGTCTAGAAGACGTGAAAAGCATTATGTCAATGCAAGGATTATTATTATTACTATGTTTATCTGAGTAATTAGAGCTGCTCAGTGATGCTGCAAGAACACTACAATATGTCAATACATCAAGGCTCTTAGGTTCAATTCATCCCCACACACTCAACATTCCTGTGAACTCTTCAGTCCAGCTGCCTCAATGTAGGGAGGTGCCTGAACTCCACTCGGTATTTCCCTGCAGGAGGAAGGGTAGAGGGTAGATCACAGGGAGTGTCTCAGGTACAGAAGGTGCTTGGTCCTGTGAGACTCACGTCTTCAAGATGTCTCAAAGCGCTTCACAGAATATACTGTAAAGTGAATTGGCTGTATATTTGTGGGAGAAATGTATAAAAATATATAAAAATCAAATGAAGCATCAATGGTAATGGCATGAATTCAACTCAGTCGTGAATTCACAGCAACTGCATAAAACAATTAGCTCTGTGTTTGTTTTACATATAGGCACAATTCAAGGTCACAATTTCCAGCTCAATTGTATAGAGCAGATTGCTTTTTAGAAGTGACCAGTATTAAGAGATGTAATCAGATTGCTGGGCATAGATTTCTACCAAAGAACAACATGAGTGCTAACAAAAACTGTGGAGACCAAGGGAGGATTTGAAGAACGATATAAAAATATTAAATGTCCAGCCATTTCCCCCCTCTAATGAGTATTCCAATGGTCACAAGGCCAACGGGAAATCATAGAATTCAAGAGAAAAACTTTTCGCAAGAAACTGGTTTGAAATAAATGGCAATACATTACAGCTATTCAATTCATGAACAACTATACTTTTGGAATACAATTCAATAACAAGAAGAAGTGAACTTTTGACGCTTATTCATTAATGCCAGATTTTTTTTTAACCATTCTTTTCAGAATTGAAAACAAGCTCAGCCATCTTCCCTTTACAGGACTTTATAGATGTTACTTAAATATCTTCGTGGTCATTATAACGTTTTATGGGTTTCATTTTGTAGAAAAAAATGACATAAATTATGGTTTTCATTAACTTATGCTATGAGCTTCATTATTTTTAAGCCTGGAAGATGGTTTAGAATTTTTGCAATTACTTCATTCTGGGTGGAATAATATATATTTGTATTGGTCTTGGTCCATGTAAGTTTAATACAATGTGTTTAAAATTCAGCACTGGATCGACTACATGCCGTACATTCCAAGCAGAATGTTCATCTCAACCTTTGCTGCTTGTCAAAGATGTCAGGGGAGATGAAGGTATATATTTGCATCAGTTGTGGTCTGCTCTTAAACCTCTCCTGGGGTTTAATTTCAGTCTGTCTCATATATCCTTTATGACTGGGATTATTTGCCCTTCATCAGGTGCCAGTTCAATGTCTTTTGGGCCATGACTTCCTGACTGGTGAGGAACGTAATCATCCAAGATTGAGATACAATGTTGTTAGCAATTGAGAATTGTAGTTTTTGTTAACAACTCTCAATCTCTTCAGTATGGTAGGTGTGTACACTTAATGATTTGCACAATGTACAAGAGATTAACGTGTGGGAGCTACTGCATATGATTAACATACCATCGGTTGCTCACATCAGGTATACTTACTCACTCTTCATCTTTCCTATAATTTATGACTTCACCACACCATTCCTTAGTTAAGGTGACACCAAAGTAGTATTCATAATGCATCACCATAACACATCGCCTTAGGACGTCCTCTCAATGTGAAAGTCGTTATACAAATGTAATTTTGTTGTTGTATTCATAGCCAGTATTCTGCCATTGTAATTCCTATGGGGCATATAGATGGATATGCCCCAAACTGAACATTGAATCAGACAGAATCTATATTCTTCTACATTTCTATTCATTTGCAGGAGAGTAAGGGAAAAGACAGGTAAACAGAATGAAATTGAATGGATTGTAGTACTACAAGCCAAGAGATATTTCTACGATTCTATAGACTTATTCAGAACAAATTAAACCAGTCTTGGGTTTGGATATGCACAGCTTGCAAAAAATAGCAATTCATCCAATCATTTCACCCAAAGTGATGTGTTGTTCTTACCCCACCGGCCTTTCCTAATACCAGGGTAATAAAGTTAAATGTTTAGGTTTCTTTTATTTTATCCACATAGCATTTTTGAGCACTGGGAATCTTATTTTTCTCTCCAAGGCACATCTTTTATACTTCATCGGTGATCCGTGCATCTTATTCATGAGAACAACAGCACTGTCTAGAAAGGTCCTGATGGAAAAAAAGACATCACAGAAACACTCTCACAGACAAGCAGGATTTTTTAAAGTTCAGGCTTGATGCCACCTCACCACTTTTAGGCTCAACTCATTCTTTGTCCCTGCATTTCAAACTTCTGGGCCATAGCATAGCTTTTCTATATTTAAACACTTGCTTTCACACCTCTGGATTCTTCACATTTGCCTTCTACGTATATTGGTAAAATAGGTCTCTGGGATTTATCATTCTCAACTTTGAATATCCCTCCTTGCCCTCTTAAATTGAAAGCCATTATCAGTTTAGTTTTGTTACCCCCCCAAAAAACCACTGTTTTTTCCCCTTCATTTCAGCTTCATTTGTTTCATGTCAAAACAAACTAGACTCCCAAGCTAAATCACAACAGGATAAGAGGGGGGAAATGAGAAGTGGTTCAGCCAGGAGATGCTAATGGTGACTTCTTACTACAAACATCATGTATTCCACCCCCCAAAGATAACAGACATTTAATTATCACAGATTAAGTATGAGACTAATCATGTGGATCAGTTAATACCAGACACATTTCTAAAAAAAAAGTCAAACTGTGTTAGTATTGTGCCATCTAGCTGAAAATGCTGGTAAAGAAAAACCACTCACTCCAAATAACACTAAATCCAATATTTTTATTCCCTTTAAAACTCTAGAGATGGATTCATATTTATTTAAATAGTGCTTCAATTTGATACAGGTCCATATCACATTAGCAAATGTAAAACCTCCACATATTAAATTGCTTTGTGACTTAGCTAAAGGCATAAACAGCAATGAAATCAATGACCAGTTTTTGGGGATGAAAGAATAGTGACCAGGACAGAGATACCATGACGCAATCAACGTGTTTGATGGTTTTCATGCCAAGTTTTATCATCCACCTACATAATCAATTTAACATTTTACCTTAAAAAAAATAGCACCTTCCAACAATGTAGTTCTTCAAAATTATGTCATAGGAATACAGACCCACATCTTTCTAACTTCAGGTGGAAGTGCTAAATTGCTAACATAAACTCACACGCGCATTATTTCAAACTAAAGAATAGTCATATTCTGCTGAAAACCCGTTTAAATAAAGGGAAATGTTTAGAATAAAATGTTAATGTGCCAACTGCCTCGTGTATTGCCAGAATATCCGATGTATCATTTATTCATTCAAAATCCAAAAATTGAGCTTGTTTTAATATTCATCCTTTTTTTATCCACTCCCGCACATATTTTACCTAATTAAAAAGTAGTGTTGTGTCAGATTATAGCAAGTCAGTTGCCAAGATAATGATGTTATAAAGGCTCCTGCTTATTAATATTCAATTTATGGGAAATGGTTCGGCTTCCAGTGTGATGTACAGCTTCTGCAAGCTGTACATTCCGCTCATCACACACCATCAAAGCCTTGGAAAAGAAAAGGACACCTCATTTTAGAATTCTGCCACATGTGGCTTTAACACCAACATAGTTTTTTTGTAAAAACACCTACATTCATTCTGCATGTTTCACAGCAAATTAAATTACCACCCAAATTGTGATGATTCATCAGATGATGCAATATAAACCCAGCATTAAGACATGGAACCTGAATAATTAACTACAGTAATCAGTCACAATTTCATCTGCCTCCCCATCCAATTTTCCACAAGATTATTTTGATGTATATGTTGCTCTAACTCTAAATCCATTTAGTTAGCAGTCAGCAGCGTCGAATTTCTTTCCGGAGTCCTGTAGCTCAGTGGTTAAGAGCACTGGCCTTTACAAGCGTGAGACCCGTGTTCGAATCCAGGCAGGTCAGGGTGAAACCTTGGACAAGTTTCCTTACTCCACATGCCTATTAATAATCCCTCCAAAAAAAACTATAAAATTGGTCATTTCAATCCCCAACTGTTGTGAAACATTGCTGTGCGTAATTGGCTGCCACGTTTCGCTGACAAATATAGCCATTCACTTTGGTATATTGATTCTTTTATGGAATTCTGTTCCAAAATACCATGTTAACTAAACCAAATTTCAATACAGCATTCTTCAGCATCCTAAAATAGCTTTTTGTGATATTTTCATCACCCTTATTTAAAAAAACACCTGTTAGCCTTAATTGTTTTTTTTACCAGCAACCAGAATTCAGCACTGTAGAATGCAATATTTAAAACCAGTGATCACAGCTGTATATCCATGTGATGCAGATAGGTCTGCTATTGTTCAAATCTGATATCACACCAGATGCTGATTGAGGTCTTTGATGATAATAATCATCCTTGCATTTGGTATAGCACTTTTCACATTTTCTAGCTGTCTCATAGTGCTTCACGGAATACATTGTAAAGTGAATTGACTGTATATTTGTGTGCAAACGCAGCAGCCGACTGCGCACAGCAGTATTCCACAAACCGTCATGGATTGAAGTGACCAGTTTATTATATTTTTTGAGGGATTATCATTAGGCATGTAGAGTAAGGAAACTTGCCCAAGGTACCTACCCTTACCCCACCATTGACAGGCAGCTGTCAACTATGTACCAATTCTCTGGCACTCCATCCCTAAATCATTCTGACTCACTCTTTCCCATCTTCTTACAAAAAAGGCTTGTAAAAGGCCATGACTGGTCAACTTCCTCCTGCATCACTTGTATTTTCCCTTACTCAGCGATCAATAACTGAACAGAAAAGAACAAAGTGAATTTTTAAACTTTATTTACAAAAGGAGCGTCACAGAACATTTGCTTCACTAAGATGGGGATAGTTTGGGAGTTTCATCCACTTTTCAATTAACAGATGTCATTCGTGCTCCATTTGTTGAAGTTACTTTAGTCCAACTGTAAAAAGAATGAGGAAAGGTTAACTTTGTAGATGATATTTGAAACAAGATAGATTAGAATGTCAAACAATTGTAAATACAAAATTAGAAATATTCTAGCTAAATTTTTGTTTTGTTGCAAATGACTTCCACAAGATATACGAGTATCAGCATTGCTTTTCCAGCATTACCTTCAAAAATAAATAATAACCCTTCCATTTGATATAGCGCCTTATCGCCCCTTCTGAGGAGTCTCAAGAGCATTTTGCAGAATAAACTAGAAAGTGAAATGACCGCATACTCTGTGGGCAATACTGCCGAGATTAATCACATCTAATAATTTCTTAAACTAAATGGATACAAGATACAGTAAAACCACCAAAAATGCAAGTTCACTTAATGGTATGTTTGAGGGGTGGAATCTTATTTGCCAAAATACAGACAGCTCACTTTCAGGTACTGACAGACATCACTTTTGAGCAGGCCCTGACCAGCAATCACAGTGATCAGACTAGTTCAGATTCTATGGATACTCTACCAGCGTGTAATAACATGGCTCTTGTAGATCGTATTAAATACACATGCTTTTTATCAGCTTTAATTAGTCGGCTATCTTTTTCCCACCAACCCAGCTCAGGTGCCACCTGCCTTTGATTATCCACATTACTGCAAAAATTGGATTTTACCGTTCCGATACGTTTATGGGGAGGGTGAGGAGAGATATAAATCAGAAAATAAAAAGCTTAAATATGGCTTTCCATAACATGCTTCTCCCCTCCCCCAACACATTTCAGTATTCATTTCTTGAGATTCTTTAGTGGGGTTTTGCCTACAAAATACAGTCAAAGACATGCCTTAATGTACACTTGGGACAGCGTGATAAAGCGCTACATCAAATGCAAGGATTATTATTATGATTGAGAGTGAATGGAAATGCAATCAAGCCAAGTAAGGAAGAGGAGAGCGGTGGGGGGAAGAAGGAGGGAGAGGGGGTGAAGAGGAGGGTGGGGAGGTAGAAGAGGGAGAGAAGGAAGAGGAGAATGGGGGTGAGAAGAGGAGGGAGAGGAGGGAGGGAGAGGGGAAGAGGAGGGGAGAAGGGGAGAGAGAGAAGAGGAGGGAGGGAGGGGGGGGGGAAGAGGAGGGGGGGGGGGGGGAAGAGGAGGGGGGGGGGGAGAAGAGGAGGGAGAGAAGGGAGTGGGGGTAGAAAAGGAGAGAGGAAAGAAGCCTGACACGTGTAGTACACCCCCCACCGGGGAGGCCGTGTTACCTTCACGAAGCCGATGTCTTTGGCGTACTGCCTGAAGCATTGCCGGCACATGTTCAGCCCGTATTTCCGGATCAGACCGTGTCGGTTCGCACAAACTCGGCTTAATAAAGAAAAAGACACCATTTTTTTGTTTTAAAAAAAATCACACAAAATAAAGAGAAGACACGGAAAGAGTCCGGTAACGATTCCCCCCCCACCCCCCTCCCCACCCCCCGCACCCCGCCGCCAGCTTGTCCTCGGGCCTCTCTCTGCCTCCCTCATCCCAAGGCCGCGCCGCCATTAGCCGCGCGCTTTAACATCCAATAATAACCGGGGTGCGGGAGGTCCCGGGTACATGGTGGCGGGTGCGGGCGGCAGGTACAGACTGTGGGGGGAAGGGGGGGGACCCACCATGAGCGGGAACCCTGCCCGAATTTCCTGGGGTGAGACCAGTAGAGCTGCTGGTGACCCATCACTAACCGCCTCCGAGGATCGAAGAGAGAGAGAGGCCAGGCCGCGCAGGCGCTATTGCTACCGCTCCAGGACCACGCGCGGCACGTCGGACGCGCTGACGCAACACGCACGCACGGAAGCCCTTCTCTCAGCCTTGCCTTGAAGACAAGACGGGCTGCAGCTGCATTTCATCGCCAATCCACCAGATGGTGCTGTGATTTATTTTCACCAATGATGGATGATGAGCAAGTTCAATCCAATTCAAAGAGTTCAAGAGAAACCTGACTGACTGACTGACAGGTGGGGACAGAAACATAATCTTCTTGGAAAAGCCCCCCTGCAACCAAGCCATTTAAACAGATAGGTTCGTGGCTGGAGAGGGAATGAATGACTGTATAGTAACAACAGCAACTTGCATTTATTACAGCCTCCTCCGTGCCGGACGCCGTTTGAGAGCGCTTCAGGATTGCCGAGGCTGGGGAAGGGGGGGGGAGTGACCCAAAACGCGGTCGGTCGAATTGAAACATCTTCAGGCGTGACCTGAAGGTGGGAATGGAGGGTTGAGGCGTCCCGCAGTCCCTCCGCCTCGCCGCCTCCCTGGCCTCCTTCAAGTCCCGCCTCAAGACTCTCCTCTTCGACAGACCCATTGGCAACTCCTAATCCACCCCCCAGCCCCCCCTCCCCACCCCCCCCGAGTGCCCAGCTCGGGTCTGACAGTTACTTTCCAACGCTTTGGGACATCTCCCTGATGTGAAAGGCGCTCTACAAGGGTGATGTTGATGATGAGGGCTGAGGGTGGGAACTCTACTGGACTTGCATTTCATCCACCAATATACAGGTACAGTCGACTCACTTTACAGTATATTCGTGTGAAGTGCCTTGAGACGTCTAGAAGACGTGAAAAGCGCTTTAACAAATGCAAGCATTGTTATTATTAATGAATTATTTAATAAATAAATTCTTCTCTGTGCTCAGAACTGCTCCACCAGCAGTTACAGTCCGTGCCCAGAGCTGCCCCTGGTGGCGGGGGAGAGCAGTTACAGTGTGTGTGCTCAGGGCTGCCCCTGGTGGCGGGGGAGGTGATTTACAGTGTGTGTGCTCGGGGCTGCCCCTGGTGGCGGGGGAGAGCAGTTACAGTGTGTGTGCTCGGGGCTGCCCCTGGTGGCGGGGGAGAGCAGTTACAGTGCGTGTTGTGTTTCGCGCCCGCCAATCACAGCGGTGGTTGTTGATCCGGGCGGCGCGGGCTCCGTCAAAACCTCGGCGTCTCGAGCCCGGCTCAGGCCCAGGCTCGGGCTCGGAGCCGCCTCTCCTCCTCCTCCTCTCCCTCGCTCCCGGCTTCGACGCTCTTCAGTCGGGCCCTCTGTCACACGGTAAGATCGCGCCCTCGAGAAGCCTCAGTGGACTCGGACATAACTCAATCCGATGATGGTGGTGACCCGGGTGGTCGAGGTGGGCGGGGGGGGAGTTCAATGGCTGCCGTCTCCTTTCTCCTTCTCACTATCACCCCCTCCCTCCATCACCCTCCCCTCCCGCCTCCCACCCACACACACAAGGGTCTCCGGAGCCTGAGGTGGGGGCGGTGGAACCTGCTTCATTCCCCCTGGCCTGGGGCTGCCCGCCGACTGGACGATCTTGCTATTTATTATTTTCCCTTTCTCTCCCTCTCTCTTTCTCTTTCTCTGTCTGAGGAATAATGTAATCGTCTACTCATCCTTGCATTTGATTGTAATGAATATTGACAGTGAATAATAATGAGCCTTGATTTAATACGGCGCCTTATCGCGCCTTGGAGACGTCTGGAACGCGCTTCTTCGCAGGATAGTAATGATAGTAATCCTTGCATTTTGATGTAGCGCTTTTCAAGTCCTTCTAGACGTCTCAAAAGCGCTTCACGGATTATACTGTCAAGTGAATTGACTGGATGTATGTATCGTGGGCGAAACGCGGCAGCCGATTGCGCACAGCAGCGTCCCCCACAGTTGTGGGTTGAAATGACCAATTTTATTATTGTGGTGTTTTTTGGGGAGGGATTATTACTAGGTGTGTGTGTGTGGAGTAAGGGAGCTTGCCCAAAGTTTTGCCCTGACGTGCCAGGAATTGAACCCAGGTCTCTCGCTTGTAAGGTGAGTGCTCTAACCACTGAGCTCCAGGACTCCACCAGTCTGTGAAGCGAATTGACTGTAATGTTTTGCGGGCGAAACGCGGCAGCCAATTGCTCACAGTGGCCGGCGTCCCGACACACAGCCACAGATTGAAGTGACCATGTTATTATTTTTGGAAGGGATCGTTACCTCCCCCCCCCCACAGAAAAAGCGACCTGCCAATCGACTAACAACTGGGTTCCTACTTACGGCTAGGTCAACGGAGCTGTGTGGGGGTTAAGGAAACTTGTCCAATGCTTTCCCTGGCCGGGAATCAAACCCAGGTCCCCCATTTGCCATTTGATCATTCTAACTGCTGATATAGTGCCTTATCACATTGTCACAAAGTGTTTCATAGGATATACTATAAAGTAGATTGACTGCATTGATATTGCACCTGGGCCTAGATATCATCAGGGTTGAAGAGATCGATTCCTGGGCGGCTGAAATGGGTCACTGAGATTAGGGTTTAGATCAGGGAACGAGGAGTGTAAAGAATGGCTCTGAATTCAGATGGCTTTTCTTTCTCCTTTGCTCTTCTTTCTTCGTCAGGCCAGCTGATAGTGCACTCACCTCCAGAATCAGAAGGTTTCAAAACCCACTTTGGGACTTTGAGCTCTCATAGTCTAAGGTGATACTCCTATGCATTGCGGTGGGGGGGGTGGGGGGAGTGCTGCATTGTCAGGGTCCTTCAGATGAGATGTTGAACTGAGGTCCTGACTGCCTGTTTGTGGATGTTAAAATTCAACTAGCAGACTACTTTCTGTAGCATCCAATAACCATGTGGAAACGCCCCTCTGTCGCTAATCTTAATTATCTTGTGATGTTGACCTGTCAGCAACACATCAACAACAACAACAAATTACATTTATAGAGCGCCTTTCACGTCGGGAGGACGTCCCAAGGCGCTGCACAGGAGGCGTGTGACCCGAGCTGGGAGGGGAGTGTTTGGGAAGGGTGAAACACGAAGGGGAGGTAAAAGAGTTCAGGGTGGAACAAAAGGCACGATCTAGACACATCTAGACTTGTAGAGCAATAGAGAAGAAATAGAGTTCTGTTTCCCAGAAGTAGTGAGCATAGCTGCAACCTTCTCAGGTATTTTCTCCGCTCCTAGAAAATCTGCTTAATTCGTTTAAAAAGTGATGAAATCAGTAAACTTGTTTTGCTTTACCAAAAAATTTACTTTACAGTGTAAACTATATAAATGTAAGGATTATTATAATACCTCCCAAACACTCATTAAAATGCTTGGAGATTACACAGTGATGTTAAAAGGAAGTCATTGTCATCCATAACAACATTGTATTCTGAGTCATGCAACTGCTGGAAATAATAATAATCCTTGCATTTGATATAGCACTTTTCACATCTAGACATCATAAAGCGCATCACAGAATATACTGTGAATATAAATTGACTGTATATTTGTGGGCGTAACGTGGCAATCAATTGTGCACAGTAGTGTCATGGATTGAAATGACCAATTTCTTATAGTTTTTGTGAGGGATTATTATTAGGCATGTGGAGTAAGGAAACTTGCCCAAGGTTTCGCCCTGACATGCCTGGATTCGAAACACAGATAAGGCGAGTGCTCTAACCACTGAGCTACAGGACTCCACAGCCTGGTTGAGTAGGTTTATTCCCAGAATATTCTTAAGGCTCTCACCCTTCCCACTTTAAGACTTAGAAGGTACAGTGTAAGCCCTCCTTTTCCCTAACTTCCCACTTTAAGGCTTAGAAAGTACAGTGTATTGAGACAAAGAGCATTTTTATATATCAACAACATGTCATGTTAATGGCTGTCCACTGTGGCAGCATTGTCTTGTTTTTGTTTGTTGGACACAGAGCGCCGGCAGCAGATTTCAACGCTGTCTGGATTGCACTCGGTGTAGAAATCTCCGTCGCTTCCGAGGGCACAAAGGAACCTGGTGTCCATTGAAATAATACATACAACAACGTTCTAGAAGGCCAGAGAGTCAGTGAAAATTCCCTCCCCCCTCCCAACCTCTGATGTTCACTGAGCCCTGGTCACTGCTATAATATTCAGCATTGGCAGCACTCAGTGAGTTTCATCACCTGATACAAACCAACATTCAGATGGAGCATGTGAATGTATGTGGCCAGGATGTGCCCATGTTTGGGTTATTCTTTAGGACTATTTCCAACAAATGCTGCTGCTCATTTTGTGGCTTGAGGACAAGTGACTCATCACTCATGCATACAGGCAAGATAACATTTTGTTTTTAAATTCCATCGTTGCCATTTTCAGGGTAAACACAATTTTGTATTTAAGCAGCATACCCTTTCGTTGCACGAGGTGGGATTATAATTTTTTTAATTGAAAATTCTGACCAAAAATTTATAAATCACGTGAATTAATTGGGATTCTCCTTTTAATATCAGAGCAGCGATCGTGGCTACAGTATCAGTTTATGGTCCAAAGAAATTGAAGTAAATGGCACAAAATGTACTAGTGCTTTAATTTACTATTTCTTCCTCTCTCTCCCCCTAATCCTTCCGCCACTGTCCTGGGTAGCTCTCTAGCTGGGCACAGTGTCAATCCTGGTAGTCTGAAATAATAACAACTGTACATGGCACATGAAAAATGAGACATGGGGGAAAAAGTGCAAAAGGTTATTCAATAACCTTGCATTTGATATAATGTGTTATCATGTCTTCGAGATATCTCAAAGCACTTCACAGAATATTCTGTAAAATGAATTGACTGTACATTTTGTGGTATTTGCATGAAAATAGCAGGTCTGAGTGTACATAACAATAACAAACCTTGCATTTGATGATAGCACTTTATCACACCGTTAATATCTCAAAAACGCTTCACGGGATTTTGCTGCCTGAAAGCATTCACAGAATAACTTCCATTCCTTTCAGCCAAACATCAGAGAAAGCCAAGTAAGATGCAGGGCAAAAAAAAGGAGTTTGTGTTTCTACCCAGTGTTTGAAAAATTTGGATGTGATTTCATGTGTCATGGTCCAGTGCAGTTGAATATCCTCCCGACGTGAAAGGCGCTCTATAAATGTAATGTTGTTGGTGTTGAATGAGCTACTTTGAAAGTACCCTTCATGAGGATGGAGTGAGTGATTATTGAGATGGAGCCACCTCAGGTGGCTTGGCAGTTTCACAATATGTAGAGATTTTTCTGTATTGCTCAAATATTAACTCTTCTTGCCTGCAAAAAAAAATGAGTGGAAAATCTCTTGTGAAATCGCTGCCCACTGACAGAATGGTAAATGCCCCTGGAGACTTTTGCTGGCCTCTTATCTGTCCCTTCCTCGGGCTCATGGACGTGCTGAGATACAGGTCCACAGGAAGCAGCATTCATTCCCTTGTCCCCCCCCTTTTTTTTTGCAAACAATGACACTTTCAGAAGATCATCGCCCACCACATCCAGACCCAAACCTGTGATACTCTTCTCTGCACGGTGCTGAGATAGAGACCGACATCAAGGAGAACCGTCAAACTGGTTAAAGCAACTTTTAACTGCATGGCCGTACACAAAATATTTAAATATCCTGCACTGGGTGTGTAAACAGAAACTACGTGTGGGTTTTGTGTGGATGGCATCTGCTCAGAGATCCTTCCCACGATCAGCCTCGAGTGGTATGTGTTGGGAGCTTGTTATCTGGATGTCACTGTTCACAATAAATAGTTGTTTTAAATGGGAATTCACATGGATTTGAATCTGGAGTAGAATACCTGAACCAAAACGTGCAAAGATTATTATTATTAGAACCAGGGAGTTCAATTACTGCCTTAAGCTTATTCCAATTTGACTTTATACTGTACCACACGATGACCAGGCGGGCAGGGCATTTGCCTTTTATAGTTTATCCTGTTTTTTTTCCTAACCAGGATTTCTGCCATAAACCAGTTCATGTTTTCAAGAACAGAATAGCCCTGAACTAAGGCATCTGTAGCTTTTATCTCTTGAGGTCTGTAGAATAATAATTATATATATATATATATACAGTATTATGTATATAACAGACAAACTTCATGATTGATTTGTGTGGTTCTTTTTTTGGGGAGGGGAGGGGAATCTGTACGTACAGTATTATTCCCTAGAATAGTTCTCGCACTTTTTTTTGGAAAAAAAATCACTTCCCACTTCGAGGTGATGAGAAATGTTTGATATACAGTGTGTGCACTTGTGCCTCAGCCCAGCAAATGGTTATTTGTGGATCCACTTGTGTTGATAACACAACGAAAAACTGCGTGACACAAAGCAAGAAGAGAGGGGAGAGAGATGTTTGTGTTGCCCGGAAGGCTTTCGTGTGAATGAGTGAGTGAGTGTATGAGAGAGACAGAGAGAAAGTGTGTGTGTGTGTGTATACTGTACGTGCGCCAACTACTGATAGGCATGGCGGTCCATTGGTGTAAATAGTATTTCACAGAGATGCTTTAACTGTTCCACTGGAGGTCAATGTGCACTTACACAAACTGAGCGCTGGGTTTCCTTGAATGCTGCAGTATCTACACAGCACTCAACCAAACCAACCAACCAACCAACTAACTCACATCACTGAGGGTTCAGGGTGAAAGTACTGTCTGCCTTGCAGTTCAGGAGAACGCTCCCGTGTTGCACGTTTGTTTTGAGCAAAGGAAACAGAAAGGAAAATGTGGGCCATTTGTTTGTTTCACGACTTTCTCTCTTCTCTCAAACACTTGTCCCATCGCATTCTCTCGCCCCCCCAGCCCAGTGCAATGGAAACCTATTAACGTGTCATCCCAGGTTCTCAGAAAATTCATCATGTTTGATACGCACAGGGGAATCACTGAACTTCAGCCCAGTTGGCACTTTGCCAAAGCCACAGAGAGAGAGGGTGAGCATTTAGTGTGGTATCTTTGTTTTGTTGGAATTTTAGTTTGGATTTATAACTATATATTTTTAAATATATTAATAGTGAAAACTCTGAGATGCAGTTGTGTGGCAGTTTTTGTGGGAGGATTGAGTTATTGGTTGGTGGGAGGTTGTTTAGTTGTGTGCCTAAGCCACAGAGATTTATAGCTGGTGGGTGGGGTGGAGGGGAGGGAAGGAGGCGTTTGTCTGCAACTCTCTGTGACTTGGTGCTTTGGTTTCCACCAATGGTTGGAGAAGGCGTGGATGGAGCCAATCGAGAATGAAAGGTCGGTTGTGTGTGTTGTGTGTGTGTATTCCTCATATCAGTCTGGGCTCTGCTGCTGCTGTTATGTGGGAATGTTGTGTGTAAGTGTATCTGACCGACCAGAGAACCATGTCCTCAATGGGTGGTCATCATCTCCTCGCAGATACGATGAAACTCCAGTGTGAGGTAGAGATCGTCAATCGGATGCTGCCGACTTTCGGCATGAGGAATCGAGGCAGAGGGAGCCGGGCTGTTCTGTCAATAGGCAAACATTACGACCGGAGCACTAAAAACAACTTGGTAACCCTTCATCTCCTGGTCTGTACCTTAAAGGACAAAGCAGGGTGCAAGTATAAGGTGAGTTTGTGCCAGTTCTGACGATTAAGTTTCATTTGGAAAGCTTGTTTTTTTTTATTCCCCACCCACCCTTAAAAAAATGTATATTTTGTATGTTTTTTTAAATATATATATAAACAAAAATAATTCCTCGCAGCTGAAAGAAAATATAGAGCAGCTTTTCACTAAATTCGTTGAAGAAGGCAAAACGACCATCAGGCTGAAGGAGCCAGCACTGGACATCTGCCTAAGTAAGGTAGGAGTTGTTGGGACTTGTATTATTTTCTCTTATCTTTTTTTAAAAATTATCTTTCAAAACTGTTGCTAGTGGAGAGTGAGATTGGTAAGTTTTATTGAAACGGTAGCTGTGCATTGGTGATCAGCGTAGGATTAATCAATTAAACAGCATTAATCCATTCTGAAAGTTCCAGAAGAGTACAGTCAGAATGGCTTTATGTAACCAGGATTCAGTGGTGGGGCAAGCTGGAATTTGGAGGCCATAATTCACGACTTTATCCTCTGTGGCTCAGTTGTTTTAGTGTTGGAAAACTAATGGAATCGATTGCATAGTTCCACTGAAAGACAGCTCCAAACCGATACTGCTTTGCGGGGAAAGTGGGATTTTAAAAAAATTATAAATCGAAGTAAAACGACTTGAATGAATTTAAAACAATTGTTGGATCATTAGCGCTGTTTTAATTCCGATGAACCAGTTATAACATTTGCTGTGAGTTTTATTTCAGTGTTCATGTTCTTTTCTCTTGTTGGTCAATCATGGGTGGTGGGAGGAGGCAAATGTTGTTTTCACCAAATATCCAGGGGTGAATTCAAATATCCAGGCGTGGAGGACGCTATATAACTCCGAGTTGTTGTTGTTATTTGTTGTTGTGCAATTCACCCTACAAAATATTTTGCCAAACCAAAACTTTATCTTAACATTTTACAACTTTTGTCCAAACGCAGTATTTTTATGTAAAAGTATTTTATATGAAAGTTTAACGGGTTTTGTTTTATGTTTACTTTATTTTGTGGTGCAAAAACAAAACCTTGCATAAGCTTAAACAAGTTTTCCTTAAAGGAATTAGCAAGAACAGTATTTGTTTGCATTTGACTTAACTTGGACTTGAGCGACTAGGAGATTCAGGTTGTGGACTCTTATACTGAGGGAAGGAGTGTAACTGAGGACAATCCTTTGTTCAATATCTATTTCACAGCAGTCGCATTGCTAGGATTTGAATCGGCGGCAATATGAACGAGATATTACAGGAGCCTAATCAATCACAGGCAGAGAGAGAGATATGACCTCAATGGGCAGATCACATGTACATGGTCTTTTGTGTATCTCCTACAGCAGTTTACATGAAAACTTTTTCCTGGCAATTCTTTTTTGTTATCTGACCAGTTAACTGGTTGAAACAATTGCAGATGACCCATTCTGAGCCAGTGTTGCATGTTGTTAGCATTCCAGAATACAGGGGCCTCGAGTCTGGTCGTGGGGCCTCGCCTTGATTTCCCACATGGGCAGAGGACCCTGTTCTTGTTGGGTGAAAGTTGCAGGGCAGCAGTGGGGTATGGGGAGTTGACCTTGAGCAGAAGCTAAAGATTTACAAGAGCGAAGCAAAATTGTCAAGTAAAGCAGCTTCTGGTGAGCAGCTTAAGTGTGGCACTGACAAGAGACCTGGGAGAAGATTTCCTTTAAATGATCAAATCGGGTGGGGACATAAAAGAAATCTGTGGCGGGAGGAGGGAAATGAGTGTTCTGTAAGTTATTCGAAATATGTAAAAATATAAAAATCAGATCTTTAGTTTCCTTTTATTGTATGATTTACTGTTCTTGGAAAGTAAGAGCGCCCCTATAGGTGAACTCACCTCATTAATCTCTGCCTCTTCAGTTGTGGTTCATGCTGGAGTACAATCTCTTTCTTCTCCACCTCAAAATCCACCCCCGCCTACCAATAAAATGTGGACACGAGGCCAGTTGTTCACCATCCTACCAGCATCCTGATCTATTGCAGTTCAGGGAGCCAAGTTTGGGGCTTGCTAGTTAGCCCGTCTCAATACACATTGTGTATAGTGCCTTTCACATCCTACCAAAATTACAAATATAGTTTGCTTTATCTGCTGAGCCACTCTTGGAGATAAATTGTTTATTCTGTTTGAAAACTTTGTAAAATTCTTTGCATGGAGTTGGCCTGTTAGCACTGACTGAGAAAAAATGAGCATTGCTTCTTCTTAATAAATAGAAAGTGACTGTGGTTGAACAGAGCGTTTGCATGTGTATGGAGTAGGGCCCGTCGATATATCGGTTATATCCGATATAATTTTCATATCGATATGCCGATATCGGAATTTAAAATATATCGATATATCGAAAAATTCGATATAAAAAAATATATCGGTAGCTTGTTGCCAGCATTGCAACCTCCTGGGCCTAGAGCATGGAATGTGCATATCGATATGCCGATATCGGAATTTAAAATATATCGATATATCGAAAAATTCGATATAAAAAAATATATCGGTAGCTTGTTGCCAGCATTGCAACCTCCTGGGCCTAGAGCATGGAATGCGCGCGCACCCCGAATGAGCGCGCACTGAACTACAAGACCCAGAATGCTCATCTCTACACAATGCACAGACCGAGGTGCAAACCGCCATATTGTATTCGTAGTCCTTGAATACAATATACAGGTATACAAGGGGTGGGGGGAGAGGGAGGGAGTGGGGGGGGAGGGACGGTGGGGGAAGAGGGAGGGAGAGGGGGGGGGGGGAGAGGGAGGGGGAGATGGGGGGGGGGAGGGAGGGAGAGGGAGAGACGGTAGGGGGAGAGGGAGAGACGGTAGGGGGAGAGGGAGGGAGATGGGGGGCAGAGGGAGGGAGACAGGGAGGGGGAGACGGGAGGGAGAAACGGTGGGGGGGGAGAGGAAGGGGGAGACGGGGGGGGGGGGGGGGAGGGAGGAGAGACTAGACAGAGAGAAATGGAGAGTGAGTGTGAGAGACACACAGAGAGAGAGAGAGATATTTACCTCCTGAGGAGATAGGCCCCGAATGTGCGCGCAAGCGCAGTACAAAAAACCCGAAAATATCGATGTATCAGTATATATCGATATATCGAAATTGGAAAATTTCCATATCGACGGACCCTAGTATGGAGCATTGTCTCTTCCACTCCTTAGCAATGCAAGAAAACTGAACAATTCCAGCTGCCTATTTAACATCCATGTTGATATTATCTCCAGATAAATTAAGGTCATTCATTTCATGGTGTTTTGGTGACTTGGATGTGTACGAAATGGCTGCCACATTTTCTCACAAAAATTAGTCACTGCATTACTGTACTACTGACGCAGTCTAGGCCAGTAGTAGCCAATATATATGGTCATCCAACAAAATAAATATCCTTGATTGAACATTTCTTGATTCATGGCACCGATTGTTAAAATTGCCCTCAATCTCAATATTGTGAAAGCTGTGACTGTATAATCCTTGCTAAACAAAATGTTACTACAAACAGTAGTAGATATTAACACATCCTGTACTACTGTTGATCTTTAAAAATTGCCAACACATTTAAAAATTGTCTTCAGCTATGAGGAAAAAAGTCTTTAGTGCTATTTTAGGCATCTTGTGGTACTGGATTTGGAGGTTTTCCATGTAAGGTTTCAGTTTAACTTCCTTCTGAACAAGACTAACAATTGAGTGTGAAAATCAGGCTTGTTTTTAGCTGCAGAACCTGCTGTTTCAGCCAAGTGTAAACGTTTTTGATGAACCCACAATCATGTGTTTCAGAAACAGTCTGAATCTATGGCAGGCATTTAGGTTATTTTGAAAAACACTGTTGTCAATTTTTTTTTGATCTTAGTATTTTGTGATTGAAAACAATTACAATCTGGCAAAAAAGCTCATTGGCTTATCCCAGGCTAGTGAGAAATAGCCAAATTTGTACCAGGTATTTGTGGACATCGCGGTAAATGGTCTGTGCTCTTAAAGGTACAGTTGCTGTTTGAAAGATGGGCGGGTCCTTAAATTTAAATTTGTTGCATGTTTCCAAAGATCCCACATGGATACTGCTTTTAAACTTTGACTTCCTCTTTATAGACAATTTCTTCAGGATAGCATTAGTTCCATGTTTAGAATTTGTAGTTTCCCAAGTAATGTTTCGCCCACAAATATACAGTCAATTCACTTTACAATATATTCTGTGAAGCGCTTTGAGACATCGATAAGATGTGAAAAGCGCTAGATCAAATGCAAGGGTTATTATTATTATTACTACTGTATATCAATCACTTGATAACAATGGCTTCTGATTCTAAGAATGGTGGTTTAACCTTCCTTCTTTCAAGGCTGAAACTGAGGTTTAGTTCCAGTGATGCCAATAAGGCTTCCGGTGCCTTCTCCTAGTTGTCATTGTTAATGTGTGAATTTAGACAATAAGTGTTGGCAGACGTCCAACAATGGAGACATTAAACCAAAATCCAATCTTGCCCTTATCTAATATTATACATTCATATTCCAACATTAGGTCACCAGAGAGCGATTAGGAGCAAGAACCCAGACTACTGATTTGCTCTTATTTTCTTCTGCCTCTTTCTCCTCTTGCCCCAGCAACTTAAAATAGGTTCAGTTAATACAGGCACTAACTTGAATAGCCAATGGTGGATCGAAAATGATTTCCTAAGTATTTCATGAGCTAGCGTCTAAATAAAACAATGAAACAACTCGCACACCTTCACTAAACACCTTCACTGTCACACATTCTCCAAATATATAGTTCACAAGAGACACAAGCTGATTGAAGTGCTTGATCTTTTTAATTTGTAAAATTGTTGTAGCATGACCTGCTCTGCAGGCTGCATTTGTTGAAACTATCCTGAAACCAGGACTCTTATTCAGTGGAAGATTGGCCGAGATCATGTTGCATTCAGCCATGACAATCTGAGGTTTGAAAGGAACATTGCCCCATCGATTTACTGTAGGAAGATTAAGCTATCTTAATGTATTAATGTAGTAATGTGCAGTACAGCAAAAGACTGACTCATCCGATTTTTGGAAAACTTATCACACAATCACACATACTCCTGGTGCAATATATGTGAGAGTAGCATCCAAGGAATGAGCAAATTCTACGAACTGGTAGCTAGAAAGACTGGGCTCTAGTATTGTATTGTTTTAAAGTTACATGATGTAGAAGACGGGAAAAGCGCTATATCAAATGCAAGGAATATTATTATTATTGCATGGTCATGACCGAGGGACTGGAACTGAAATAAGGCTAAATGAAATGTACCACTCAGTTACTGTGACACCATTTACAGTCTCTATAAACAGACCTTGAAAGCAAAAAGGCTGTAAGAAAAATTGATCTACTGAAAGTAGTAAATGGAAATAAGCCAATGAATTTGTTGGTTACTTTGGCTACTTGTATGCAAGGAAATCGTCCTCCAGTTACCGACCTGTATTGCTTTTCTTTATACATAAATTGGCATGAAGTTGCTAATTAGCAGTGAACATACCGTGCTTACTGTACCATGAATATACCTTTGATATTTACCATTATTAAGTAGTACACCGTCTAGAATGTTCCTTGTTTAGCATTTTAATCTCATTATAGTGTTAAATAAATTCTATTGAGCTTTCACAGGGCATCATTAGCCCTCTTTGTTTTTTGTGTGTGATGAATTGATGAATCAGCTTTTTAACACACATCTCATCACATCTCTTGTTATTTACAGAGACTTTTAAAAATTGTGTAATATATCTTATAATTTATATCTTAACGTATATCTTACTAATTTATGTATCCCGGGGTCTCCCTGCCTTGCCCCATCCCTTGCCTCCTTCAAGACACACCTCAAGGCTCTCCTCTTCGACTGTACTTTCGATCAACGCCCTCCCCCACCCCAATCTCTACCCCAGCTTGGGTCCGAAATACTGTCTGTACAGCGCCTTGGGATGTCCTCCTGACGTGAAAGGCGCTATACAAATGTAATTTTGTTATAGTTGTTATGTCCTGTTCATTGATGCTCATCTGCTGTGGTAACACAGGCTTCTAATCTGAAGTTTGATAGCTCAATTATTTGATTGAAACCAGGACGTCTGCGTTCAAAGACGCATTCAGCCGTTCACAACGACAAGCATTTATATAGCCCGTCTTGTCTCAAATCATAATGTACTGAATAAACTGCTTACTGATAATCCTATTAGTGTTGCATTACTCACGGCCACAGGTTGAGACTGGCTTCTGGTTCTTAACACGTTACATTTTATAAATAACCAGCAAATTGCAATCACACTTCAAGCAGAGTCGGTGCAGGATGCACACTAAACATTCTGCCACTTGTTTTGTTCTTGAATTTTGTGAATGTAAAGGTCATTTATGTTTTCATTAGCTTCCTGTAGGTTATAATTTCCACACACTTTGCTAATAGATGTGATTGATTTTCTTCACTCGTATAATGATTAGCATTATCCTCTGATGCCTCAAATGTTTGATACAGAAAAGGATTATGTTCTAAAGGTTAGTTGTAACATTGATTTATGTTAACAAAGGAACCCTAAAGTATGTATTAAGCAGTCTTGCATTGATGCATTTTTTAATTAGAGGGAGCATTATCTGGAAATTGCGCAACTAAGTGTAATAAAATCAAATTGTGTGTTTGTATTTATAAGTGAAATGTGATGTGTAATATTCCTAAAATGTATCATCCCTTTTCACAGGCAGATGCCAATAATTTGAAGAACTTCCTTTCTGCTTTAAGGCTGGCTCACCGAGGTAGTGAAATAGACACTATACTATTGTCCAACCTGGCTCCAGCGAAGACCTCTGAGGTTGAAAAGCCAAAAACCAAAATGGTGATCACATCTAAAAAGGACTATCCCCTTACCACAAACTTTCCTTACTCTCTAGAATTTCTGCAGGTGTCCTACTGCAAGCTAGCCCGTGTGGACATGCGTATGCTTTGCCTTCGAAAACTACGGAAGCTGGATCTTAGCAATAACCACATACGAAAACTACCAGCCTCGATCGGAGAGCTTGCTTGCCTGTCTGAGCTTGTTTTGCACAATAACTACTTGGAGACTTTCAGTGTTGCGTTATGTAACTCCACTTTACAGAAATCTCTACAGTTTTTGGACTTGAGCCACAACAGATTACGTGCTCTTCCTGTCCAGTTCTGTCAACTAAAAGAACTTGTTCATTTAAAACTTGATGACAATGAGTTAATCCGGCTTCCTTTCAGGATCGGTCAGCTAAATAAACTGCGCTTCCTCTCAGCTGCACGCAACAAATTGCCTTATCTTCCATGCGATTTCCAGAGGTTGTGCCTTGAGAATGTGGATCTGTTTGGAAACCTCTTTGAGCAGCCGAATCCTCTGACTCCGACAGTTCAGCTCCAGATCCCAATGACCCTGCTAGAGATTGCAGCAAGAGCAACAGTAAATTACAGGTAAGCAGATCTAAATTAAAATATACTGTAGATGCAATAGGTATCGGTCTTTATCAATGTCGCATCCTGTGGAGTCCTGTAGCTCAGTGATTAGAGCATTCGCTTTTCAAGCAAGAGACTTGGGTTCAATTCCAGGTTGGACGAAGCCTTGCACAAGTTTCCTTACTCTACACACCTGATAATAATCCCTAGCAAAAAAACAATAATAAATTGGTCATGTCAAACCACAACTGCTTGTGGGACACTGCTGTGCACAATTCACTGCCACGTTTCACTCACAAATTCACTCACAGAATACAGTGTATTCTGTGAAGCACTTTGAGATGATTCGAAGACATGAAATGCAAGGATTATTATTATCCTCAGGTTAGCAGCATTGCTCACCTTTCAACCAGTTATATGTTAACCATCAAACTTTATTAACAGTGACCACTGGGATGGTTCTTCAGTTTGCTGGCTGGAGGACATCCCAGTAATTATACTGCTCATCACACCTGGGCTGAATCACAGGTGTTCACAAGTTATTTAATTGCAATAATTCTCACAATCTGAAACATAGACTCTGAGCTCCATGTGATCTTTTAAGAAATGAAATGGTTATTTTTACACTCGATACAATTTTTTTTAAAGTGCATAAATTCACATTTTGATCCCCAAAATGCAGAGTTTTTTTGTCTGATTTTACAACAACAACTTGCATTTATATAGTGCCCTCCACACCAGACAGCGTCTCAGAGCACTTCACAATAGAGGAGCCCATCGTTGAGCCAGGGAGAGGGAGTAGATGACCGTAGGTGCGGTCGAACAGAAAGATCTTCAGGTGCGACCTGAAAATGGAAAAGGAGGCGGTGATACTAAGAGATTGAGGGAGGGAGTTCCAGAGTTTTGAGACATAGTGGCTGTAGGAACGGCCGCCGAAAGTGGAGTGGAGGAATCGGGGGACAAGGAGGATGCTGGACCCAGTAGAGTGGAGTTTACGGATTTAACACAAGAGTAAGGACCTTGCAGTCGATCTGCTCTTGACAGAAAGCCAGTGAAGTCTTGAGAGGACTGGGGTAATAGGGGAGCGAAGTTTGGTTAGAGTGAGAATGCGGTTGGTGGAGTTCTGTATGAGCTGGATTTTGTGAATGGTGGCGAAGGGGAAACTGGTGAAGAGGGTGTTGGGAATAGTCCAGCCAAGAGGTGACAAAGGCATGGACCAGGGTTTTGGCAACATTTGGCGTTAGATATTGGTGTAGACGGGTAATGCGGTGGAGATGGAAGAAGGCAGTGCTGGTGAGGGACTGGATGTGAGGGAGGAAAGAAAATTGGGATCATTTTGCAATCTCTGGCGTACATCAAGTGGTTTCTATGCATGTTAGATACCTGACTCAGCCCAAAGAGTTTTTATTCAGCAAGGGTGCATCACTAACTGGGTGAGGCTTGGATTCAAGTTTACAAATCTGCTGAGAATTCCAGTAGCTGAAATCCAGCTATTTAATTGCTTGAAAATCATACAAATAATACAGATAATGGTGAATTGACCAATAATCCAATATACTCCTCAGACCCTGCTGAACTGCTGATCTCAAAGTGAATGTGGCCATTTAGCATAACGTGTTGACAAATGATCAACACGATACTACAAATTATTGTCAAGTTGTTCAACTTCTATTAACTTTACCCAAACGATCAATTATTTATTTCAAATTTAGGCAGTTGTTTTTCTCGTCTGATCTAAGTTCTGTGATAGGTGTGGGAATGCAACTCCATTTTACGTTCAGTTTTTTTTGTGGGCAGCAGGAACTTGTCCAGTAGAAATAACCTGGCTGTTTTGGACATGTTTGCACTTGACTTGTAAACTCCAGTCATGTCTTCTGTTTTTTGTTAACCATTTACTTTATTTTACATAGAATTGGTTACGGGCCACATATACTTCCAGCTCACCTGTGCCAAGATCTGGATTTGACTAAGACATGCCTTTGCAGAAGAGCCTGCCTGAACTCTTGCATCCAAGTCATTATAAACCTGAATTTACACCAAGTTTCACATACAGTAGTTCTTGTGGATAACATGGGCAGCACAGAGGCCCCAATTCTCTGTTATTTCTGTTCACTAACCTGTTACTCAGAGTACCTTGACAAGCACCAACAACGCAACAGGTGATCAGTGTGAAGCAGCTGAATGCAACGTTGCAGGAGATCTCTGAGATGTGTAGCATTTTTGGATTTCATGTGTTATTTTAAGAGGTAAGCAAAGACCTCATTACCTGACGCTTGCATATCCAAATACCCGAATTGATGCATACTCTGGCAAATGAAGTTGGAAAATATATATAAGGAGATTACGAAAGCTATTTGGATGTTGAAATAACAACTGAGTATTGCAGTCTTATCAGGACAAAAACTTTACTTGAAACTGTTTACATTTTAAGTCTTGAGTTGAAATAATGTTCAGCAGTTTTGGTACTGTATTTTGTAATCTTTGAATACTTTTATTGAGCCTGTTTTGACCTCAATATTAAACACATTAAAGGAAATCTACATCAGTGTTCCAAACATGCTTGCAATACTTTTATTAAAAAAATTAAAATGGTCCTTGAAACAGTATATAAAGTATTTTAAGTCATGCATACTAGAAATGAATAAAGAGAGTACAATGGTACTCAGTATATATATTGCCTGCCTTGTATTTCTATAATATTGTTCAAACCAGAGGTTTGCAGTTGTCATTTTTATTGACAAAACTGTAATATGCAAGGAATTCTTTCTTGGTTCATTGCCTTTCTTGTGTATGTGGCATTTGCATTTTCATTTAATAAACATTAACTTAATACTTTTGTATTTTGTGTCCCCTAAAATCGCACCAAGCTGTGACTAGGGATGATAAGGCACATCTTTGGAAAGATGAATTTGGATACATGTATTAGATTTATGTTTTACTGTTTCCAATGTATGGTACCCAAATCCCCCCTCCCAACATGAAAATACATATGTTGAGAATAGACTGTTTATTTTTCTTATTCTTCCATCACCTGAAGGAGGTGGCTCATGCACCTTACCCAAGTTGCTCATGTACTGCTTATCTTTCCCAATATTGTTCCAAGGCTGTTTGACTTTAGAGCCCAAATGTATACTGGGGTGCTCCATCTAGTGGTTCAAACAAGAGCAAACTTTGCTCACAAGTGCAGCATAGTGATTGAACTTGAATAGCCTAGCATTTAGTGAAAGTGAACTTTCTGATCGTCCAGTTACTTCTTATTGTATTTTAAAATCAATTTTAAAAGGCTTCAGCTTTCTGCCCACACACTCAGTTTTGTATTTTAGCTAGTTCCAATTTGTTCCAAGCTGACTGACTGTACAGTATTGTGCAACCAGCAGTTTCTGTAGTGTGGAAGAGTAGGTCAAATGACATTTACCACTTCTCCTTGTAGGGTTAAATACCCCAGCCAAAATGGAGAGCTTATCACATAGACCAATCTCAAGGGACGACCCCGACTTAATTTGGGGTCTTTTTGACATTTTGTATAGTCAGACAAAGGGCTTGCTCAGAGTGGCAAACAAAAAACTGTAGTGGCCAAAGTAGATTATGTATATTATGGTTCGGTCTTTATCTTTCCTCCTCTGAAGTTTCAGATGAGAGGGCTGATCTCTGAACCAAGCAGCCATTCTTCATGAGTGAGCCTAGATCATGAGTGTTTGAATGCTATTCAACCTTGGGGCAACAACAGAGCCAAGGGACGAAATTCTATTAGTGTCTGAATGCATGTGTAAATTGGCATATTGTAGGCTTACCTTATGCAATGAATCAAACAACCAGAAGTTGGAATTTAAAATGCTGGAAAACTTAACTGTCAATGAATAGACAATGACATGTAACCCGTTGCACTTAGCTGTCTGAATAAACATTTTGTGGCAGCAAGGAGCAGACTAGAGATAACAACAACAACAACAACAAATTACACTTATAGAGCACCTTTCACGTCGGGAGGACGTCCCAAGGCGCTGCACAGGAGGCGTGTGACCCGAGCTGGGAGGGGGGTGTTTGGGAAGGGGTGAGACACAAATATCTTTATATTGCAGCGAACTGGCACAGTAAATGGTTTACTGTGACGGCAAAGGTAACCATACAGTATAATTAATAGCATGGATTGTATGGTTAAACAAACCCTGTGTTTATGGTGTGTAGTAAACAAGCATATCAGATTACAACCTTTTTTTTAGAATCCTGATAATCTCATGCACCATCAGTTGGTGCTATACATGGAACACATAAATATGTATATTATTACATTCATAAAAAATAAGATATAATTGGGTACAGGTAAGTTCCTCCATTTTGATTTCTACTACTTTCAAGCGTTCCCTTTATCCAAAAAAGGATGCGTTAATGTTAAATTTACCAAACAGTTCTACAATGTACTGTATTTTGAATTGAGCAACAGTGTTGATCTTCTTACTGAACAGGAAGATTTTTATTATGGTCTGTTGAACAGCCTTGAAAATACCATGTGCCATTTCAAGATACATTCTAAGTTTCTCCTTTTGATTTTGATTTCCTAGTATCTAGGGTTGTTAGAGCAATACAGGTCAATACAAGTGCAATTTTGTTGTTGTTGTCAAATATTAATAATAGTGTGTTCAGTTCTAAGAATCTCTGAACTGATGAATCACCATTATAGAACCTCAAAAAGTCAAGGATTTCTAATTTGAGAGCAGGGCAAAAAGGGAGTGTCATTTTGTTTCAAACATTTTCAGGTTTCTTACGAAACATTGCTTTGTGTTAATATATTACGGTATATATACAGTATATTGTTGGTAGTTATTAACTTTGCAACAGTGCAGAACACGTTACATTCGATCATTAAGTGTTAAAACTTTAATCTTTGATATCCTTCAGAAAAAACACTAACTGTCCTTGAAGGAGTTAGAATAAACAAGACTGGATTGTGCTCAATATCTTTTAATTGATTATGAAACTGTCCTATACGTCTATTGGGAAATGTCCTCTAGAACTGGTCAACAACAATCCACTCGGATGAACTTTATGCAGCTTTCTTGCAGAGAAAAACATAACAATTCACTAAAGTTTCTCCATTAAATTTACAGATACTGTTGCTTATATTTTTGTATTCTTCCTTTTATATTTAGGTCCCCTGTTCAAAATATATACTGTAAAGTGAATTGACGGCATATTTGTGAGCGAAACCCGGCAGCCAATTAATTGCCCACAGGGGTGTCCCACAAACAGCCGTGGATTGAAAATGACCGGTTTGTTTTTAGGGATTACTATCAAGCGTGTGGGTGGAGTATGGAAACTTGCCCACGGTTCCCATCGCTCGCCCTGACCTGCCGGGAATCAAACCCAATCCTCTCGCGCGCGAGGCGAGTGTACTAACCACTGGATGGCAGGAATCGGCGAAAACAAGAAGTCTTCCAACAACAACAACAAAATGACACTGATAGAGCATCTTTCAAGTCAGGCGGACATCCCAAGGCGCTGAACAGTCTTCAAAGGGGGAAAAAAAACCACCCCTTTGCAGGTGTAAATTAAACATTTTTAAAAATTTCATAACCTCCAAATCTGTTTTTTTTTCAAATGCAAGGCTAATTATTATTATTTTCACACCCAAATCAGGCGTTAACTAGCCCAATCTGACAGCATTGCGCGTCACCCGAAAACGCTCACCGCTTGCGCACGCGCATCATTTGGGAGGGAGGGGGAGCTGAAGGTGTGTGATTGGCATTCGGTTCGACCAATCAACGTCCGCCTTGTGCTGCACTATGGTGACTCGTAAACCAATCGGACGAGGCCGAGGGAGACAGGTGGAGGGAATTAGGATTGGTTGAAGAGCGGCAGTTTGGGCTGGAGAGGCGGGAAGCGAACATCACGTGGGAGGGAGTCGAGCGAAGAAAGGGGGCCAACGGATTAGAATGTTGGTGGCGGTTTAAACCGGAGGCGGCGGGTAGAAGGGCGGCCATTGAGGCGGAATAAAAGGAGAGAGTCTGGAGGGCGGTGTGAGACAGAGAGTGGAGTTATTGGGCGGCTTACTGCACTGCTCACCCGGAGGGAGGGCCTTGGTGCTTGTATTCTTCCGGGGGAGGGTGCAGAGGGTGGGGACCTGAGACCGAGGAGCGATGTGGTTAGTGAAGGCGTCTGGTCCCGTTTGATTACAAGAAATAACGGGGGCAGGTTCTTCCTTTCTCCTCCTCCCACTGGTCCCCTACTTCCTCTTATACATCAGACAGAGGCTTGTGTGTGTGTGTGTATGTGTGTGTGAGGTGGGGAGGGATGCCCTCCTCCCGTGTGCCCGCCGATGTGGCGCTGCTGCCAGCCATTTGTAGAAAGGAGGCGAGGAGAGAAGAGGAGGCCGGGAGGGGTGAGGGATGTGGAGGTGAAACCATTCCCTGCTGTTTGGCCGGAGTTTGATCGTTCCTCCTGATCAGGAAAAGGAGAGTGAGTCTGTGTGAGTGACCTCTCCAATCCTGCTCCTGCCTCCGGTTGCAGCGCTCGAAATTTGTTGAGCGATTGAATCTATTTTTTTTTTTTAACATGAGGTGTCGCATCTATAAGAGGAAAGTGTTTCTCTTGGCGCTGGTCGTGCTGGTCACCGGCTTCGCCTTTTGGACCAGCAGCGGCGGCGGTAACAAGCCGAGGAAAAACCTCGAGACCTACCCGAGGGAAGGTGAGGCGTCCAGGCACACGCGAGTCAGCAACGCCAACAGGAAAGTTTCCAACGAGTCGAGCACCCCGTTGGGCAAGATCCAAAAGCCGGCCGAGGTGGACAATCTGACGTTAGTTTACCGCGGGGTCGTTTACCAGCTGAACTTTGATCAGACCGTCAGGAACCCAGAGAGGACTCGCTCGCCCGATGACCTGGTGCTGGTGGTTCAAGTCCACAACAGGCCGGAGCACCTGCAGCTTTTGATCGACTCGCTCAGGAAAGCCAAAGGCATCGAAAACGTCCTGCTGATATTCAGTCACGACTTCTGGTCGCCGCAGATTAATCAGATAGCAGCCAGCGTCGATTTCTGCCAAGTCCTGCAGATATTCTTCCCATTTAGCCTGCAGCTGTACCCGAACGAGTTCCCCGGCCACGACCCGAAGGACTGCCCGCGCGATTTGAACAAGAAGGAAGCGTTGAAACTGAGCTGCATTAATGCCGAATATCCGGACTCCTTCGGGCATTATAGGGAATCCAAATTCTGTCAAACCAAACATCACTGGTGGTGGAAGTTGCACTATGTATGGGAAAGGGTGAAGGTTTTGAAGGATCATAAGGGGCCAATGCTATTCATTGAGGAAGACCATTATTTGTCCCCGGATTTCTATCTTGTCTTGAAAAGTATGTGGAGTCTGAAGACTGAAAATTGTCCAGACTGCGACCTATTGTCCCTGGGGACATATACCCGTGTCCTTGATTTCACAGACAAAGGCAATAAAGTGGAAGTAAAAACGTGGCGATCAACAGAGCACAACATGGGTATGATCATGTCCAGAGACACATATCAGAAAATGATAGAATGCACAAATACTTTCTGTGAATACGATGACTACAACTGGGACTGGACCCTGCAACAATTGACCGTAGCTTGCCTGCCTCGGCATTGGAAAGTTATGGTTTGTGAAGCTCCTCGTATTTTCCACACTGGTGATTGTGGCATGCATCACAAGAAAGCTTGCATGCCATCCATTGAAAATGCTAAAATTGACAAAATTATAAGTAGCAATATGCAGCACTTGTTTCCAGAGGCCATGGTGATAAGTAGAACATATCCATTGATTGCAATCTCCCCACGTGTCAAAAATGGAGGCTGGGGAGACATCAGGGACCATGAACTTTGTAAAAGTTACCGACGGCTCCAATAACTATATGATTTTAAAAAAAATTCTGTGCCAGATATCATTTTTAATTGTTACATTTGGGAACTGTTACAGATCAATTATGTAAGATTGATTTTCGAGATTGAAAGCAAATGGTTGCCCTGAAATGTTCAGTGGGTAAATGCACTACCCAATGTGATACTGGGCCATAAAGTCCAGGAAGGTTTCAGTTTTGATCACTGATGTTTGCTATTTTAGTTATCTCAATCCGGGTGGCATTAGAGGGCTGCAATTGGACCCAGTAACCCCTGGGCAGGGAAGAAAGGAACCAGTCTTTCTATTTCTGGACAATATCAAGTGACCTCAGTAGAAAGCCTGCAAACCTGGTTGTATGGGCATAATTTGGCTTGGCTGGGATACCATGTGGTTGAATAGCCTCCTAGTCTCATGTTCTAGATCCGCACAGTAGAGTGGACATTGGGGATGAAGTACTGGAGGGTTGTCGGCACTTACCCCAGCATAAGCCTCTACTTCAGAAGAGAGGAAATAAAAATCTAAGTATCATTTGTTTTGAAAGAAATGAAAATATTGCAAGAGATAACATTTTCATTCTCAACTTGTATATGTTCTGGTGATTTATAAAGAAAAAAATTATATGGGTGGATGGAACTGTAAAGAATAAAGTGACAAAGGCAAAAAAAAATTCTCTGTAATTATATATGGACAGGTTTCATTTTTCAGTCTCACAGGAGGACCCTTTAGAAGGATTTATTTTAAAGTAACAATCTATTTACACATCTTCTATTCTAAATAAGTGCAGCAAACACATGTAAATCAGGAATAAATAGGTACCGTATATCTCCGCATATAAGGCGCACTTTTTTTCAGGTCGGAAGATCTCGAAAGTGGGGGGTGCGCCCTATACGCAGGTACAAGCAATTTTGAGCCTCGGAAATACAGTAAACAGGAGGGGCGGCCGGCGCGCTGTCAGCCGGGGTTTGGTCAGTGTCCGGCGGGGGTTGGGAGGAGCGGGTGACGGGGCTTCGGCCTCGGCTGCCCGGGCGGCGGCAGCAGCAGCGGACTTCAGTGCTGTGCTTACCTTCTGCCGAACCCAGTCTGCCTGCCTCACTCCCTGCCGCTCTCCCTCCCTGCCTGCGTGCCTGCCTGCCTCTCTCCCTCTCTCTCTCCCGGGCTGCCAGCCTGCCTCTCTCCCTCCCTGCCTGCGTGCCGGCCTGCCTCTCTCCCTCTCTCTCTCCCGGGCTGCCGGCCTGCCTCTCTCCCTCTCTCTCTCCCTCCCTCCCTGGCTGCCGGCCTGCCTCTCCCTCTCTCTCTCTCCCGGGCTGCTGACCTGCCTCTCTCTCTCCCAGGCTGCCGGCCTGCCTCTCTCCCTCTCTCTCTCCCGGGCTGCCGGCCTGCCTCTCCCTCTCTCTCTCTCCCGGGCTGCCGGCCTGCCTCTCTCCCTCTCTCTCTCCCGGGCTGCCGGCCTGCCTCTCTCCCTCTCTCTCTCCCTCCCTCCCTGGCTGCCGGCCTGCCTCTCCCTCTCTCTCTCCCGGGCTGCTGACCTGCCTCTCTCTCTCCCAGGCTGCCGGCCTGCCTCTCTCCCTCTCTCTCTCCCGGGCTGCCGGCCTGCCTCTCCCTCTCTCTCTCTCCCGGGCTGCCGGCCTGCCTCTCTCCCTCTCTCTCTCCCGGGCTGCCGGCCTGCCTCTCTCCCTCCCTGGCTGCCTGCCTCTCTCTCTCCCTACCTACCTGTCCTCCCTTCTGCCGGCAATATCATTGAAAATACTTCCGTTTTTTTTCACCAAGAAAAGGTCAAAAACAGGGGGTGCGCCTTATACGCGGGTGCGCCTTATACGCGGAGATATACGGTACCTAAAGAATTGTGAACAAATAGTTAAGGTTAATCCAACTAGCTAGCGTAAAGAGCACCAGGCTGCTGCAAACGGAGAAGTTTCTTAATTTGAAGGAAGGAGGGTAATATGAGAAATATGAGATTCAAAACCAAAGGGCTCTTTTCAACCAAAACATTTTGATGCTATTGTGAGCAGAGAATATCACAATTAAATATCATAATTTGAGCTTTTTCGGGTTTTCACACAAGGCCACGAGTGTAATTCAAAACACTGCAATTATTGATAATATTACATTAATATTGTTCACATTTTGTATAATTTTCAACAAATAAGATGTAATGTGAAATTATCTGACTTGAGTTCTTCAAAGATGAACCACATTTATTGCATAATATCATACTGCACACATCAATCAACTCTTACAATAAGAACATTTGGATTTAATATAGAAGAATAAATTGAATAGGCTGAAACTGCCGTGAAACAATGCTTGAAACTAAAACCTAATTAACAAATTTAAAACAAAGCATCAAATAATTAGTCTAGTTCAAAACGTTGTGTATTCTGAAAGGAAAGTGCAGATTTTGTTCTATGATCACGAATAATCTCAACACTTCCATCAGCATTAATTTCTTTCAGAATAGGTGGTGGTGCCATTTGCTCAACTTGCCCACAAGATATGGCATCCTTCTGGTCAGATGGAAGATCATCTTCATCAAGCATACCCCCATCCTCTAATTTTACACATTGTTTAAAATTGACTGATTTCTGTTTTTTACCATGAGCAAACACTGGATCCACAGCTTGTGCCACGTTAAATTCTGAGATTGCCTTTGGTGGGGTTTCAGTTTCAATCTCACTGATAAGTTTTTTTTCATTACCGGAATTCAAAGTCATTTGATTTCTCTCATGTCTTGGACTTTCTGAGCCATTTTCCTCTTCTGAATTGGATCCCAGATTCAGTTGACTCATATTCTCAACTGATTGGTTCATATTAATAGGTATACAATTTGTAAATTCCTCTGTCAACGATGTATCTTTTTCCAGTTTGTTGCTCACTGCTGTTTCTGAGGAACTGATTTCCTTTTTATTTTGCTGAATGTTAATCGCAGCAGAATTATTAGAAACAATGTTGCAAATTTCATCCTGGTTAAGTCTGTCTAGTTTCTCAGTTAGTTCACGGTCTTCAGTGTCTTCTTTTTCTTGTGCCTGAAAGTTAATTATACAACACTAAAAATAACTGATTTTGAATTTGGAACATGTTTGGGGATTATCAATAAAGTATTTAAATTTATATAAAACTGTATAAAAACGATTTTTTTTAGGCACTACTTAATCAAAAACTTCAAAATTAAGGTCTTAATTTAGAACCAGATACTGGAATCTAATGTTACTTTAAATCAATCTTAGTAATAGATTATGAATTTGAAGAAGAATATGAAAATTCTCAGGCTATTTTGCAAATCTTGTTGCAGATGTCTGGTTCAATGACAATGCATTATTAATAATATAAATAATAATCCTTGCATTTGATGCAGCACTTTTCACATCCTATCTTCGCTGAATTTACTGTAAAGTAAATTGATGAAATTTGTGGGCAAAATTAATTGTTTTTACTGGTGTTCAGCATTTCTAACTATGTGAATCAAATTGGAAACTAATCACACCACCTTGCAGAAATTTCATTTTTGGAAGTAAACAAAGGCATCCAATTTCTCACGAGATCACAAAAATCTGTACTTTTGAGAGTAGGCAGTGATATTGAATTGCTCTCAAGATCATTCTCTTGCTAGCAGTGTAATATTCATTTCTAAAATTTCATACATAACCTTTTCTCCAGCAGTGGGGGGATGAACACCTATGAGTAACTTTTTTAAAAAAACGTTTAGATCTATATCCATACACACCTTCAAATTTATTACAAGGCTGCTTTCACTGACTTCTGAAATTTGCAGAATCACTGTGGGATGTTTCTCGGTGGGCTCCTCTGCAACAGGAGGCTCCAGGGAAGATCTCAGGAATTGGTCTACATTTTCAGGAGTTGCAAACAAATTCTTCTAAACAGAAAATAACATTTTATGTTTAAACGTAAGCAGCCAACAAAGCATTATAAATTAATTTATATTACATTTTCAATATAATTAATGTCTATTACAATTTTTAAAAATAGGACGGAGAAATCTGAAGGTTATATTTTAGATGCAAAGAATGATGAGAGAAAAAGAGGAGGATTACCTGTAAACAATTGCAAGTCTCTCCAGCACAGAAACTTTGCCACAATCCTTGACTCACACGTGATTTTGTTAAAACGACTGCGGCATTGTCTTGAGATACACTAAAGACATTTTTTGTGGTGTCCAACTGATATTCAGTAGGAAACTGAACAAACAAGGAATATAAGATGTTACAGTCATCAGTCCCAAAAGTGACATTACACTCATGAGTACGAAGTACTAATTTCAAACTATCTTTGTCAATATTTTTTACTCGAAGTATAAAGGTAATGGAACCTTCATCCTGCTCATAATGGAAATCAGGACACACAGTTTTAGTGTCCTCTGTATTGTCTTTTGAGCCGAGCTCTGTATTTCCAGATGAATGTACTCCTGGATTATCATCCAACTGTCCATTCACAGAACCATCCCCTGACTTTTCCGAAACAACATGAAAGTCCTTATCATTAGAGTCAACTGCACCATCTTCCAAGCCATTATTTTGTTCTTCCGAATCTGCAGGAATGAGTAGACCTGCTTCTGAAACAAATTTAGGAAGAACAATCTCACCATTCGTCAGCTGACATTTGTTGTCTGCAGCAGATGGAATTATTTCAGCAACCAATTCAGAGTGACTTTCTACATGACTTTTCAGCTGCTCATTTTTCTGAGACTGTGCTTTTAGCTCCAAGCTGGAGTCCTGCAAATAATTAACTGATTCAATTTCATGTTCTGGGTTTATAGGGGTGGCATCCTCCACCTTTTCTTTATTAGTACACTCATCAGACTGAAATACTTTTGATACTTGTTCGAGTGATTGATCACGTTCCATGGACTCATCCTTATTTTCTGTTTCTTCATCCTCACTGACATGACATTCCATTGATTCTAGGAGCAATTGGTGTTTCAGGGATAATACTGGCAGAGTAACAACAAGCTGCCTTTTGGACTTATTAAATTTAGCTGATCCTAGATTTTCATCCACTGGATAGGACAGATGCAAGTCAAGCTTGTAACTAGGTTTCTGTGACTCTAAACACAACCGTTTTTCTGTCACATCTAAACAAGCATCATCAACTGATTTAAGCAAAGGAAGATCGACGGTAATAACTAATTCTTTGGGTCTGGTGCTCGGCACAGCATCACGGGCATTCCGATAATCTTGCACATCAAATTGAGACCTGTAAACAATGGAATATTTAGGTTCTGTGGGTTTGGTATAGTCTTCAATCTTATCATCCGCAGGTGCTTTTGAATTCCTACTTGTTTTCTTCTTTTCCACGTCACCACCTGGGGAATCTTTTGTTTGGGGAAGATCAAAAGGATATGGAAACCTTAAAGGGTCTGATGGATCCTCCTCTTCTGAAGGCTCTTTGGGACCACCCGGTAAGGGTTTGCGAATGACAGCCGCGTATGACATTCCTTTGTATGTTGTTTTTAAAGTCTTAACGTTTTTTTTGTCCAGTTCCACATTCAGTTGCTTCTCTATGGCCTGTAAGGAAGTTGTATCCACCATTTTTTTGAATGCTTTATTCTTATGGGCCATGTCCAGCGTGTCCGGATGATAAACCACATCGTAAATCATTTGCGTCCCGCCGCCTTTAGTTAGCTCCTCCCTGCCCGGAGTGAGACTGTAAGGGAGAGACCAATGCTGACCGAGAGTCTCATTCTCACCCTTTCCGACTTTGTAGGAGGGTTTGTCTATCAGCTTATTGCTGCAGACATTAATGAAGCATTTCTGGTCTCCGTTCACGCTGCTTTTCAGCACATGGCCCGGGCCGGGGTGCACGAACTTGATGTCCATACCCCGGTCTCTTTCCATCTGAGAGATTTCCTCTTCGTACTTTTTCTTATTCTCCGGACTGGAGATCTCCTCCACATACTCGAAGAGCAGCTCTTTGAATTTCTCATCTTTAAACGCCGCCTTGAAGCTGTCGAATTCATCCCGAGTCAGGTCCAATTCCTCCCGTTTGGAATGAGACGCCATGACAACTGCCGCCCAGGCCTCAGCACAGCCGCCGGTGCTTCCGCCAGGCGCACATTGATGCCGTCACCTGCCGAAGCCCTTTCTAACCAAACGGACGATCAAGATTCATCTTCTCCCCCGCACCAATGTTTTTAAAAAAGAAAAACCCCGAGCTATCCCACTTTCAGCCCGCAAAAGTTTCTGCTCCTCCTCGTCAAACTCGTTGACCTCGAACTATTTTGTTTAGGTGACGCTACAACCATGCGACGGGAAGGCGCAGGAATCGCACCAGCGAATTCCGAGGTGAATGGGTCCCGTTGCCAAGGAGACGGCATTTCTAACGCAAGGCGAGGCGCTGACTGGCACAGGCGGGAAACTGACTGACCATCGCAAGGCCTCCATTGGGTGTAAGCGTTTCACGTCTGGAGGACGCCTCAAGAAACAATGTTTATTGCAAATGGTTCAAAAATACCAGGGATTGCGAGATAAAACTGAGTAGAAATTACGTGGGATAATATATTTGTAGAAAATGCCACCAGGAAAAGGCCATTCAAACAAGACTTGGGGGGGAAAAAATCTCAAGTGTCTGGTTGCCCTTAAGCAATAATTATTAATATAACAGAGACATTTGTATAAAAAAAGTTTCAGGTTTAATTATTCACTACAGACACCGATACAATAAATTTACAGTTCTTAGAACATTTTCAAAATGTTAATGTGCAAGTTTAATACATTTTCCAATGTTCTTCTAGGAATTCCTCTTCAAAGATTCTGAAGTTTGCTAAAAAAGAGAAAAAAAAAAATATATATGTTCAAAATTAATTCAAAATTGTGATATACAGATAGTTTATAACTGTCATCATCGGGTTACAGACTAGTCATATCCAACATAAGCAATTGGTAATAATCACATTTTTAATATTTCATGGAATGAAAATGTTGAGAATGTTAACAAACTAACTTCGGTGTCAGTGTTAATTTGTTGAATTCAGGAACCCAAGTTCCTACTGAAAGATTAATATTTATCGATGCTCTATTATAAGGTAATAATGCTCTATTACCTGTCCTCCACAGTTCTATTTGAGGGGTAGTACACTTTAAAGGAGAATCCACTACGAGGAAAGGAACCCTGAAAAGACAAATGGGTTAATGATAATCCTTGCATTGATAATGTCTTTCAAGGCAGATGGATATCTCAGAGTGCTCCACAGCATTTATTGTAAGATATAGTCATGTATTTTGTAGAATTCAGCAGTAAATTTCTCACAAAAAATAGTCATGCAAAAAAGAGCCTCTTTTATCTGGGGAATTGCTGTCCAGATCTGATACCCGGGAAGGTTAAAGATAAATTGAGCAATTTCAAACACAAAACACACATTTACTACAGGCTTGCATGAATTCTGTGATTAAAATGGATGAATGACTAAAGATAATACAACTGTAAAGAAACTCCCTATAGGTAAGCAAGGCAAAATTATATTTTCCGTGTTAGCATTAGTTCAGCCGCACGAGGATAGACATTTTACAGTGATTCTTACAGGATTGATGCAGATGCAGTCTGTATGAACTATGTTGAATGGATCATATTTGTCAGCAAAGACGATCAAGTCAGGTACTGGATACACACGAAGAGCATAATCATAGGCCCAGTAGACAGGGCTGACATATAGTGGTAGAGGTGTTAGATGTCCTTGTGATATGATGGTCTTCACAAACTGCCATGGAAAAGCAAGACAAAATACAGTCTTGTTATGAATACAGTCTCTTAAGGCTCGGTAGATAAGCCACTATCTTGTGTAAAACTCTACTATAGATTGAATCCCTTTTTGAATTAATGCAAAATATATGAATATACAGACATCAATCTTTCATAGTAACTTAAGTTGGCAATATTCCTGAACTAACAGTTAATAGTGTTGTGAAAGCGATACAACTCCTGACTCCACTGACACGTTTGCTACAATTTGTCATTTTTTAAATGATAAAAATGAGAAACGTTTCTGGAAAAATAATTTTTAAAACTCATATTTATCAGCAGGTACATATTAGTACAGCCTGGTTGCACAATGGACACTAAGCCCTGAGGTAATGAATCTGAATCAAAGCTTTTGAGGAGTGTTTAGTATGGGCTTGCTCCATTCCTCTTGGCCAAAGGAAAGAAAAACGGGTTAAACAGGTTCCTCCTGACAGATTATATCCAATGTACTTTCGGATAAATCTAAAATGACTATTTTTCGACTAACCTAGTTGGCTAATACGTAACAATGTAAATGAAGAGAAATAATCTAAAAAAATACAATATTTTGATAACTTAATAGTATTCTTGGCTTATTGTGTAAGATACTAATCAATCAATGTATTCCCCTTGCTTCCAAACATTTCACTGCTTTTAAAATTTAATATAATAATAATAATCCTTGTATTTGTTATAGCCCTTCTTACGTTGGCAGATCATTTATCAATATGAGCCTTTAGAGGACAAAACTGGAAGGATATAAAGAATATTATATGGAGAGCGCTTTCAGTTAAAAAGCACAATAGGATTGAAAAGTGGGGAACGTTAAGAAAAGTATCAAACTGTTATGTTAATATGAATAAAATGGTTAATGGTTACTCACATGACTTGGAATATCCAGGTTACTGCTGGGAAACCGGATGCAATTTCTACACATTTTGTTAACCATGTCTTCACGTAGAATGATGATCTCCTGTGTACAATACTGAATCCTAACAGGGTGATAAACACAGAAAAGCCCTCAATCGACCTCTGCACACTGTAGTATTTGCTCAGTGAAACAGCCACTTAACTGTAAAGTAAGACAAAGCACGTAAGAATTTACCTGCATGGGTTTGTGGCAAAGACAGAAAAGGGAACTCTCTGTCTGAATTCTTCTGTGATGAAGTCAGCGATTGGAGGTCTTTAAAACAATTTAAAAAGTCATAAAAGGATCTAACATTGTTCATGAATAAGCTATCTTGTTTACCATAACCTGGAAATTCAGGTAGTTCTCTCTTTTTTTTTTAAAAGTATAGTTTTGACTGGTCAATTATTTGACTGGTCATTATGATGGTAGTCAAGCTCCGTTCAGTTATCTATTTGTCCATTATAAATGTGTCAGCCTTAATAGTAACACTAACTGCGTTTCCTCCGTCATTTTTTCTGCTTTGTCCTCATCCGCCATTCACACATCTACTATTTACCTGGGTAAGATAGAACCAGGACCTGGGTCTTCTGGACCAGGAACAAAAACAAAACGACTACTGTAAAAGGAGAAATAATGTAATTTACATTCCATTACTGATTATAGCATACTTATTATACAATAATGTATAATTGTATAGTTTCTAAAAGTAGTATATAATATCGAATGTAACATTGAGTAATAAGAGTTTTACATTTTTATGTATGAACAAACTACTGGTGACAATTTTACAATAGTTTTTCTGAAGATTCAAGAAAGCTCCAGTTCAGTTTTTTTTCCAGTCATTATTTGCCAATCATTATTTGACCACTCCCCTATATATAAATGGCTGAACGGGTAAATGAGCCAGATTGAGTCTTCCATGAACAAAACATTTCACAAAGGTAAATTTTACAATTCAAAACATAAATGTTGTGGGATACATTACTTACTTCTTATGGATGCTGGGATGTTCACAAATCATATCTGCAAGTGCTTTCAGTGATTCTGAAAATTACAAATGAAAGTTGGAGTTCGGAACAAACATTTCAATTAACAGTTTATATAAATCCACTGACTTCTCTGTGCTCCTCACCTTTCAGCGATTTGATTTGATTTTTTCCATATGGTGCAGATGAAAAGTTACCACAAAAGATGAAACAGGTAGGTGGCATAGCTGAATAACCTGCAGAGAATGTAAATTAAATAAATTAGTAAATGAAGCATATCAGGACTTTGCTTTTACAGATAACAAAAGCAGAGACAAGATTTATCATTATTATAAGTCAATACAAATATTTAGTTTAAACAGCAGACGTTTCACTTTGTTAAAAGGAATTGGTAAAAGTCTCTCTCACCATGAATGCTTGCAGTAACTCTCTCTCACCATAATAACTGGCAATGCAACACGTGTAACAAAACATTTACCTGAAAACATCATATGAAGTTTCTCAAGTACTTCCACCTGGTCCAGCCATACATCTGAGATAAAAGCGAACATGGCATCTTCATTTTCTCCCTCTAACTGCTTTAATTTTGCAGAGGATTTCACCGATGTCGCAGAGGGACCACCAAAAAAGTTAATGTTGCCATAATAAGCCCTGCAAGAGAAATAATTGAAAAAAATATCTCGGGCATCTACAGGGTACAATAGCAGGCAATCATGGTTTCAGTGTATTCGTGATCGATTTGTTGTAAAAAGAAATACAGGAAGGAAGAGGGGTGTAATTGCTATAGATGCTGATTGAAGATAGTTTATACTGATGATAACTTACACTGTAGCAGTAGAAGGTTCAGTCGGTGGAAATCCAAATGCATTCACATGGAAAATGCCATCTTCATACCATCCTGGAAACAGATGTATAAACCAACAATGATTTAATGAGTAACACTTATATAATGAATAATTCTAATTAAGTGATCAAAATTTTATACTTTAACATGTTTTAGCACTGTACCAATGGAATATCTGGAGTCATGAACAAATATCCAACTATGACTGGGTGCACCAGATATTTTAAAGCAAGAGACTTTAAATCCTCACTCACTTTATCAGAAATACTGCTACAGGGTAAAGCAACTGTTCCAGAAATTTTCAGTGTTGTCAAATATAATTATTATAGATTCATAAATATGTAATATAAATATTATTTAGAGAAGCACGCTATTTCTTGTGTGGAGTTATTAAAATGCAATTCTTTAAAAGCCACATGTCAGGATTTTTCTGACTGCTACTGAAACAAATGGAAAAACATAAAGCTCCAGGGAGTGTCAGTAAGGTAGTGACATCTGGAGGTATTTCTGTTTTTGTAAACTGCAGCACACCAGTCAAAACAAAAGCATTCTGTATCATTACCTTCTGTAAGAACAAAGCAGGATTCTGTGTACAGCCCACTGTGGAACTGGTGCTTTGTAGTTAAAGAAATTACTGACTTTGACAAATTGATGTTTTGGGATTATAAAGTACAGTACTGTATTATTAAAATATTTTTTAAATCACGAAAGGCTTCTATTATACATTTCACAATGGTGCACACAGCGTCCCCAAACTGTCTAATGACTGAAACTAACGCATTCTAAAAATACTATTGTAGCCTGTTAAACTTTGCTGATGCTTAATATCCTATTTTAGCAGGAAATAAATTGAGACAAGCTAAAATTATATACTAAACCCTACAGTCAGCAGTCAAATTCATCCCATTATTCTGGATTTTGTGTTCATCCTATGTGAAAAGTATTATTTAAGTGCAAATTCTTGTTGTAGATTCAAATCCAGATTCCAAGCTGAGATGGCAATGTGTGACCCATCTAAAGCACTCCTTAGACACCAAATATGATTCCTTCAACTTGCGCTTGCTAATAAGGTCCAGGGTATTGAGTCACAGTGTACACACTTCTCAATCAAAACCATAATCTCCATTTTGCTAAGAGAATGATTGGATTTTCATTGCTAAATAATACTTTAGGGATAACCCCCCAAAAAAACTGTCAAAACCCACTTTAACGCTTACTCATGACCCGATTTCATAAACCCATGAGATATCTGTGTGGACAAGACTCAAACACTAATTCATTGAAAATATTTTCTGACTGATCTTAAATGATATCCTTGTATTTATCTGGTTGTTTCTTAATTGTCCATTTATACAGTAAAAGCCCGTTTATCCGGCACCCTCAGGACCTGGCCAATGTTGGTTAAAGCGCCTGCTGGATATTCGGCCGAAAACGCAGCAAAAAACAAGATTTGTTTTCAATGCATTTTTCCGGATAAATTCCGGTTAATCGAATGCGGACCTTTTTTTTTGCGATGCCGGTTTTACGGAAGATACGATTGATCGGGTGCTGCATAAACGGGCTTTTACTGTACTTCTCTTTTAATTAGTGTGCTTCAAACTGCATTATAGAGAGCACATAAAAGGATATGGCTTTGCTGAGGTCAAGTGGAATCGTCCCAGTTGGATCTTCAAGAAAAAACTTTCCCTGAAGCAGTGAATACAATGATCATTCAACATTACCAACAACAACTTGATTTATATGCACCCTTCATGCAGGTAACATATTGGGAGTACTTTCACAAATTATCAAATGTATTATAGAATTACAGTACAGGTAGTCTTTTTTTTTTAATTTGAAATATTTACTCAGGAACATAATAACCAGTTTACCCTGTTCTGACAGTTCATGTGGTAGATTGTTTAATCCCATTTCCCCACCTTTTCTCCATACCCCTTAATAAACTTACTTCCAAAGTATGTAATAATAACTGAACTGAACTCATTACTTGGCTGTTCCAGTGGACAAAAAAAGCAATATCTATTTCATACAATTAGCCCACAGTATATTGTCACAGGCATATTAAGGATCAAATAGTATAGACCACACTGTCATAAACAGTCTACCTCTTTAAGCTGTGTTATCATTCCCAGAACAATGATCTCTCCCATCTTTGCTGTGTTGCCAAGAAGAGTTTCTATGGTTTTAAGCTAAAAAAAAAGCACAGTTGCAGCAGATTATGAACAATGTGAATACAATAACATTTAAAAAGTTTTGATTTCTTTAAATACATATTTTCCTCTCCATTTATGCAAACCATAATCCAAAACTTATCAATGATAAGATCGGTGACTCGGTACAACACAAATAGGAGAGAAATGAAATTCAGTTCTTAATTAACTGATTGAATTTGATTCCAACTTTGGTCTACAGTTGCTTATTCTGTTTGATTTGTTTATTATTCAAAAACATGAACAGAATTGGTTTATTAACATATTGATGAAGAAGAAATTGTTGAATAATATTGGAATTCCCACCTGAAATTTATTCCTTGTTTCATCAGGATTTGATCCAGCCACAGGAGGTGTAAATAAGTCATGTCTATGCGTTCGCTGTAAAAAGAAAATGGTTAGGTTTCAATTCTATATTGATTCAAAAGTTCTCTCATTTTTCTAAATCAGAATTTATAGTAATTTATAATTTGTTCAGACAAGATGGGATTTAACTCTCAAACAAACTTTTTTATTCCTCATTTCTGAGATGTTTTGTAGTGAAATAAAGTGCTTGCAAATTAGAATCAGTCCCTGAAAAAAGGAACATAGATAAGCTGCAAAATACAGTGCACTTTTCTAACTAGCATACCTCTCAATCACATTTGTCTTCAATATATGTGCAGATTTGTGCCTTGCAATAAAGCTTCCTGCTGCGTACTGTACATTACAATATTCTCTAAAAAAAATGTTTTGCCTTACCTGCTGCATTATAGTGTATCGTTCACGGAACAGTTCTGCTTTGTCCTTGGCAATTCCAAAGAGCCTCGGGGCGCTGTGCTCAGTCATTGCAAGACTAAAGAGCATGAGAGAGACATCCGCATAGAGACATATGGGTTTAAGCAAGCTAATAACTATAAATCTAAACAACTTTGTAAAACAACTAATGAAATAGTTCACATTAAAAAAATGATTGAATGGTCCAGGAAGAAGTTTTGATAACAAATACTGCAAATATCTAATTGTAATTGCAATTTCCCCAAGAGTCTTTGGTGGAACAGATTACAGTATGGTACTACAAAAAAAAACTGTGCTGGCATATAAGATTTAAAAATTAATTACAATTAGATATTGAACAAACTGAAGGCAAGGAACACTTCTTGTACACAAATTTTAAAAAATACAAACTCACGGTAAAAACTTTTTCCTTTCTGAATTGTAGATAAACCGAGGGACGTCAAATGCTCCAATTATATTAAAAACATGCTCCCTGCAAAAGTAAGTGATAATCTTACCAAAACTAATTTTTCTAATGAATGTCACACCTTTGCATTCTGTTTTTCATGAGTAAATATACATTCGTGAGCTAAATATTGTCTGCTCCTCAATCCCTGCAAACACTATATTGTTCAATAGTAGCAGAAATTATGTTATTTAAGAGGAATTCAGCATTGAAAGTTAAGAGTGATTTTTTTCGGTATTTGATATACTGTATATAATACCATAGGTAGTAAATATTTTACATCCTCCTGTACAGATTGGTAGTCCTATACAACAAATGATTTTGCTGAGCAAAGCAGTCTACTTTTTTTAATCACGTTTTGAAAATGTCAGATTTGTTTCATTCTAAAAATATAACTAGGATGTTGAAAACATCACATTGTATAAAACTCTATTTGACTTACATAGTTTCATCAGATGTTTGACTGCATTCCTGGACTGCTGTCTCCACCATCGACTGCTCAATCATGTTGCAATTCACTGAAATGCAGAAATGTGTAAATTAAGTTTTTTTCTATTTAGTTACAGCCTGGAATAATTGAAATGGGAAATTTCTGTAGGAAAATCTATCATTCGAGTGAACACTTTTAGAATGGCCCATTAAATCAAATAAAAATTTGATGTTATTTGGCTAATCTGGTCCTGTCAGCAACCTTACCTTAAATACACAAATTGAAAAAACGCTCTTATTGCCATATAAGGAATTTATGCAATTTATATATTGCAAATCATAGCACCAAAGAAATCCATTGCATAGAAGGCAGTTCAGCCCAATATGTCTGCGACAGCTTCCTCAAGCAATCTTTCAGTCCCAGTTACCTATCCTTTCCCCATATTCCTTGTATTTGATATAGTGCCTTATCACACCATCAAGACACCTCAAAGCGCTCCACAGGAGTGCAGAGTGAATTGACTGTGTATCTAATACCCTTTCACTGTATCAAACAAGCACAACTGGCCTTGAGATTAGCAAAAATTAAATACCCATTTTCAAATCTGAACATAGATAATTCCAATTGGTGAGTACAACTATTAAATTAACCTTAGAAGATTGCTTTACTATATAATTATTTGGAAAATTAATTTTATCATAAATTATGTTAATATTCGTTTCAGTTGAATAAACTAGGTACTGTACCATGTTACAATATACACAAAATCAAGTTATGGCTGAAAATTACTTACACGGCTGTTTTTCAACAGCATCAATGATCCGTTCAATTGCATCTTCAAGTTCCAACTCACTGACTGACTCGAGCACCTCAACGAGATATGTTGTGGCATTACTAATGAGAAATAAAAAAAATTCTAAGTAGCTACCTTTGCAATTTACTGTAACAGTACTGTTGCCCAGGCTAGAGTTAGTCAGAGAGAAAGTTAGAGCTTCAGAAACAGAATAAGAGGAAAAACAACAATAGAAACTGGATTTAAAACCTTGTCTGTATGTGGGCAGATTATTTTGCCAGCTATCATGAAAGTATGTATTTATGTACAGTCATTTACAGTATAGTGTAAAGATGGAGAGAGAAATCTAGCCTCCAACAGTGGAGGCAAGATTTAAAGAGATCTCAGCATAATAGCCAATGTAAACAGTGTGTGTGTTTCACTCTGCTTCTATTGGTTCCTTAACAAAGCTTCAAAACAATAATAATCCTTGCATTCGATATAATGCTTTTCACGTCTTCTAGTCTCAAAGCGCTTCACAGAACATACTGTAGTGAATTGACTGTATATTTATGGACGAAACGTGGCAGCCAACTGCACACAGCAATGTCCCACAAACAAACATGTAGTGATTTATCTTTTTTAAATTATTATTGCTTTTTTTTCTTAAGGGACTATTATCAGGCATGTGGAGCAAGGAAACTTGCCCAAGGTTTTTGCATTGACTGGAAACAAGCCCAGGTCTCTGTGGATTGCGAGGAGGCTAGTGCTCTAACCACTGAGCTGCAGGACAACAGAAACTGGGACATTAACAGGGGGTTACAGTCCAGTCAGTATTTGTATTTATTGAAGACATGAACCCCTCAGTGTTATGCATGGACTGGCGTGAAGCAGGATGGCTGGTGGCTTTCAGCAAAATGGTCAGTCCGATTCCTAACCCTAACCACGGACATTCCAGGGTCCACAGTTTCCAAAATGCCCTTTTTGGGAGAGAGTGTGTGTGTGTGGGATGGGGGGGGGATGTCATATCTCACAATTATTAACCTCAATCGCTGCAGAGGAATCCGGCGAAACAGGTGGCTGGGAAAGCCACATTTGACTGTCAAACGTGGATCACTATTGCGGTGGCACCCGTTAAAACCGAATACAAACTAGAAAGGTTTAGCTGCAGCCTCCCTCCCTCCCTCCCAACCAACCAACTTTGTTTTACTGAAGTCTATATTGGAATAACAATATACTTCTCTCCCAGACGCCCCCCACCCCCCTCCGCCCGGCGTGATTACAGCCATAACTTACGATCGCAGTATTAATCCGTGCATTTTAAAAGCAGCTGAGACTTTACTCTTGACTTTACTCGCCATTTCCCTGAAGTGGGGATTTTTGGCGCCAAATCGCCACTTCCGCCAACGTAGGGGGGGGGGGGCGTGGCTCGCGTCAGACGCTAAATGGCAACAATGTTGCATTCATAAGAGAGTCATCTCTAATTCGAGACATTATATTTCATACATTAACAACAACTTGCATTGATTTGTGCAGCCCCCTCTGTGCCGGACAGCGTCTCGGAGCGCTTCACGATGGCGGCAGCTCTCTGCCCAGCCAGGGGGAGGGGGAGGGGGCGGTCAGTTGAATTAAAAAGTTTTCAGGCGCGACCTGAAGATGAGGAAGGTGGGAGTGTGGGGGGAACGACTTGAAGGCGGGGGGGTGGGGGGGGGTTGTCGCGGAGGGAGGGATAGTATCAACGAGTGATATTTTAATGGCTGGGGCACCAGGATCCAGTGTGATTTATGATCTGCAAAATAGATTGGCATTGTTTTTGCCGTGGTGGGCATGAGGAAGTAGTCATCTTTTATTTCCCTCGGATCTTGTTCTCCATTACAAAATGGGAATTTGTAAATATGTATCCCCAAAACTTTTTTTTAGTTAGTTTTTCTCCTCAAATTTCCTTGAGTTCCCGACCCACCAGCCCGTTGGAATAGTTTCTCCTTTTTCATCCTGTAGAATTTCCTCATCATTTTGAAAACTGCTATTGAGTCTCCTCTTAACCTTTTCTGCTCCAAGGAGAATGATCCTAGTCTCTCGTAGTCCTAGATCCTAGTCTTCTCTAGCCTCTCATAACTTAAGTCCCTCATTCCTGTACCATCCTAATAAATCTCATTTGTACCCTCTCAAATGCTATGACATCCTTCCTAAAGTGTGTTGCCCTTACAGTACTCTAAGTGAAGCCTAACCAGCATTTTATAAAGGTCACCCTCTACAGTAATTTCTGCCTGACCAGATCTTGTAGTCATTTCAGAATCATTACCTGTTGACGAAGCTTTCATGGTTTTAAAGATGATATTGCTTTGTGGTGAGAAAGGATAAGTAACCCATTACCATCCATTTTTCCCCCCCGGAACCATATTCGGGGGGAAAAAAATGGAACAAAATTCTAACTGCAGTATTTTGCTTGTTTGTTCACTTTATTTGCCAAAAAAAACCCTTAATGATTCAAAGTTTACAGCAGACTGACTCATTGGAATGAATACTGTATGTTATTTAAATAAACCTGATGATATGGCCACTTAATACACGAGCAAATATACCATAATAGTATTTGTATGGGATCCTGTAATGTTTTGTACATTGCTTCGCACCAATAACTTTACTACATTGTATTCATGCAATAGGCAGCTTTATACTTTTTTATTTGGAAAGAATCTAAAGAAGAGAAGTGAACAAAATAGAAAGGTAATAATAATGTCCAAAGAGGAAAGTCATTGATATCTAATTGAAAACAATAAAATAGTCTAACAGTTGGCTATTGGATAGATGGATATCTGTTGGATATTAAATCATGTTGTTAAGTGGCCCAATTTGACAAGGTGGATCATAAAATTAATAGGAAATCATTTGAGAAGCTTCCTATTTCTTCTGTTTCCTGCTTACATGCAAAAAGGTTTTCAATGCTCTTTGGTCATCTGAAGGTGGTGATTTGGGTCTAGTTTCACATGTGTCAGCAGATTTCCTGTAACTACCCATTGCAAATTATTTATGTGTGATGCAGATTTATTTGCAGCCACACTTGATGTCCACATGCTTATTTGTCAACAATAATAGATCATTTTATTGCATTTGATATAGCACCTTATTATATTGTTGAGATGTTTGAAAGCCCTTCACTGTAAAGTGGAATGACTGTTTTGTGCGGCAGCCAGTTGAAACCTACAAACAATGTGACACATTTTATTTGGGGGATTTGGGGCTAGGACACCAGGAGAAACTTGCTTTTCTTTTCAAATAGTGGCATGGGATCCTTAACATTCACCTGAACAGACGAAAGAGACCGTGGTTCAATATCTTATCGAAAGGACGGTACCATCGACAAGGCCACACCACCCCAAGGCACTGCATTGGCTTGTCAGTTTAGGCTATGTGATTCCAAGTCATAACACAGGGTTTGAACTCACAATCTTTTGACTCAGAGACAAGAGTGCTACCACTGCACCAGGATGACCCATCTAAATGGAAAACAAGTTGGTCAGGCACATTTTTGGACGACCAGCAGCTCAGATGGCTCAAATAGGCCACTGGGATGGTTTTGTGTTCATTAGGAAGATGTAGTCATCCCACAACGTAAGCATGTGAAGTTTTGCTCACTCCAGGTGTTCTGAAATTTGCCTAGAATATCAATGGAACAATTTCTATAGCAATAGTAATGTGGAATTCAATTTTTTTAAAACACACACACATAAACACATGTATTTATACCGCAGGTGCACTTAACTAGTTGCTTAATAGCTCAGATAACTGATTTATATCTTTATTTCTGTGTGCCTTAATTTCTGTAGCCCAATAAGATGAGAAATATTTCACTGGGCAGCTTATGTCCCAATATCAAGCATGATGCAACCCCTTGATAACTCCGAAGAGATAGAGAAAGAGAGCTCATAGATTGAAAGCAAGAATGAGTAAGTAAATTATTCTCGTTAAGGGAGGGAGACAGGGTTGCTAGAGATTAAAATAAATTTGTAGTCTAATATATTGCGTTGCCTACTGCAGGTACTAAAGTGGTCAGCGAGCTTCTAAAACTATGTTAGAAAAGATCTTCTAAAAAAGGACGTTTACCTGGTTTAAACACTTTAAAAAAAAAAGAAAATTAGCAATCCGCCCAAAGCCGCGCCTTTTCACGTTTCGTACCGCGCACACACGCAATAAAACCGCCCAATTGGGGCGTGAACCTGCCCGATCGGGCGACTTTGGAGGGAGACGTTCGCGTTTCATCGCGCATGCGCAATGGCGCCACTCGCCCTAGCGACAGTCGCACGTGCGGCGAAAACTGGGCGGTGCCTGAGCTCCACGTGCCGCACAGCGCCGCGCGACGCCTTTGTGTGGAGAGAAGCGGAGGCTGAGACCTGATTACACTAGACCCCACCCCCCCACACACACACACACAGAGGGCAGTGAGCACTGAACTCATCTCTTTACCACCGCATTTGATTAACCTCCCTCCCCTCCCCCGGGGACTGAAATGGCTGAAACTTCGTTAATTCAAGAGAACCAACATTACGCGGTGTTTGACGACGGTTTTCTGTACGTGTGGGGCGGCTACGTGGTAGGTACAGCCATGGCTCGACGGTGGAAGCTTCGAGAACGTATCTCTCTCCCTCCCAGGCCGTTAACACGTGGGGAAAATGAATCTCCGCTGTGGGGTGGGGGTGAGGGAGAAGTCTTTATTTAATTCGATGATGGCGGGGGGGGGGTGGCGATCCGACAGTTTTTTGTTTAACTCGACTCAGGTGATCGGTTCATTTCGGCGCGTTTTTATTGAACTCGTGCGGTGGGTGAAGGGAGGGGGCTTATTATTAAATGATTCACTGTAAATTGTAGTCTTCCCTGATCATATCACAGACAGCTCGCCAGTTAAGTTTCTCCCCTTCAGATGAGTTATGTTATATCTCCACTCCTCCCTCCGACGCACACACTTAACGAAGAAAGGAAATTGAGATAAGAGTTTTTGTTCATCAGCAAATCCTCGCCCTTTGTGCATAAGCGTTCGAGGTTTGACCTCAGAATGGCCATTTGCTTTATGACTGCCGAGAGAGATGGGGTGGTGGGTGGGGGGGGACTTTTATATTAAACACACACACACACACTAAAAATCCACTTGAGAATATCGGATTCAAAGTTACCTTGGTTATATGTGTAGTTTATTCACAAATCACAGTGAGATTGGTGCTATGAATTTTGCATGTGGCATTTAACCCAATTCCAATATTTATTTTGGACATGCTGTTTAACTGCCAATTGGAAAGGGGAGCACTTGGTCCGAATTACTTTTTGTAACTGGGTTATTTACTGCTGATAAAATATCCTTGAGGATATTTGATGAATGTGGAGATGTGTCATCTCCTCAGTTAAGCTGTTCTGCTGACTGAGAAGTGGCATTTGAGTGTCCTCTAGAAAGACAGGGTGATTGAGGCTGACCTAGGAACTCAGTTGGGAAAAATGAACCTGAGGAATTGTTGCCTGCCAGATTGATTCAAATTGTCCACTTTGATTGATGCAAATGCAGCCTATCTGGTACTTGAACACTTTGTTTCTTTCAATAAACTATCCTCCCACCCCCAATGTTTCTGTTCCTCTTTAAAATGTTTGCTAACATAAGGTAGTTAAGCTGCTTTGTGATGTCAGTGATGGTATAATTCTAGGAATTGCATCATAAAGTAATGTACAGGTCTCACAAATTAAGGCAAGTTTTCATTTCTAACAAGATTGTTTATGGGGAAAACTAGATCTGGTAACTAATAATAATCCTTATGTTTGATGTAACGCTTTACTTGTCTTCTAAACGTCTCGAAGAGCTTCACAGAATATACTGTGAAATGATTGACTACCGTACATATGTGGGAGAAATGCAGCAAGCCAGTTGTTCACAGCCCTGTCCCACACGGTCGTGGATTGAAACAACCAATTTATTCTTGTTTCTGAAGGATTATTATCAGGCTTGTGCAGTAGGGAATCCTTGCCAAGGATTCGTCCTGCCTGGAATTGAACCCAGCTCTCTTGTTTGTAAGGCAGGTGCTCTAACCAATGAGCTACAGGACTCCAGAAACCAGAGCTAATCCCGAAAAATTCCTTACCAACCAAATTCTGTATAGTTACCTCAGCCAGTAGTATATTTTTGGCTGGCTTAGTCATGCCCAAAATGCAATGAAGGATTGGTTTGGTTGACAATGCATAAAATTTAATTTGGAGTTATAGATATTGGTCGGCCAGTCCTGAGGCAAGTGAGACCTATCTAATAGGTAACGTGAAGATACTTGACTAGGACTCCAGTCACAATTGCCCCAAATTGGACTTTCTTTGGAAATGTGAAATTGGGACTTTTATATACACTATTTCCAAGAGAATTTCTTTAGGTTGGAAGTACTTTGGTCTCTTCCTTACTGTATAATGCCTTCTAAACAAAAACCATTTTGACTACGTTTTTAATCTCAAAATTGTAATGAAACTTTAGGAAGATTCAAGAAATTAAATGTTTTTCTGTTACAGATATATGAAAACCACGAAGTCTACTTGCACAATGATGAAATTTGGGTTTATGAATTAGAAAGTGGCATTTGGTAAGATTTTATAAAAATGTTTTGGTTATGCTAAACCAGGGTTTCTGAAACTGAATTTCCCTAAACCAAGAAAGAAATGTGCCTCCCATAGTTCACTAAGACAAAACAAAGCCCCCCAAATCCTAGATTTCCCCAAAATACTAGCAACAAAGTTGCTCAGAAAGAGCTCTCATTTGTTATTGATTTTGGTAATAAAATTTACAATAAGTTGAATGAATGACTTTGTACTTTCAAAGATAGGTAGTTCTACAGAAGTCATGTTTTTAAAAAAAAACTGTCTTAAACTAGTACCTTTTAGTTTTATGTAAAACATCTAGCAAATCAGCTGCTCACTGCAACATAAGAGAGATACAAATAAAAAAGATCCTTTGGTCCATTTGATCTTATCCTTTTGAATTTTTAGCATTTCACCAGAGCTTTTTGAAATGAAGCAAAGTAGGGTTTTTTTTAGCCAGAATTTTAATTTGTTGGTTGATAGTAGCTGCATTATCATCTATATTCATTGTAGTTTTGCTTTGCAAAATTTCAGTTAATTTATTTTAATCTGCTGCAGGAAGAAGCACCCAATGAAGGGAGATCTTCCTCCTCCCTTGTCAAGAAGTTGTGCAGCTTGTCTGAATGGAATAATGTACATTTTTGGAGGATATGATGGCCTGGAGTACACTAATGAAGTAGGTCATTATTTCAAATACGTTTCCTACATGATATTATGATTTCTGCTTAGATTGGACAAGATTGAGAATTTGTACTTGTAAAACATTGTCTTGTTTTGCTGATCATAGTAGGCAGTCACACATTGAAACAAAAATGATTTTATTCTTCCCTCCTGAGGTTAACTCTGGCAGTACCACACCCGTGGGCATTCTCCATGTTTAAGTCCAGACAGTGAATGCTGGTAGACCATTCAACGTTGGATGTAATCCGTTGGATGCAAACACTACATATGTAGTGTTCAGGATCACTTGATGGTGGCTATAAGTGGTAACCCTGGCTGCATTTCTCTAATTTTCTTTCTCTACCCCCAACCATACCTCGAAAACAAAAAGGCACTGAGCACTAACTAACCTCTGCCATGATTAACAGAACAGTTGTGGTATCAAATTTGGCCTCAATTTGCTGCTTACATAAGCAGCTTGTTAAGTGTATGAACTCAGTGTGGAGAATCCTGAGTCCAAAAAATATCCTGAGACTCTTAACTCATGATATCTGTGCTAATGTCAACCTACCTGTCTACCCATTGGTGTTGCAGACATGATGTTAGGAAGAAAATAACTTGTGCTTTGGTTCTGGTGAATTCTATCAAACTCCTGTTTGTATGAGGCAGTTGATATGGTGTAGAGTATTAACCTGCTCACTATTTATATATAAATATTCAGATTAGAAGTTAACATTGAATAGAAATTTGATTTATTGGAGAACAAATATACTAATGTTTTTATACATCTGAAACAGATGTATTGTGTTAATCTACAGATTACAGATGCCACATATATTTGGAAGAAACTTAGGAATTGCCAAGGAATTTGTCCTACACCAAGACACGAGCTTTCTTGCTGGGTATATAAAAACAGGTGGGTTCCTGATTTTTAATGAAAGTTGTAATGACGGGATTTTCAGCTGTGACTAGGGCTAGAATTTCAGTTAAGGATTCTAATGTATATGATGGTATATTTTAAATCCAATACATACCAAAATATGAGATGAGAAAGACCATTAACCTATTATTGTTTCAATTTTTGTCTGCTTTAGATTTTCTTTAGAAGTACTCTATTCACACAACAATATTCTTTACTGACCTGGGTCAGCATGAAAGCATATACATGCAATATATATTTTTAAAATCCACATCTAATGATCAAGACCTTTAGGAGAAATGCCTGAGGACATGGGGTCTGGCACAGAGCCTTCTTAACTGAAGGGGATATTACACTGACTCAGTCTAATAATGTGCTTTTCTTCACAGTGGAAATAGTAAATTATTCAGAGTACAATCCTCATTTGATTTCCAACAGGTGTCACCATTTAATGCTATTAAAATCAACAATGATTTATATTTCCCAGCCGTCTCCCCCTCAACTCTGCAAAATAACTGCTTGACCACATTCTGTACCATTGTCTGTTAAATGTATTTAATTTTTTTTTCGAATCCTTAAGTTCAGATTTCTGTTCCCTTCAAATAAATAAACATTTGAGCTAAAATTACTTTAGAATAAAAATCCTTGAAAGGAAGTTTTAAAAGACGGAAACTGAGCTCTCTAAAGCAGTAATTTATATTTGAATTAGTAATTACATTTGAAAATCAACTTTGATTTCTGACAGGTTGATTTATTTTGGTGGCTATGGTTGTAAGAGAATCAGTGAATTGAATGATTCGTTTTATGTGAATGAAGCATCTTGGGTAAGACTCTGAATTTTTATCTTTGTTTCTGTTTACATGGTATAAATGGAAAAAGGCTAAATTTGAACCCTGTGTAAGAACTTTATTGAGAAGACGTTTTTGTTGCATTAATATTTTGATGGAAAAGATTTAACGGTATTGTTAATTTTAGCCAAAACACAATTGAAGATTAATTCTTGTTTTAGGTGGCATACAATCACATTAAACAGCAGTGTATAATGAAAAGGTTTAATGTTTTATACCTGTATATTCAAGTGATTAGCATATTGGCATCAATGTGTAGCAACAATTTTTCTCTTGTCATTCACATCATTTCCAGCATACTAAGCATTCATTATACATTTAGGATTCCTAAAGGGGCACAAAGATCTTGAAAGTGAATTTTGCAGGTTTACTTCTTGTGCTCCTGTGTTTATAGCTGCTTCGTCTATATTAATCAAACAATTCTGTCTGTCTTTGTTTCAATGCATCTGTCAATCATGCAATAACCAATTGACGTAGAGACTTAATTTATATCTCATTAAAAAGGTCTTGCACCTGGCAGTGAATATGCCTATTTTGGTGGGGGGAACTCCTACCGTTGATGATCTTATTACAAATTAAGCCCCAGGTCTCCTAAATCATGTCTCTGCGTCAGTCAATTGTGACATCAGACCCATTGTGACAGCATGTCCATTTTGCTATACGTCCTCCTGACACGAAAGGCGCTCGCTCTAAAAATGTAGTTTTGTTGTTGTATAACAATGGCTTGCAAACAAAATATCTGTGAGACTGAATTTATCTTTTAAACTAATAAAGACAAAGTGTCTGTGTTAGTGTATCCAACAATCATGCAATAACTGAGACATAATTAATACCTCATTGGAAAGGTCTTTCATCGGGCAGTGTCATGGGCATTTTTTTGGGGGGGCAGGGGGTTTGGCGATCTCCTATCGTTGATGATCTATATTAAATAATGCTTTAATTAAGCCCCCAGATATGAGGCATGCATATTTTGGGACATAAGAGCGCGACTAAGATAGAGAGAGAGACAGAGACTGTGTGTGTGAGAGAGGCTGTGTGTGAGAGAGAGAGATTGTGTGGATGTGTGTGAGGGAGACTGTGTGTGAGAGAGACACTGAGAGACAAAATATATTAAAGGAGTCCTCCCAAATGGAGACCTTCCACAGTAATCCTCCCAATTGAGTGTAGTGTCGAAACAAAATGTCTGACTGCGAATTTACATTCCATATTAGATCCTTTGGTTGCAAACGAAGCAGTAGCTAGTAGACAATATTTTAGCATGCAAGTAATATATAGGCATGATTGAACTTCATGTTTCTTATCTTAAATTCAGAGATGGACTTGTGTTAAATGTTTCTTCCAGGAAGAAGAGATGTTCTGGGGATGGAATTGTGAGATCCATGTCTTTGATCCCAGTAAGCAGATCTGGTACCAGCCCACAACTAAAGTATGATCAAACTCCAGCAATAATAGTTTAAAAAGATCAGTTCTTTATTTTAGTTGTTTTGATTGGATTTGATAAGACCATTTTATTTTTAACATCTCTCAGAATTGTGAAAAATGTTTAAATTCAGTATATCAATTTGAAAGCCAGTTTTTCACAGCTTTTTAAAAAATAAAAAACACTATCTTGCAGATGAACACAGAATTGACCAATTTCCTACCATTCTGTGTGAAATTTAATGCTATATGGTCTTAATGGCTAAAATTAGGAAGAATTTCAGCACTTTTTATGCTTTGTATTTGGATCTGTGCTTGCAAGATTTAAACTTGTTCCTTAAGGTGTCAGTATTAGATTTTGAACTGCTTTTCTAGTGCAGCTATTTCTCTCAGATTATCACATTTTATTGAATTCTCCATAATACAATTGTACAGTAAGGTACTAGTTCCCTATGTAATCAGAGACAGCTAGTACTAGGAATTGCGAAAGGCTCGGCCACCCATGTTGCAGAGGGATAGGTCATGTGCTGCAGACCTGAGTTGTCTGAGCTACGGGGGTAGACAGGAGTGGGGAAAGAGAAAAGTCACAGAAATAGGGAGACGGCAGTGGATATAGGAATTTGATGAGTGAGAATGAAGATTTGGAAGTTGCTCTATTGAAAGACAGTGGAGCTTGACAAAATCTGTGGTGATAAAAGATAATGACAATTGTCCCATCCTAAGAGACAATTGTCTCTTATTTCATTGCTGAATTTCCTAATTCAGTTGTTTTCATTACTGTACTGTTTTTATGCTGTGCAAGTGTGATACCAGTTTAATATCAATTGTTTTACAGGGGATGCCTCCTCGGCCTCGAGCAGCCCATGCCTGCGCTGTTTTGGGAAATAAAGGTTATTTGTTCGGAGGAAAAATACTGGTGAGATAAAGACTCTTTTTTTCATTAAATTGATTAAATAGGTCCATGTTTGAGTTTAATGCAGCCTTTTGCCTGATTTTCAGGAAACAAGAATTAATGATCTGTACTGCTTAGACTTAGATTCGTGGACTTGGTCTGGGGAGTAAGTATCTTTTTGTTCATATAGAATGTGGGGGTTCATATTTAGCAGTAGTCCTTTTTTGAATCTTGGACATACAATTCATCTGCAAAGATAACTACGTTTCAATACCATATTTAAACTCATTTCCTTTTGAGTAGTCCTGTGGGATCTTTAATGTTCATCTGAATATCTGGAAGGGATGGGACCTCCATCAGTCTCAACCAAAGGATGGTACCCAGAACAATGCAGAGGTCCACAACTCTGTAGAAGTCTGAAAAATAGATTAATTCAAATTGATACTACAATCATAGAAAATAAGTGATTTTGTCATAGAAGTATTTTTATTATGCCAATCAAAATAAAAAGGTAGATTGCAGAGAATATACAGTGGAGGATTCTGGCTTTGCTGTTTGACTAGAATCCATAATAATAATAATCCTTGCATTTGATATAGCACCTTATCAATTCTTTGGGGTGTCTCAGAAGTGCTTCACAGATTATACTGTAAAGTGAATTTGGGGGTGAGATGTGGCAGCCACTTGCGCACACAACAATGTATCGTGTTCATAAATCTGGAATTGCTAACAGTATATAGACAGGAACTATTTTAAAGCAATATTATTGATTCTTCCACAGACGCAGGATGAGTTGAGGCTTAACGAGATGCTACTTATAAGGTGAAATGGCAGTAGAAGCATGGAGAATAAGAGAAACAAGATCAGGAGCAGAAGAGGGAAGATCGGCAAAAGAGTGTAGACAGCTTAGAAAACGTAGTAAGGAAAATTACAAAACGTGGCAATCTGTGATGAGGTTAAATGAATTCAGAGTGGGAAAAAAAAGTGATCCATGTAGATCAAAATATATAGAAGTTTGGGATAGCTCCTTTGGAGCTTCAGTGATCTCCGTTTTGTGTTTGATTCCATGATTAGGAAGAAGATACAGGAGGCCTGTTGCTCAGAGGTTAGAGCACTCGCCTTGCAAGCGAGAGACCAGGGTTCGATTCCTGGCAGGGCGAAGCCTTAGGAAAGTTTCCTCACTCCAAATGCTTAATAATCCCTAGAAAAATTCCCAATACTGATTGGGTCACTCAGTCCATGTTTGTTTATCGGACACTGATGTGCGCAATTTGGCTGTCAGGTTACTCCCACAAAATATACAGTCAATTCACTTTACACTTTATTCTGGGAACCGCTTTGAGACGCCTGGAAGACGTGAAAAGTGCTATATCAAATGAAAGGATTATTATTATTATCATCACCAACATGGTGAATTCATCTCTATCCTAAATAAAATTTCTAAGTAAGAACTACTCAAACTCCCACATGAAGGGAAAATTTGAAAGTCAATTACTATTCTGATTCAAATACAGTACATAAACAAGAAATGTTGTGAGTCATTAAGATGAATAAAAAATGTCATTGGCAGCAAGGGAAGTATCTTTTACTTTAGTGGTAAACAGATTACCAGGATGAACTAGCATAATATTGTATCATAATACCGTATCCTAATATATCCTGAAATCTACAAGGACTTTTTTTTAATAGACTTTAATAGACTTTGTTGGGTGTGTTTTTTCTCTTGAATAGAATTGCTGTTAATGGAATACGCCCCCAAGGTCGTTTATGGCACACGTTGACTCCGGTGACTGACGATCAGCTTTTCCTTTTTGGAGGGCTAAGTGCAGAAAGTAAACTACTTAGTAAGTGTTAACAACAATAAAATTATATTCATAGAGCGCCTTTCACATTGGGAGGACTTCCCAAGGCGCTGAACAGTCAGGATGGGACCCGAGTAAGGAGCAGGGGGTGGGGCAGGAGAGAGTTAGGAGGTTGGGGGCAGCAGAAGGCACGGTCGAAGAGGAGGGTCTTGAGACCAGTCTTGGAAGGATGAGAGGGAGGGAGCGAGGCGAAGACACTGGGATGGAATTAACACTTATTCCTACATTTTTCATCTGCATTACACGTCACATTAATAAAGTGGATAGTTCTTTTATATTAACAAAAAGCTGTCATTTTTCTAATTTTCTCTCGTTGATGTGACCTCAGTTAAAATCTGTGTTGGTGAAAAGATCTAGGTCTTATGCAAGTTATTTGACTTTTTCTGGGAGTGCGGAGCTAAATTATGAGGTTAAAATGAACAAGCTCCACTGAGAATAACTGGGCCAAAAGCAACACATGGAATGTCCGTCCTAAATACTACCGCTTTTTTCAGCTCCCATAACCATCTCATATGCCCAGCCAACAGTTTGAAGCACTTGGATACACCTTCCTGACTTGAAAGGCTCTATACATATTGCAAAAATACTTGTAAGGTTGTATGGTATTCCTTCTGTTCTAGGTGATGCATGGATCTACAGTGTTGAAGCTAATGAATGGAAACAATTTGCACAGTGCCTTAAGAACAGACCCAGGTATAAGCAAGTTACCTGCATCTGCAGAGTAATGCTCTGTTTATATTTAACACAATATTTTACCGAATAGGATTTCCCAGATAAAAACATATTTGATTATTTACAAAGTGAAAAGGTACAAGAAGACTGGAAGGTAACTTGCATTTTTGCTACTGGCCTCTTTCAACTTGCAGAAGAGCTATTTTCTCCATTTATCTGGGATACTTTACTGGCTACTTTGGATGTGAAAATAATTAAGGAAGACTCTGAAAATGTTTGCAGTGTGGAAAAAGTCAACAAATCCTGAGGATCATGTCAGCAAACAATTTGGATCTTAGTGAAGCTCTGTTTTTTATGTTAAAATGTGTAGATTCGCGCTTTGGGATGTCCTCCCGACGTGAAAAGCGCTATATAAGTGCAATTTTGTTGTTGTAGGTAAGATGGTTGAGGTTTACCATATCTCCCTGCTAATTTGGATCAGTAAAGAGGGGGGAACATATACAGATTTTTGGCGTCCCTTTTTATAGAAGGAAACTAGAACACCTTGTAAGTTTCCATTCTGCCTGTACCATTCTAGCTTGGTGATGTGTTAGTTACCAGAAGGAAGAAAAATTGAAGGATATTATCTCTGATCATCCTCACATACCTTTTAGAGTTAATCTATAGACTAACATTGGTAAAGCCTGAGATATATTCAGCTTCTTGTGGTGCTGTATTAAAGACATGAGAATATATCAGGTTGGGGTATATTTGTTTCTTCCCTTTCATTTTAATAGTAGAAAACAATTTTGAGCAGATCTATTGGGTGGCCAGAAAAAACAGTATTTCTATGCTGCTTTTGCAAATTACCTGGCAGCAGCTGTGTAAAAAGTTGGGAACAGGTTTTCAGGTTGGTAGGTGGTTAGAAAGTCACAGAGGTAGGGAGGAGCAAGGCCACGGAAGGCTTTGAAGACCGGGATCTTGAACTGTATCCTCTGAGTGAAAAGTAGCCAGTGGAGATGGGCGCGATAGGGATACTCGGCTGCGTTATCTGGTGCAGGAGAGTTCTGCAGCCCGTGGAGAGAGAAGTTGGGGATGCCAGCAAGCGGGGAGTTGGCATAATCAAGCTTGAATGTGATGAATGCTAACTTGTATGAGGGTCTCGGTGGCTTGCGGTGAGAGACAGTGGCAGAGCCAGGCAATTTTGTGGAGGTGAGGAAAGATGAAATGGGTTATGGCACGGATGTGGGGGATAAAGGACAATTGAGGGTCAAATAGGACACCAAGGTTCCACGTTGGCTCCGTGAAGTGTAGAGTGATTCCATGAAGGGTGATGCTGTCGGTGTCCAAGTTATGGAAGTGCTCACGGGAGCCAAACAGGAGACCCTTAGTCTTATTGAAATTCAACTTGAGGAAGTTAGCTCTCATCTAGGATTTGATGTCGACAGACAGTCTGAGGACAGCAGTGTTCCTGGAGTCAAAGGTGGAGGCAGAGTTTGGTGTCATCACCATACATGTGGAAGTTGACCCATGTCTATGGATGATGTCACCAAGAAGAAGCATGTCAATATTGAAAAGGAGGGGACCAAAGACAATCCTGAGGGATGCCACATGTGATGGTGTGGGGGCTGGAGGAGAAGCCTTTAGTAGAGACAGTGGGAGAGGTAGGATTTAAACCAGGCAAGGGCAGGTCTGTGAAGGTTGACCAGGGAGGAGAAGTGGTACAGGAGGATAGAATGGTCGATAGTTTCAAAGGCAACAAAGAGGTCGAGGAGAACAAGGACGAGAGAGAGTTTACAGAAATTAAACTGTTGTACGACTTAATGCTGCAGAAATGTTTACTCAGAAGATTGTGAAGGGAAGCTTTAATTTCTGAAGGACTGTTCATTCACAAAGTTTTTATTTAGTCTGCCCAGTAACATTGGCAAAATGTTTTCTTAGTTTTGTCTTAATTATTAAACCCGACCCCATAATCGATAAATTTGAATGAATTGAGGCAAGGGTTATTTTGATCTGAATGCTTAGTTCAAATTGGCCTTGTTGAAATGGCATTACAAGGAAAATGTATCTACTCCTAAAATTAATTCCTTCCCCTAAAGAATTGGGTTAATTACAAATATTTGAAATTGGAATTTGCCAAACTGCACACAGTATTTTTATTGCAGATTTAACTTTTTTCATCTCTGCACCACAATTTCTATCAACACTACGGGAGTGGGAGTATTGTTTAAATTTCGAAACGTGTTTATTTACTGTGTAATTTATACCCTGACATGTTACCATTGTTTCTGCGTGATGTTAGTGTTAGTGTTTTCCATTATGGTTTGGGTCATTTTAAATTTCCATCGGAGATTTTTTTGTGCGTGAATAAACATTTAAATGAAACATTCTATGATAGAATTTATACTAGGTTATAGCAGTGATGTTTTGCACCGTTTTAGATTAGCAGCTACCAAGCATAGTAAGGGTCCAAATCCCTGACTGTCCAGCGCCTTGGGATGTCCTCCTGACATGAAAGGTGCTATACAACTGTCATTTTGTATTGTATTGTAATAGAGCACTGTTACAGTGTGTAGAAAAAAAGCGTCAGGTTGCAAGCTAGGATTTCAACAAGTTCGAGTCAGGAAAGTCTACTCCATGTTCCACGGTGAAGCAGACCAGGCAGAGGTTTACCAACAGCAAGGCAGGAGACAAAGGTTTTAATGAAGTGAGGAAAGCAGAGGCAGATGCAGGGCAAGGGAGATGTAGACTGCTTCTCAAAATGCAGGTAATACTGTGAAGGTAAAGGTAGGGGCTTTATCATAGATCAGTTAAGAGTGATTCATGTAATATCAGATTATATTATTTATGTTGCTTAGATTACTTTCGTTTGCCAGAATATCTCAAAGTAAGTGCATATGGTTAAATTAGCTACAAAGCTTATCGCAGAAAGAAATCTTCACAGACTAGATTTAGTTTCTAATGAGAGCCAAGTAATGCGCATATTGAAGTTTATTTTCAGGACCCTCTTACTCAAAAGTTCAAGGGACAGTGAAAGTTACCAGGTTTGAAAGTTTGTTCAAACTAATACTAAAATTTGTATTAAATTAAAAAGTGCACTTTTTATGTATAGAATATTTAGAAGTGTTGGGTAATTAATGATCCAGATATGCCTGATAAGGAACACAGTTAAGTAATGATTCACTTGTCTATTTTTCACATACTATGTGTAACATAGATGTTTCAAAGATTAAAATTGCAGGGATGCCAATTCATTTTATAGGCTTTTAACAGCTACTATTTTCAGACATAGCTTGCCCCCACCAGGTAATGTTATTTCCTGCTAATAAACAACCTTTAATTTGTGCTGCCATTTCTAAGTATCAGAAGATTTTCATTGATGCATTAGCCATTTTTTAAAATGGATTATATTTTATTATGATTACAGCTGAAATACCCCTTTATCCACTGTCTATTTTCATAATTGCCTTGCTTTACATGGTGGCTCCATAATTTATGATTTTCAGCATTCTCTTGAACAATGCTGATGAACATCCCTATTTAATGATTACGTACTAATGTACAAAAAAGCAGCACAAATTGAACAACAAATTACCCTTTAATAATGAACTGAACTCTAGGAGGTAAAAATCCAGAAGTGTATTCATTTATTTTGTATTCCATCTAAAATTGCAATGTTGTCAAGATGGTTGGATGCATAGAGAAAACAAATTCCGTGTTCAACCATTGCGCTAAAATTTGCATGAAATGGCAAATCAAATTTTGTAGGAAATTGTGTGAATCACACATTGTGCTGAAACATGAGAAATTGTTTATGAAATTTAAGATGAAAACAGTATGTTGTATTGGTGTTGGAATCCTCTGCAGGTTGTGGCATACATCCTGTCTAGGAAAGGAGTTTGAAGTGATGGTGTTCAGTGGAAGCAAGGATGATTTACTTTCCTATAATACTGTAAGTGAATTCAGAATACTTTTTAAAGGGATATCTGTTAGCAATCTTCATAATAACAATTGGACCTATTTTTGAAATTAGTTATTTTGAAACTCTAATACTGTATAATTAAATGTTTGCACTCTGCTCCAAGGGAAGCGAGCGTACTTTCTAAATGTAGGCTTCTTTTGTTGCTCACGAATTATATCAATTTAATTTTAATCACTTGGCTCAATTCCTAGTGGACATCACAAACCTGATCTTCACACTGCATAAATGTATTGCCATGATTTGCACCCCATTTGTGCCATTGACATTTTGTGCACAAGTTTCTACAGTTTCCATATTTCTCCAATAAATATTTGCAGGCCTTCATATACAACTGTGTCTCAATAATCCATTCCAGTTATTTCAATTTCGTTAATCCCACAAAGTGGTTCTCACTAGATTCAGTTTAACAAATTGAAGCCTCACTGAGCTTGACCAGGGTCCAGAAGACATTTCAAAACAAACTAATTATTATTAATGATATTTAGATTGTATGGTTTATGTTTTTGCATAATCATCATTGACAAAAGATTTTGAACGTTTTTCTTTAAAACCTTATTTCAGATAGAGATGGCATGACTCTAAATGTCTTAATCTTAATACTTTTTTTTCTTCAACTAGGGTCACTGTAATGATGTGCTGACCTTTCAAACCCAACCCTATTCACTCCTCAGGTAAATTTTACATAGTAAAGAGGTAGTTTTTATAGTAAGAATACAGTCTAATTTCTGCTCGAACATTCCTAAGTATTTATTTAACTGTTAGAAACCATTACAAATTAAGTAATCTGAACAGTTAGTTTCCATTCAATACTTAAAGTATTTATTCTAATTTTTTTTGTTTGTGTTTTTTTAATGGAAAACTTTTAATTGTTTGCTTCATGGAAGCTCTTCAGTTTCATCAGTACCAATTTCCATTTTGTGGTTGAGGTGACTGAAACTTGTCATTTCTGGTTAGTCAAACATCTGACTGCAATTAGAAAATTGTACATCATTTTGTAGCTGCAGTTCATTGTTCCGTAGACACAATCACAGTTCTCCATACTGTGAGTTTCTGATTTCAGTGATAATTCATGGGGTGACAATTCAATTAATTCACCACCTGGATTGATTTCTAAAGGTTGATCATGGATTTTTTTCCCCCTAATTTAGGTTATGCTTAAACCCCATTGCAAAAAATGCCACAGTTTTACACAATCAGCTTCCGTTCTTACCTCGGGAGTTGTTGGATCAAGTGCAGAAGAAAATAAATTTCTGGGTTTCGGCTGGACAGCAAGAACAATGTGATTGTACTTTTAAATTGAAATTTTAATCAAGAATAGTTCATATATTATCAAACTTAAAGAATTTTTATATATATCAAAAAATATTGCTATGATTGGCAGATGCTTTTGTAGTGATTTACACACATGTGCCCAATCCAGTTCAAAAAGATTTTTAAAATTAAAATAAAGGTTTACTGTTTTATTGTTACTTTCATGCCATTAAGTGCTTGGACATATTTTTCCTTGAGTATGTCTTCTCATATTTTTGAGAAATACACACAGTTATATATATATTTAAAATATACTACCACTTAGTCAAAGAAATTGGAAGATTTGTAACTGATTAATTTATTTCTGAACATCCTGATGGTTGCCAAAAAGTCACAACATAAATATGTTTAAATGAACAACATCCTTTTCAGTAGATATCTTAAAACTGTGTTTTACCCAGTACACAAATGCATCCCCATTTCCTACTACAACATAATGCTGGTTTCACAAAGCCTGTACAGTAGTTTCTTAATACCATTTTCATACTAAACCTGTAGATTCTAGTTAATGGTGACAGATTGGACCCAAACAAACTGGAATCGTTTATGGGACTTGTAGTGAGAAGCCAAGGCAAACAGGTGGCCAGTGAAGTATTATATCATCTAGTGTGATAGTTTGCAACCATGAGAATGTACAAAAGAAATTGGACAAGGTTGTGAAAGTGAAAACAACATAGGAAGTGGAAAAATCATGGAAATGTGTGATCAACATGGTTTTGGTATCCAAGAAAATTCCAGCTGCTGGGTATGGGCTATTAGACAGAAACTTCTGGACAAAATGCAAGTTAAGTAAAACTAATTAAAAGCCGAGGGCTGATAGTAAAGAACCAGTTGCAGGTAAATCTAAAAAATCTTGCAATAGGTAGAGAGCTGTCTTAATAATTAGGGGTCAGTGGAAATGTTTAGTCTAGATGAAGCTTCTGGTTTGGCAGGAATTAACCCATTTACAAGTATACATTGAGTATATTCTGATGTTTTGGTTTTTAATGCGTTAGATTTCCCAATTAAATTTATTCATGGATTCTCAATATGTTCTAGAAGTGCTGATCTTTCAAGTTACTGTTTGGTTAGTGTGTGAACATGAACCTATCACAAAAATGTTTGTATAGACACTTTCTTCACTTGCTTTTATAACCTAGAATGTAATAAAGGGCCATATTTAATTCTTTCACCCATGTTTTGCCCCTTGTATAAATGATGGTTTCTATAGATAAACAGGTTTACACATGGTGTACCCACACTGTAAAAAATATAATTATGGATGGCCATATCTTGTCTAATGTGATGGTGGTATAAATCCTTAATCTGCTGTAATTCATGTTTTATAAAATGTTTTAAAATAAATGATTATACCAATAGTTACTGATCTGTTTATCATTTCATTAATGATTGCCATATGCAGACATCACACATTTGCTTTCCCTCGCTCCCTCCCATAACAACAAAAGTAATTTTTTAGAGCGCCTTTCATGTCGGGAGGACTTCCCAAGGCGCTCACTCTCAAAATCCTCTTTTCGACCAAGCCTTCAGCCACACTCCCCGATCCCAACCCCCCGGGGGCTCAGATATCCCTGACTGCCCAGCGGCAGATCCCCAGACCCCCAAATCCCTGACTGCCCAGCGGCAGATCCCCAGACCCCCAAATCCCTGACTGCCCAGTGGCAACTGGAATTTTGTAGAGTTTTGTAAGAATTGAACACTTCCTTAACAATAATAATAATCATACAGTAATCGCATTTGAAATAGAACATTACCACGTCTTTGAGACGCCTTAAAGCGCTTCACATGATACATGTATTTTGTACATGGCAAGTGTATTTTGTGGGTGAAATTCTTAAAAATGAATTCAAAAGGAATGTCCAAAGACCATGGATGTTTCAGAGCTGTCCCAGGCCGGGGTGGGGGGGAGACACACACGTCTCAAAGCACTTCACAGAATACTGTAAAGTGAATTGATTATTATTTGTGGGTGAAACGCGGCAGCCAATTGCGCACAGCGGCGGCCCCACAAACAATCGTGGATTGAAGTGACCAATTTTTATTATTGTGGGGGTTTTTTGGAGCTCTGTGTCTCCATGGGTTACTAGGCTAACGAGATGTCAGTAAACCAGAGCAGGACCAGTCAGTCAGTCAGTCCACAGTGACTCCAGACACACACACACACACCCGGACTGATTGTCGTGCGCCGAACGGAAGGGAGGAAGACGAAGGCTGTGGGACCGGATGTTTGGAGGCAGTCAGTCAGTCAGTCAGAGAGAGAGAGAGAGAGAGTGAAGAGCTGGAGATGAGCAGCCATTACAGAGAGGTGAGGGGCGGCCTACAGGAGGGGCCGAGAGAGCGGCCAGCAGTGCGGGGCCACTGCCCCCCCACCCCCCCCCCCCCCACACACACACACACACAGAGAGAGAGGGAGGGGTGGGGGCGGTTTGTTTTATTATCTCGACATCGGTGTCATTTGCAGCTCCTCTCTTTCCCCCCCCCCCTCACTCTCCCCCCCCTCACTCTCCCTCCCTCTCCCCTCCCCCCCCTCACTCTCCCCCCCCCCTCACTCTCCCCCCCCCTCACTCTCCCTCCCTCTCCACTCCCCCCCCCCCCTCACTCTCCCCCCCCCTCACTCTCCCTCCCTCTCCCCTCCCCCCCCCCCCTCACTCTCCCCCCCACCCCCCCCTCACCCCTCACACCACCCCCCCCTCACCCCTCCCCCCACCCCCCCCTCACTCTCCTTCCCTCCCTCACTCTCCCTCTCTCCCCCCCCCCCCCCACTCTCCTTCCCTCCCTCACTCTCCCGCCCTCCCTCTCCCCCCACCCCCCCTCCCTCTCTCCCCACCCCCCCCTCCCTCTCCCCCCCCTCCCTCTCCCCCCACCCCCCCTCACTCTCCCTCCATCCCCCCCTCACTCTCCCCCCACCCCCCCTCACTCTCTCCCCACCCCCCCTCACTCTCCCCCCCACCCCCCCCTCACTCTCCCCCCCCACCCCCCCTCACTCTCCTTCCCTCCCTCACTCTCCCGCCCTCCCTCTCCCCCCATCCCCCCCTCACTCTCCACCCCCCCTCACTCTCCCCCCCTCACTCTCCCCCACCCCTCACCCCTCCCCCCCCCCCCCCTCACTCTCCTTCCCTCCCTCACTCTCCCGCCCTCCCTCTCCCCCCACTCCCCTCTCACTCTCCCTCCTTCCCTCCCAACAACTCCTCCATATCTCAGGCTCCAGTCAAGCTCTGTGTTGTCTGTTGGTGTTTAAAATAAATCTGAATAATATTATTACCAATAATAAGGGCATTTGATATAATACGGGCCTGATATCAGGTCTCGAAAGCGTAAAGTGAATTGACTGTATTTGTGCGGGCGATATCCGAAGGCACAAATAATTTGGGGGCAGTTTAAAGTGTGGTTCGGACCAGGTTTTCTCTCTGGCTTTGTGACCTCTGTCAGGGTGGGGTTTTTTTTTTAGGAGGGGTGGGGTGGGGCACTTCCATGAAATTCCAGTTTTTTTGAGGGACGAGAGAATATTAAACGGGTTTTGTCCCGCGGCTTCGGGGGAATTTACGTCGATTCTGATCCCAAACGTGGATTTGTATTGCGCGCGCTCTCTCTCAAGAAAAAGAACTCACAAGTAACTTTTGCTCGGGGAGAGCCTGGAGAGAACAGAACGTTCTGTTATTTCAGTCGCACAAGTATTTCCAGTTGCACAACTCACCACAGCACCAAAAAGGCATGTGATCTCAGATATCAAATGGTTTCGCTAATTGCCGACCAAAGCATAGATGCAACAACATTTGCAAACATAAAGCCACACTGGTTGGTGATATAAATTTCTGTCCAACACAAACTCACTGCAGGTACGCTTTGTGACCGGGGTTCAGTGTACAGTGTAAGCGGCCAGGTCAGCACTGAATTAATAATCTCGTGGCATTTCTGCCAATGTTCTAACGTTAGTACACACAGCAGCTGTTTTCAATCGAGGGTAAAAGGAGATGCTCTCGTCTTAAGTGAGTAGTGTTTATTTGGGGGGGGGGGGGGGGGTGCTGGGGAAGTCCGATCCAATCTTTTGCACGTCAAGTAATGTTTGTCATGGTATAGTACACTTTCCAGGCTGGTGTTGCTTGCTTTGATTTAGAACAGCGTGTGACCCATAATATTTACCCATTATTGTGGAATATTTATTTAACTGCATCATTCCGAGAACACATTATGAGGAGGAACTAGCTGATGAAAATCGAAGTACTGCATACACGTAAAGTTCTGCCAGATCTGATCACAAATTACACAGCGTTTGTGCATTGTGACTTTTTAAAAAAGATATTTTCTGCCATTCTCACGAGTGCAGCACTAAATCTTCCGAATTTCAAATAGAACACTGCATGCTTTCAAATTCTTGAATCTTGTTGTTTTTCTTTAATTCTGTATAAATGGGTCGATATTGTGGCACTCTCATTCCGTTAAATCCACAATATTGTTTTCCCGGTGCAGTCAGTTTCATTTGTTGTGAAGCAACGATTAAAAACTCCACTGAAATCAATGTAAAGCTCCCACACTGCATCTCTACATGTGTGTGTTATTTTCTGTTTTAGAAATTGTGAAACATGGCAGATGGAAACGAAGACATGAATGAGGACCTGCAAGCAGAAGAGGAGGAAGAGGAAGAAGAGAACGATTTTCTTCATCACGGAGTGATATCCTCATCTTTTCATGACTCTGTACCAGAGGAACGAAGTGGTCATGTCGCTGTAGCACATGGAAACTACATGTATGTGCTGGGTGGTTATAAGGTAAGATAGCGCTCGTCACACAAGCTGGTCCTCAAACGCATTGATCATTATTTAATGTATTCTATTTGCACTTATTCACCCCTCCATGTGGGTGGACTCCTGTGTAGTCCTGTAGCTCAGTGGTTAGAGCACTTATAAGCGAGGGCCCTGGGTTTAATTCCAGGCAGGTCAGGGCGAAACCTTAAGTTTCCTTACTCCACACGCCTGATAATAATCCCTTAAGCAAAAAGACGATAAAAAATGGATCCATTTCAATCCACAACTGTCTGCGGGGACACTGCTGTGCGCAATTGGCTGCTGCGTTTCACCCACATATACACAGTCAATTCACATTTACAGTGTGCTCTGTGAGGCGCTTTGAGACAGCTAGAGTACGTGGAAAGCACTTGGCAAAAGGCAAGGATTATTATTATTATTATTAATAAGACACAAGTTGGATTCAGTTTGAGTCTAATCCTCTTAAGAAAACATATGATTTCCAATTGAGAGGAAAGCATGCACAGAATAGTGACATGAATATTGATCTGGTTGATCAGGAAATTTGTTATTTAACGGTGAACAGCATAGTACAGGCTCATAAACTGCCATTGACTGAAATGCAATCAGTTGTTGTTATCTCAGCAAAGTCTACCAAGGCCATATGGGCTTTTTTAACAAAAAATACTTATTTAGAGAGAATACTTTTAACAACTGGGATCGTCCAGCCACACATTCTTATGAGTATTAAAGTACTGTATAAAGAGAAATCAACGTTTGTTATCTTTTCTGATATTCTCTTGTGCTGTTCTTTTGTAGAATGCTGCAGTTCGAGGCTACCACGATTTTTACTTGCCGAGAGAGGAGCTTTGGATCTATAACATGGAAACTGGGCGATGGTAAGAGTAATAATAATAATAATAATCCTTGCATTTGATGAAGCGCTTTTCGCATCTGGACTACTTGTTAAGATTAAAATTTTAGAAGTGAAATAAGGAACAGGTAGAAGGAAAATTGAATAGGTTATTCTATTGGATCATTGTAGACCTAATAATAATCCTTGCATTTGATATAGCGCTTTTCGCATCTTATCAATGTCTCAAAACGCTTCACAGAATCTACCGTAAAGTGAATTGACTGTATAATTGTGGGTGAAACGCGGTGGCCAATTGCACACAGCAGTGTCCCACAAACAGTCTTGGACTGAAATGACCAATTTTTATTATTGTGGGTTTTAAAACAAGCCATCTGCCCCAATCGTCTTTGCCACATGGATGTATTGCATAGGAAAACTTTCAAGCAGATGGTGGGTGTTTGAAGATGGCACACAGCTTTATTTGGAAGATACCCAAGATTTAATGAACTCCTAATTTTAATGAAAAATCCAATCAACTGATTGATTGACTGCAGATCAAATTATTATCTTCTTACAGGAAGAAGAAGTACACAGAGGGTGATGTACCTCAGTCCATGTCAGGAAGTTGTGCGGCCTCTGTGGACGGTGTGCTTTATTTGTTTGGAGGTCATCATGCACGAGGGAACACCAATGAGGTTAGCAGGTTTGGATTTGATTATATTGTTTAGCAACCTTTCCCTTTCTCCCTCCTTCCCCCTTAAATTAGCACTTTTTTAACAATCACCCTGCATGTCATGGACAGAATGTTAAAATGTGGTTCTGGAATAACAGCAGTGCATATAATATCCAATTAAATGTACAGTTAAATAATAATGACCGTTAACGTACCATAACATATTTCATATGTGATTTTAGAATGTGCTACACTTTGTCGTCACAACCACTCATAAAAATGAACACCTGGAGTGTTATTTGTAGAGTAGAATTAGTTGTTTGCATTCAAACATTTATCCCAGGTTATATTTTTGGACAGGTTGGAATGTTAGTGGCCAGATTCTGATGTTTGTGTGATTTTGTCGATATTAGAATCGGTTTTACAGAAGAACTGTGCGAGGCGTTTCTAGATTACACCTCACACAGAGTGTGAAATTCCTCTTTCCATCCCTCCGCAGTTCTACATGTTAAACCTAAGTCCCAAAGACAAAATATTATGTTGGGAGAAAATTAAAGAGTTCCGGGGTGTACCACCAACACCCAAGGACAAGCTTGGCTACTGGGCGTACAACAACAAGTATGTACAAAATTATCTCTTTAACACTGTTGTTTGTTTAACAAAAGTATTGACGGTGAGTGAGTCTGGGTGGATGATTGTACAGATGTTTGTTGACGCTGCTCAAAAACATTAAAAGACTGGAAACAAAGGCATTTCCAGAGTATAGTCAAATGTTGCTTTGTTGATGTGGGTATTGTTTTAATGCTCTTAATATGATCAGACCAAATGTTTCCTGTATCCCATCTGGCTTTTTCATGTATACATCCATCCATGTGTGGATGGCATGTCAAGAAAAAGAAGTAAATGTTCTTTTTTTTAACACACACACACACACACGCAACTTGTGAATGTGCATATTGAATGTAAGTATTATTAATGGATAAAACATTTTCTATACAAAGTTACAACAAACCTAACACTTTTCATATCTCACGCTGTAAGTAACGTAGGATAATTTGGTGTCTTTACCCGCCCCCAAATGGGATAAATCGTTGAGTTTGTTGCCAAACAATGCATTTCAAACCCCACCCCAGAGGTAGAAAGATTATTTAACATAGTATTGCTCACTCTTGTAGTTTCTTTCTGTCCCTCCCAGGTTGATTTTCTTTGGCGGGTACGGCTACGCACCTCGAGGGCAATACCACGGCACGTTTGAATTTGATGAGTCGTCATTTTGGGTACAAAATCAATTTATTACCTTGTGATCATTTTCCGTGCTGGAGAATTGCCGAAGAGAGTAGTAACGTGTTCAGCGTTTAAAATTTGCAAACGTCACTCATTCTTTGCAGAACGCTAGCCACCCAAGAGGCTGGAACAATCACGTCCATTTCATCGATCTGGAAACCTTCACGTGGAGCCAGCCCATTACAAAGGTACCCAGGTTACTGCTTTGATTCTGTGGAATGAGAATAAATCGCCCAAGTTGCAGTATATTCCATCACTGCGGTTGTTTTTCTGATGTCGTTTTGTTAGCGTTTAATTCATTATTACAATAAACATGCGGATCGGAGACCTAACTAAGGTTTTACGATTGTGAGGTTTCAAACGGAGTGTTACTGTGTTCAACAGGGAAAGCCCCCAACGCCCAGGGCAGCTCATGCTTGTGCTACAATTGGAAACCGAGGCTATGTATTTGGAGGAAGGTACCAGGTATGTGTTCAGTTTTACAGCCACAAATAATAGGTCATTTCACTACAGTTATGAGTCAGTTATGTCACTAAAAAAAAATAGAGGCTGTTGAAATGCTACATTTCTCATTGCGCTCGTCGATGATGCTTTATAATATAGGTTACCTTAACCAGATTGACGTCATCTGAAATAGACTCTGGGAGACCTCTCTCTAGTGTTTAAAAACTAACTCAGTGGCTTCACTGAGCAAGAACCAAAATGTTAATACTTGAGCATTTTTGAGCCAGATTTGGAGGCTGGTATTATACATAGGTTGAGTATTACAAAACATGTTTTACCCTCAATCCTTAACTGAAATGGAATATATAGTATTTAGGAATGTCACGTTTTTTTTACCCCATATCCGTAAGAGAATATTAAATGACTCAAGACAGATGTCTGTCACAAACCATATTCACTTATTTATTTTGCAGATTTTCAGCATCTGCAGTATTTTACGTTTCACTTATTTCTTCTTGTACTTGCTCCATTCCACAATTAGGATGCCCGGACAAATGATCTGTATTTCCTTGATCTGGATACGTGGGAATGGAACGAAGTGTAGGTTACAATTTTTCTGTTATTTATTTTTGCATAATTATGTCACGTGAAGAGATAAGATATAAAGAAAGCCATACTTCTAGTTATTCAAATGCATTAGATTTGCTCTGAAGGATTTATAAACAAATGTTTTTGTTGCTTTCTAAAGCCCTCCAGGGTATGTACTTGGCTAGGAGGGCGACCAGCTCCTCGAAGCCTCTGCCAATGCAGCTCTATTGTCATTGTTTTAGAGAGCGAGCTAGAGTTCATTTTGATTTGTTTCGTTGTTCTTCCCCCTCCTGAAATCATTGACTCACGCTAGGCACCATCCACTGACTCAGAATGTTTATTCAGTTATCTGTCTCTTGCAGTTTGGTGGATACACTATTGCAGGTATTGCTTTTTAAGCGTTCGTTATATCCACTCACTTGTATACACAATGTCTCATTCGAATCATCACCGTTTTATTTGGTAGCGCACAATCGCCCGATCAGATTCCTACCGGCCGCTCTTGGCATTCACTCACCCCAGTCTCAACGGACCACCTTTTCCTGTTTGGAGGTTTCACCACTGACAAGCACCCGTTAAGTATGTTCCACCCTTAATTGTAAGAATTTGCTGTCTAAAGAGGTTGATTCACATCAGCAATGTGTAAAGTAGTGAAGTGGGTGTGTGGTATTGTGATCACGGTGGCTTTTGCTGTGTGTTATTTCTTTGCATCAACTGCACACGTTATTTTAAATAAATTACTCATCTTTTGAGCTATTTTGAACAGGGATTGAATTTCTAACAATTAAAATTTGAGGCTGTTGACAGTAATTTCAATGATTGTCATTTTGTATATGAACACTCATATTTAAATACCTTACCCCACTTTCCCTGGACAAGTTCCTGTACACAACACAATACTCATGTTATTTTATGTTACAGGTGACGCCTGGATTTACAGTGTGAGCAGGAATGAATGGCAAAGGGTAGATCACAGTTATGCTGATAGACCAAGGTAATAAGCAGCATTAACTAGATGATTTTATCCTGTGAAGTGCTTTAAGACGTCTCGAAGACGGGATAAGGCGCTATATCAAATGCAAGGATTATTATTATTATTATTATTTTGCTTTTGAGATTCTGCCTCTACATGCAGGTAGGATTGGTTTTCAGTAGAGGGGGGGAGATGAGAAGGAAATCACCTCTGGACTTTATTTCTCTTGTCCTGTTTTACATCAGTTTTTACATTTTTTGTACATAAAGAGAAAAGTTTGCTATTGTTTTCAATACGTCAGCCATGTAGAGTTTACCAAATCCCCATCCGCTGTAGGTTTCTCAGACTGAAGCAACATGATTATCTTTGTCCACACAACTAAGTGTTTATATGTAATTGTAAATAGAAGCTGAACTTACTTGAAAGAATGAGAAAGGACATTCTGTACCTATTTCCAACATTGTGTTTTAACACATTGTCTATACAAACCGTGCAGTTTTTTGTGCTAATACTTGTTATTTATTACCAGGCTCTGGCATTCTGCTTGCACTAGTGACGAGGGTGAAGTGGTTGTGTTCGGTGGTTGTGCTAACAATCTATTGGCTCATCACCAAGCTGTAAGTACTTTATAATGTATGGATTTTTGAACAACGGTTCTTTGCATTCTGGGTTATATACATTTATCTATAAAGCAAAAGAATGTTGCAATTTAGTGATATGTGACATCGGAGCAAATATCCAATTTTAATTCTTATTTATTGGTGTGACTCATCAACAACAAAATTACATTTGTATAACGCCTTTCACGTCGGGAGAACGTCCCAAATCTCCCTTTGTTGAGATTTAAACTTCTGTTCATCTTGGTACAACATCTTGGCTACTTCTACCCCTTGCCCGAGTGCCAACCTGACTGTTCAGCTCCTTGGAACGACCTCCTGACGTGAAGAGCGCTCTATAATATAATTTTGTTGCTGTAAATTATAAATAACCAACTTATTTGTGTTGCTTTAAATCATTGTGAAATTTCTAAATTACAGTTGTGTTTTTCTGCAGGCTCACAGCAACGACATCCTGATTTTTTCGGTTCAACCAAAGTCGCTTGTGAGGTAAAGGCATGATCCAGTTATACATTATTGCTTGTAAAATCTTTAGCATTATTACTGTTATAAACATATTACTCCTCAATGCCGCAACCAAACAGTGGCATAATGAAACGTTGAACTTTTATTCCAGAGACCAGAATTCCAAATCAGCCCTAAATCATGAATCTGCTCTCAGATTGCTGCTTTCTAATTGAAATGTAGAGGCAGCCTCCGCTCAATGTAAAGGAGAATAAACAATCCACACGTTAAACTACCTGTACTTACTTAATTGGCAGTTTTCTTCAAAGAGGTTACAGGGATGCCTAGTGTGGGAAACAGAGATGTCAGAGACGCAGGCAGGTGATGTTTCTCAGAAAAAGTTTGCCACATGGTATAGGTTTGGTGTAGACAGGGTTTTGTCTCAACCTGACTTTATACTTAGTTGGGAGTTGTTTATTGCAATAGGATTTACATCCCACCAATTGCCTAATCTGATCACACATTCAGTTAAAGTTTAAGGTTGGAAGGCGGTGGTTTGCGTGTCTAGGCTAGCGATGTGGAATATGATGTTAGAATGGGATTCAGTTTTTTTTAACCTTTGATAGAATCAAAGAACTATCAAAAGAATAGTTTTTTTGAACATACAAAAAAAAGATAATGACATTTAATGTTTGGTACTAAAACAACAGTCTGTGTTCACTCTGGTTTAGCTTCAATGGCTCTAAATGCCCTTGTATGTTGTAATTTCTATCAATTATTTCTCTTCAGTTCAAGCTTCAGCATGTCTTTTTGCACTGTTTTGTTTTTGTCCTCAGACTTTGCCTGGAGGCAGTGATCCACTTCAAAGAAATGTTAGCTAACGTGTGGGACTGCCTTCCAAAACATCTGCTTTTGAGTGTCAATCAACGAGCTGGGAGCAGCAACACATCTGGATCATGAGTTATGCTAATTCACTTAGATTTACATTAACAATAGAATCCTATAGCATGATTTAGCTACTGTTAGCTGTAGCTGGTCAGAAACTGTGTAGTTGTCGCAAAATGGTGGCTTAAGGAGCAGATAAGCATGACTTGATTTTATTTTGTATATAGGTATCTGCATTTTTGCAGGTTGTTACAATTTATTTTTGGTAGAATACCTTCTTTTCCTTTGGAACGTGATGTTATGTGGATGTTTGTACATAAAACCTTAGAATATTTGACGGTTTCCAATAAATGTAAAGCAAAAAAGTCTGGGCAGTGAATTCATGTTCCGTGAAAACAAAACAATCCGCTTGTTCCTTCAGTTCAGTTCAGGGTTAGGATATTAATCTCTAGTGCTGCACGGAGGAACTGACAAATGGCACCTCTAGAAATATATTTCAAAACCCTCTGACATCAGGGGAAGATTTTAAAAAAAACAGGAGTAAAGAGAATATGGTAACTAAAAATACCATGTGATACTGTAAATAACTGTGATACAAATTGAATGGTTCAATTTCATTAAATACGATTTTCAAACGTAGGTTTTCTAACAGTTGTAGCCATTACCCATAGCAGTACAAAGGATATCATTTTATTTCAACAAAAAAGAAACAAAATTATTTGCGTGCGTGGGATTATAGCAGCATGGTCAAATACTTTGGCAATTCAACCAGTAAAAGCCTGGGAGAGTGAGTCCCTTGTGAGTCCTGTCTTTAGTTGATAAGCTTTATGTATTATTATAAAGCAAAGAACAAGGATGCACGCTTAATTATGATTATTATTAAAGAATTCCCAACAAATCAGCTCTTCTGCACTCATCATTAAATACAGTCCCAGAGAAAGCATCAATCCTCTGATTATTTCCGTTTTAATGCCAATAAGTTGGGTGCTGAAACCTTCACTTTGCCAGGTATATTTCTTGATAAATCAGTGTCCTGAAGGAAGAAAAAAGACTTGCTTACATTACAATAAAAATGCTTTTGTCAGACAGACAATACATTATTTCTGTAAGATCCTAATTAGTTGCATTATTGGTAATGAGAATGCAGCACTGATATATAACATGTAAGATACAGTGTTTGATTAATTTTTGTAAGAAGTTAAATATTCATTTTTAATACTATATAGATTGTTGTATAAATACACACAGCCAAGTATTGAAGTGGAGCAACATCATTTTGGTTCAGAAAATCAAACTTTGCTAAATATTGAACTTAGCAAAATATTATAGAAATGGGAGTTCTACACTGTAAATAATTTTTTTAAATGTCATGATGGAAATGGTTACCTTTACGCTGCGGAATAGATCTTTTTCCCGTGGTGTAGAATCCTTGGAATGCATGAAGCTGTGCAGGGCAGTCTTAGCAGCTGAAATACAAAGTCAAAACTAATGCAGGAATCTTTTTTTAAAAATAATTTTGCAAAAGATATTATTACCAAGAGAATTTTACAAACCTTTCCCTTTCTTCTGTGTGCCAGGGGTAAGTTTCACTTTGTACCTAATATAAAAAAGTTCAAAATTATGTTTGAACATGTTAAAATGTCTCGGGTAATTCCAAAACCCACATGAATATTCCTTGAAAATAAAATATACAGGAGGTAAAATCTAAGGCGCTGCTAAAAACATTCTTTAACTTAAAGCACACCAACAAATAGGTGGTCTCTCCATCCAGGCAGGTAAATCGTCTCCTCTCAAGAACCTCGAGTGCCATCATTGTGTGAGCAATATTACTTTTTAGATTTTAGGCCCTACACAATGGATCTCGGTTCTTTGTTTAATATTGCTTTCCAAGAGAGGATCTACCTAGGAGGGCTGAAATGTGCCCTCACCCCCCTGGATCACTTTATGGAGTCCTGTAGCTCAGTGGTTAGAGCACCCGCCCTGTAAGTGAGAGACCTGGTTTCAATTTCAGGCAGGGCAAAACCTTGGAACAAGTTTCCTTACTCCATATGCTTGATGATAATCCCTTGAAAAACCCTGCAATAAAGATTGGTCATTTTCAACTCACGACTGTTTGTGGGACACTGCTGTGTGCAATTGGCTGCTGCGTTTTGCCTACAAATATACAGTCAATTCACTTTACAGCGTATTCTGTGAAGCGCTTTGAGACGTATAGAAGACGTGAAAAGCGCTATATCAAAAGCAACGATTATTATTATTATTAACCGAACAGATAACTTCTAGGGGGTTTTGCTTAAATGTCACGTTTGCCAAGGAAAGCACAAAGGCTGTCACCCTTCACGCCGCTAATTTCGAGTTGTTCTGCTGAAGGTCGGGTACTGAACATGTCCTTTGAATCTGCATAAAAATCCACTAGCTTTGATTCTAATTACTTACTTGTAGTTGGTCATGGCAGTGTATGGTGCACAGAATGGCACAGCAAACAGCAACACATCCTCCAGGTGAGGTTGACCAGTCAATGAATTCAGTAAATTTTGGCCTTCCTAATAAACACAAACAACATGCGTACAACATTCAATCTTATAATAATCTAATGGTCATTTTAAAACATTTAAAACAATTTATATTTTATATAGTGGTGTTATGCCAGGAGTATGCTCGTGACAATGCTTGTTGGGCACTCAATTTGGGGGGTGAGCTGAGTGAGGGTAACTGAAGTATGGTTACAACAACAAAATTACATTATACAGAGTCCCTTTTCACGTCAGGAGGACATCCCAAGGCTGAACGGTTAAAAGTACGTTTTGAGACATGCTTTGAACAAGGGGGTGAGAGAGAATCAGGGAGTCAGACAGGAAGGGAGTCAGAGGGATTCTGGAATGGAATTCCAGAGAGTAGGGCAGAATGGCTGAAATTACATTCAAATCACCATGCACTGGTAGACAACTATTTTAATTTCCAGTTTAAGAACACAAGAATTAGGAGCAGGAGTAGCCAATTCAGCCCCTCGAGTCCCGCCATTCAATAAGATCATGGCTGATCTTCTAATCTAACTAAATCCACCTACCCGTCTTATCCCCATATCCCTTAATCCCTTTGTTCACCCATAGAATTGGTATGTAAATATCTTCACAAACAATTAAAAACATCTCTCTCCTCATCGGGACTTAGCAAATTAAAAAAAACTTGTCAATTTACCTCAACTGCTTGCTGGTCTTGCTCATGTTCCTCTTGATCCTAAACGGTAAAAAGACATTGACAATGACACAACATCAATAGAGAATGACACAAATGATTTGTCAAGAACATTTCAACGTTGTTAAGGACAATATCTTACATCTTGGTCTTCTGCAGTTGCTGTAGCCTCTAGCGTACCATCAGCCTCAAGGTGTGTTACTATATGCACCTCCTGCCCTTTCATCTTAACATTGGCTCCCTTTGCTTTCTGTTGTATTTTTTTCAAACAATCTTCTTTAGTTTTCCCCTTTTTTCCTTTCTTCCTCTTAGCTTCTTTAGTTGAACCAGCCGCCTGGATTTAAATTAAGAAAATTATTGGGAAAATGAATTAATGGGTTGAGCTTCTTAAAAAAAAACGGAGTTAATTTTAATAAAATAACAATTTCCTTTTACCCCTAGTAATTTCATCATTAATTCACGGTCTTCCTCATCTTGATCTTTGTATTTTTCTTTAATCTTCTTAAATTTAGCCTGAATAACACAAAATACCAACACATGGTTTATACAGCGTTTTGTTAGAAAATGTATTACTGAAACAAAGACTATTCCCACTCATTACCTTCTGTCCCCTTTTCAAAAGCTGCTGACTAGAGCCAGCTAATGTAGCATCTTCGTCTCTTACAGATACCGTGTTCTTGTCTTTAGGTTGGTCCATGAATTCAAGGTCACCTGTTTCTGGTTTCTTCTTTTTCTTCATTTCTCTGAAATACAAAATAAATTTTTACCACAATGGAAAATCATCCAGATCCCCCAAACTAATTAGTATAATGTAGTTATTTTAGCACATCAAATTCTATCCCTTCCCCATGAAATTACTGCATACTTAAGTTGAATTTGTCGATTTGACTTGTGTTTTTTGGTGGGTCCAATATATACAAAATACAAATAATATATACTGCCACATTATCAAATTTCAAAAAGCTTTTGAACATATGTTTGGAATATATGATATCATTCAGAAACAGACTCACTTTCTTTCTTTGACTGACAGATGTTTCTTGCTTTGTGATTTTCCATCAACCTGGGGGCACAGACATATTTTTTAAGTTTCATGTTCTCTTTTCTGCAACACACAGTCAAAACATGAGCAATGAGACACTAGACGAGGGACAAATGGATCAGAGGTTCAGTTCAGGACTGAGTTATTGCAATAATCGGTGTAAAACAAAAAAAATCATATTTGACTAAGATCCTTAAAAATAGCAGACGAGGGAGTTTTATAGCGGGATAGCAGAGGATAGCATTTGAGTTCCCTAGACCAATAAAGCCCAATCTTAACTGGATTCTCACTGAACAATAGGATGCTTTCATCGATCACCTCAATTCCAATCTAAAATAAATTTTCCCCTTACCTGTTCAATCAGTTCATTGGGTGCTGTGCTGTGAATCTGCATAGGCCTGTTGACGAAAGAAATGTGAAAAAAAAATCGGGTGCCTTATTTACTTCAAAGAAAGCTTTCTGTAAGTTGTTAAACCAACTGTTCCAAGTGAAGTTGGCATTTTCTTCCTTGAAAGCAGTTAGTTGAGGTAGACTACAAAGCGACGTATTGTGACAGTATCTGCCCGGCGCTCTACACTCCCATTAACACACACAACGCAAAGTGCCTTTTTGGCACAGCCTCCCAAGCGCTTCATTACAGCCACTGTTTTAAGGCGCAATTGGAAGGAAGCAGAGTAGATTCTGTTGCTAACTAACAGCTGCCATTGTTACCACAGTAACACCTGGAGAGAAAAAAAAATACCTGAAAAAGTTACCTCTTTGCCTGAAGGTGGGACAGATCAATAGTTGTATCGGGAAATTCGAATTCATCCTTCGATTCCTCTGCATCATTTTCCTCGGTCTCCGATTCCTGGGTCTCTTCAGGGTCATTCACTTCATTCCCTAAATCACTCTGGTCCTTTTCATCTGAATCAGCGTCCGAGTGATCCCCTTGTTCTTCTGCTTGTGCAGAGATTTCCTCACGCAACTCGCTTTCGGCGTTCGCGCCCTGCTCCTTGTCCTCATCGCTGCTGCTTTCATTATCTGATTCGGCTTTAATAGCGAAACAAAGCTTTCAGCATACATGTGTTCACTTGGTCAGATGGAATTCAGACACAATGCAAAACTTAACACCCCCAGAGTACTGCCTCTGAACCTTCACTCACAAATATAGTCAATTCACTTTACAGAATATTCTGTGAAGCGCTTCGAGATGTCTAGCAGATATGAAAAGCGCTATATCAAAAGCAAGGATTATTATTATTTTATATTCCATTCATTATAGAATAATGCTGGGCTCGAGTACGTCAGAATCTGTATTCTAAAACATTTGTGTTTTACCTAAAGGTACAGTTTCCTCAGAAAATAGTTCAGTTGTGGTACTAGTCACTGACTCCATATCTTCATCCTGCACTTTCACCTTCCGTTCACCTCTGTGCCTCCAAACACATTCCTCGTCCACCTAGTTATAAGCAAACAGTGGCAGCTTTAAATCGACAGAAAAATAAAGCAATGTAGAAATTCACAAATGGAACAAGCTGTAGATTGTGTCAGAATAATTTAGAATCCAAAACACCATTGAATCCCATTAGGATGGTCAAGGAGACCATAATAACAAGCTCTGGGTGGCACAGTAGGTTAGCTGTGTGTGGGGGGGGGGCCCAACGCTGGTATGAACATCTCAGATGTTTTTCTGTAAAGAGATGCAATGATCTGACAGTAATCACTTGTGAAGCACTTCAACCAACTGGAGTTTTGTTCATCAACGGGGGAGGGGGGGGGGGCAGAAGATCACAAATTAGATGGTTTCAATATTCCTTCCGATATGAAGGGCGCTCTGTAGATGTAATTTTGTTGTTGTTGTATTCACCATTAACACATCCAAAGTTAATTTGAAAAGTCCAATGTTCTTCCTCAAACATAACCCAGATTGGTGGATGATTCTCTATGCTGGAGTTTTTATACTTTACTGTCCTAATTCATTAAAAGTGAATATATTACCTTAAACAAGAAGCCGAATCCCATCATAAGATAGGAAGGTGGGAGATAGTTCTTTTTACCTAGAAGTATTAAACCACAATATGATTACTAAATCACCCCTGCCTGTTAGTCAAGCTGTTAATTAAGAATCCTCTGATCAAGAAAACATCAATAATAAAAAAACACAAGTGTCTGGAAAATGTTTTACATCACATCTGGTTGAGGGTAAAGCATGCACAGCTTAAGATCTCTTTACTGTGACTGACAAGACTGTAACTTCAGCTCATCCCAAATATTTGCATTATTCTTGTGAGGTGTGAAGTGGCTGCCAGGGAAGGAGAATAATAGTTTGATGGGAAGCACGATGTTATCCAGTCCTCGGTTTAGATTTGCTGATACCATGGCTGATGGCTACAGGCGTGATGGTAAAACCTGACCAAATCTGATTGGCGGGTATGACAAACACTATATTAAGTGAGCGAATGTAGGTTCCATTCAGGAATCAAAACAATGTCAAATTTTCTCACCTCTGATCATGAAACTTCCTGTCGTCAAATATTCCCCTGTAGGTGCAGTTTTTGATACCTGATGGCAGATACAAAGGGCACATCACATATATTCTGCTTCTCAATACAAATCAAAGCTACAGCTGTGTGTGTGGTGCCACAAGTCTCCCAAAGGGTCAGAGCCACACGCTTTGTAACCTGGATTTTACCGTACAGTTAAGTCAGACGATCCTAAGATCAGTTTGGATGAAGAAAGCCCTTTGGCCCATTTCATCTCATCCTTCCAGAATAGCCACCCTCTCACCCTCCCAATTACAGCAACATACCGCCCCACCATTAGCGGGCGAGCCTTTAGCCTCTCTGCCCCCAACCTCTGGAACTCCATTCCGCAGTCCCTCTGCCTCGCCCCCATCCCTGGCCTTCTTGAAGTCCTGCCTCAAGACTCCTCTCTCGTCGACGGTCCCATCCGCATCTTCTAATTCCCCCCCTTCGCCCCTCTCATCCCCGTTCCCAGCTCGGGTCTGTCACAGTGACTATCATTAGGACGTCCTCCTCATGTAAAAGGCGCTATAGAATGTAATTTTGTGGTTCTTGTTTCTTGAACGAGACTCGTATCCTGGCCTCAACTAACCTCCTGATGAACTATTCCAGTTATTAATGACTGATGGGGAAAGGAATACTTCTCGCCTGTGGTGGGTTGTGGTCTAATACTAGGGAAGGCTGTAGCGGTTGGTTACCTGATGATGGTAGACCCACCAAGCACTTGTTATTACGCGAGCGTCCCATGCTGCACTATAACACACAGCCATTGTGCCCGCCTCCGTTAATGTACGTGGAGGAAGTGGCTGCCCTGCAAACAAACAAAAAAATGTGAATTTCAACAAAAACTCTGCCTCGCTCCCTCCCTGGCCTCCTTCAAGTCCCACCTCAAGACTCTCCTCTTCGATGGTGCCATCGGCAACTCCTAATCCGCCCCTTCCCTCCCCCCACCCCACCCCCGAGAGAGAAAAGAGAGAGAGAAAAAGAAAGAAAGAAAGAAAGAAAGAAAGAAAGAAAGAAAGAAAGAAAGAAAGAAAGAAAGAAAGAAAGAAAGAAAGAAAGAAAGAAAGAAAGAAAGAAAGAAAGAAAGAAAGAAAGAAAGAAAGAAAGAAAGATGGATGAATGGATGATTCAATTTAAAAAGAGATTAAGAACAAACAAAAAGTCCAGAAAATATGAGAATTAACCTGTTGGGTTCTTGACGACAGAGCTAGTTGCACCGTGAAGGTCAGCGTGCACATACACATCACCTAACAGAAACCAAGAAAGATCACTGAAAATATCACCCAAAATAACACGGATTTGTTTTACATCAAACTTTGATATGTTTAAACCAAGCACACAGAGATTTGGTTTTGTGTTAAATGGTAAGTTGTAAGAAACCAAAGCGCAAATAGAATAGAATGTGAAAACAATAACTAAAACACACCTGATCTAAGGTATCGTTTGACGATGATCTCATTTTGCTGCTGGTCGCGACCGGCTATCACCAGGTAATTTTCACTGCTGACAAACCACAAGAACTTCTCAAACCTGACAGAAACAAGTGGAAAGTCAGTAACACATTGGAGTTAATATGACAATTACAATTATTAATCATCAAACCCAAAGTAACTGCTATAGAAGTGATGTATCTGAAAGCAGTGCCTTATTGTACCTATAAGAGCTGACAATATTCAGTGCAAATCAGTCACAGAAATGCTTCAGTCATGGAACTTTATAATAACTCGGTTTTGCCACTCAGGTAAAAAGCTTACAAAATAACAGATGATACTCAATGAAATACTATTGTTTTTAATGAAAATCCAAACATTTCATTAGTTTTCAGGGGCTTGTATCCATACTATTTCACCCAAATTAAATCACACACAAGTTTGTAACGGAATTTCAGCAGGCACGATTGAATTCAGCAGGCCCCCAATCAAATTTCGTCTTTAAAAATGTATAAAGTAGTGATCATTCATTCAATGTTCCCACCACACAGCAACTACAACTGTTACTGTGAGTAGTCAAGCTTTTCCCTTGTAACCTTATATTTACCTTCAAAGCGAAGGACTCTGCAAGTTATTGTTTGCTGTTCAATTGAACACCCCATCCCCACCCCCACCAAGTCCGCAATAGGAGGGAGTAGAGAGGAGACAAGTCAAATAGAATGGGGGGGGAGAGCTATACCTTGTTTATACATGGTATAATAAAAATAATAATGATAATCCATGCATTTGATATAGCGCTTTTCATGTCTTCAAAGGCTTCACAAAACTGTAAAGTGAATTGACTATATTTGTGGGTGAAACACTGCAGCCAATTGCGCACAGCACTGTCCCCACAAACAGTCGTGGATTGAAATGACCAATTTTATTATTGTGTTTTTTTTTTGGGGGGGGATTATAAGTAAGGAAGTTTGCCCAAGGTTTCGCCCTGAACTGCCTGGATTCGAACACAGGGCTCACGCTTGTAAGGCGAGTGCTCTAACCCCTGAGCTACAGGTTAGCTCAGTTCTGCTTTCATCTCCCTGCTGTCAAACATACAATACATACCACAAAACCTACCAATACACTTTCCTGGCCTTCTGGATAGTAATGACCGTTTGAGCCTCTTTCAATGACTTTTTTGTCTTCTTTTCTGCAGATTTGAATGCCTATTTTACAGCAAAAGATTAAAGTCACAGATGATGATCGTGAACTGCCTGTCTGATGATAGCAGCTTTCCTTCCACTACATCAAGATTAATTCTTAGGACAGTCACATTTCCTTCAGCCTGTCCTGTAATCCAGGTACTAAGCAAAGGTCTATACGGATTGTGTTGTGATTTTAGACAAAATGTTTAATGGTTTATCAGAAACGCTGATGCCTCAGTTCTCAAGAGTAATTTGTAGATTCCCGGGAAACCTGATCTGTAAAGAGTTAGCACTAAGTTTCTCTCACGGTGACCCATTGACTGAAGGGAGGCACAGACACAGGAACACACATGTGCACATTCTATCGCTTGCCCTTGACTAATAAATCCCTAACCCTGTGGCGCCACAAGTGAGCAATGTGATTCAATGTGAGTTAAGTACAGCAGGCAGCTCCTACCTTTTCTGCGGCTTCAACGGTCTTCTGTTCCTTCTTAGCTGCAAATCTTTTGTGGTCATAGTATCTGCAACACAATGCAACTTTGCTGCATTAAAAAAATGATACCCAACATATATATATACACACACAAATACACATTAATCATCTGTCAAGCATGGAGTTACCGGTTTGCAATACATTGGGAGTGTAACCCAACGCAAGTCAAAAGCAATCAACACTTTCTCTCAAAAATGCAGAAGCGAGGGGAGAAATTGTCACCAAAATGGCCATTGACGCTTCACAGGATATACTGTAAAGTGAAATGACTGTATATTTTGTGGGCGAAACATGGCAGCCGATTTGCGCACAGCAGCGTCTATCAGAGGTATCGTGGTGTTTCCAGAAGACTACCTACTTTTTCGCATTGCCGTAAGCAGATAAACTGAGATCCACGTCCACTAACATGGGCTTGTTCTTCTGTGGTATTTTCTTTTGCTGCTTGTTTCTGTTCTTCTTCTTCTTGCCTTTGGCTTCTTCCATTCCCACTTCGTCCTCCACCTCAACACCCTGTTGATCTTCCTCATCCATGGTAACGTAGAGGTTCCTAAATATGGTGTAGAAATAGAATTATATTTGACAGCAGTTACGCACACACATCTCACCTGTCGGCTCATAGAAACTATCAAGTTATTTTCTAGGAATTTACAATTGCCAATTCCAACGTGGAGTAATGATCAAGACTTGAAAACCCGAACAGGCTAACGAACCGAGATGTCTCCTACCCTTGTACAAGGTTAAAGATTCACAACAGAAGCAACATGTGAACTCGAACCTTTGTTTCCACCATTTAATTCAATGCTGGGTTCATTATTATGCATCAAGGCACATTGCATACATAATAGTAAAGAGTTACTTTAAAATAATTGCACTCTTTCGAAAATAAGAGTTGCAGAGAATCTACAATCTTAGGTGAGAAGCATCACAGGTTACACAATTCTTGTCAGATACAGATTATAGAAAAACGATCTTCCGAGAGCGTAGCAATGTGCTGGGTAAGAGTCAGTTGGATATTGTATATTACAGGGGAAAGCTAACACACGATATGGTATAAATTAGACTGAAACAAAAATATACAGAACAATTCATTATAGAGCAAATCTGTTTCTCTCACACGCGAATCAGATATTAAAATTGTTCCCTTAGTACCTAAAACCTTTGATGGATAAGATATAGACTTGGAACAACTATAAAACCTCTTACTTCAGCAGCATAGTGATGTGGTTGGTTTGCAGCTTCAGATCTTTAATGGAACAGGCCACTGGGTCATCTTGAGCCTGTGCTTCTTTTACAATGTTTCCGATTTCCGTCCAGTCGATCTGATTCGCTAAGGCACTCCGTATCACGTGGATGGCTTTATCCACCATGGTCAGATTAATCTCGATTAACTCCCCCTTTACTTTATCGATTTCCTATGGAAACAAAAATATAGTATACAAGAATAATCAGTCTTGCATTTGATTTAGCGTCACAGAGGCATCTCACAGTACTCGACAGGATATACTATAAACTATTGTGGCTGTGTGTATTTTTTGAGTGAACGCCAATTTACACACAGCAATGTCCCACAAACAGCCATGAAGCGAATGAGCAATCTTATTTGAAGACTTGTTAGCCATCTCTTTTTGAATACTGTACTGCCATGGGATCTGTACTGTCTACTGCAGATAGGACCTTGGTTTAACATTTCATCTGAAGGACAGTATCTTTAACAATGCATCCCCAGCACTGGACTGGAGCATCAGCATAGACTATATGGATCCCAGGAAACACTGGTTTCATTCTCGTGCTGAATTAGCAGATTTCAATTAGGGCAGCAGTTTGTGGCTTCAATTGCACTTATTCAGCAGTTTACTATACATAGGTTACAGAATGTTTTGTTTTTACCTGATTGGCCTGTAAAGATTCCAATCTTTTCTCATGATCCTTACGAACGTTATCCAGTTTCTTTAATGCTTGTTTTTCCTTGAAGACAGATATAGTTAGTCGACAACATCTTGTACCCATTTATAATTGCTAGATGTAAAGCAATATTTTTTCTCCTAGCAACTGTCTGGTACTGAGCAAAAGTTTAAGGACCAATATTAGGCAACAGCTTTTTAATGCTTTTAAAATTTCCATTATAAAATTAGCGGAGTCCCCGAGACCTTTTTAATGGATTATTCTGGGACACAGCACTCACAGTGCAGTAATGCAAACCATCTGGAACTCAACCTCAATTTAAACCATGGCTACTACGTTAATATTTGTAATTCTAAATTTTGTTGTTGTTGCTTCAGTGATAAGGTTTTCTTCATAGACCAAAGGACGAAGCATAACTAAAGTCTTGTGATTTGTCTATTTGATGGTGGAAAAGGAAATCGGGGATGAAAGCTAATCTTTCAAAATGCACATTAAATTATAATTAAATTCTTACATAAAGCATCTCACCATGCTTAAAACTACATTAATGCTTACCTGATGTAAAGCCTTTATATCTATTTTCTGACTTTCTTGCTTTGAGTAAAACTCATCAACTGCCTGCACAAAATGTATACACACAGAGAACAATATTACTTAATTTAATAGCAAACAGATATTTTATACAATAATGTTTTCTACTAAAACTCTAGCCTCTATTCTTGCAAAGGCTGAATTAATTATTCCTATGTAATGCACGGGAAAGGCTTTCACCTTATTGAAAGAGTCAAATTCGATGTGCGAACTTTTCAAATTCTGTTCAAAAAGGTATGGATGAAACTCCTCGTAGCTAAAGAAGAAAAAAAAGAGAATATTATGTTTTCAAAGACAGTTTGTATTTGAAATTGTAATTTTACAATTCTTATTATCTTGTAACATGCAATTCACATGTTTTGCTGTGACGTGTGATAGGTTGCGATAAGATTGTAATATAGAAGCATCGGACTCACGTTAGGAGTTCCTCAGGGGGAATGCCTGGATCCAAGTTGAGCTTTTGCTCTCGTTTCTGGATGATATAGCCCTGAACACAAAGTAATAGTAATAAATAATAATAATCCTTGCATTTGATATAGTGCTTATCACGTCTTCTAGACGTCTCAAAGCGCTTCACAGAAATATACTGTAAAGTGAATTGACTGTATACTTGTGGGCAGCATAGTGTGTGCAGCAGTGTCCCACAAACAGTCGTGAATTGAAGTGGCCCATTTTTTTTGAGGGACCATTACTAGTGTGGAGTAAGGAAACTTGCCCAAGGTTTTGCCCTGCCTGGCATTGAACCTAGGTCTCTCGCTTGTAAGGCTTCTCACACAGGCTAGGATTCCAGAGCACTTATATATATATATATATATATATATATCTATATTTACACAACAGTATATATATTTCTATAGGTCTGTATCGCTAGCGTTTCAGTAAGGCACTTAGTAAGCAACGCCAGTTTGGAATTTCGATATTTCAGGTTTGAGGGGCTAATAATTAAGTCAGGCACATGAAAAATGCAATGCCTCTTCCTCACCAATGAATTGAAAGCAATGTAGTAGCCAAAGAGAATAACAAAATATCTGTTGACTACCTTTCCATTAAAGTTACTTGTCATTTCCATGAATTCTTCAGCTTTCTGCAGAGCTGCCAGAAGTTTTTCTCCATCTGGAATTCAAATAACAAGTGAACACAAATCACCAAGACAAAGCTTATTAATAGGATTAAAACTCAATGTGTGAAAAGTAGAAAAATAATTGTAAAGACAGAATGAAGTTCAACAGCGGATACAGTTCACAAACTTCAACTAACCTTTACACAAATCAAAATCTTCATCTACTTTAACACCACCAGAGAATCCAACGTCAGTCAGACAGTGCTCAATCAGCGTTGCTCCATAGGCTGTAAACATAAGAAAGCCACAATTGAAAGTGTCCCATAATAATAATATAATAACCCCTATATTTGGCGTAGCACTTTTCACATCTTCTAGACATCTCAAAGCGCTTCACAGAATATAATGTAAAATGTATATGACTATATATTTGTGGGCAAAGCGGGGCAGCCAATTGCGCACAGCAGTGTCCCACAAACAGTCGAAGATTGAAATGACCGACTTATTATTGGCAAATCCAAAACCAACACTGACTGCCCTTTATGTTGAATATTTTGAAAAACATGACAAGCAAACACAGTAAACTCCTAATAACTCGACCCTGCCTTAACTTGTCACTGCCATTTAAGTCATCATGCTGTCAATATCTTTATTTATACATACTGTATGTCTAACTCACCGCTCTGGATAATTTGGCACTAAGCCCTGTTCCTTTGGAGTGACAAGGTGTCAGGAGTTTACTGCACATAATAAATACGGACAGATATTGATACCATGATGACTTAAGTTAAATGAATTATCAGTTTACTGTAACCTATTTGGAGTAACAGATACTCTGAAAATTCTTACTTAAAATGACTGATTTTAACCAGGTTTTCTATTCATTTCTTCCCCTCTCTCCACCCATCCAATCATGCATTAGAATGATGGTGAAAACCAAAACACACATCATTATTTCAATGCATTTTACGTCACTGTATAAAAAGCTCACTAAGACTTTACATTATACAGTAAGTTGACAAACATAAAACAATAGGCTAATGTCTACACAAAATCTATCTTTCAGCATATATGATTAACAACATTAAACATCAAATATTACAACAAATATACTGCCATCCAAATAAATTATTTCCTAATGAGATAACAACTTATTGTTTGCTGCATTTAAATTTAGGTAAAACTTACGTAGATGGGGATTAAGAATTCTCTTCAATTGTTCTCCTTTGGGTGCGTTAGACAACATTTCTGTCAGCCTGTGGAATATCCAGAAATGTCATCCAAGGATTTTAAATGGTGTTAACTTTCAGTTAAGCAGTATATCCACACAGCTGTTGGGATAAAAACACTAGAGACTTCTGCAGTGGGCACAATTCATTGAGTTGAACAGCAACCAAGCAAAGCTGAAGGCTTAGTTTCCCAATAGTTTCACGAGTACAGTAGTTGCAAAGTGAAGTATAACAATTTCACAAGAAGCTAACGGAATAGATATCTCTGTAGATATCCAAACACTCTCATATTGAGAATTGACTTGGACATTTAGATGAGCATAGGTGCTAATATAATAAAATGTTGGTATTGATTTTCAGGTGAATGCTTTTTAATAAAACCGTTGAAAGTTTAAAACCAGTTTAATGACTCAGAATAAACATTAAATCCCTGACTCTACCTGCAGTGATTTCCACAGATTCCTCAGCCTTCTTTGGAGCTGCCAGAAATGTATATATTTTTTAAATTAATTTCTTACTCACTCCCTATTACACGATACATTCTGACAAGCAGTCAGTGCATATGACCCTCACACTTTCCCAGCAGGGGCAGCTGGATACCATTCAGTAATCTCCACGGTTTACCCCTTTCCTGGCCCAGTAGAGCTAACGCCAATTGTACCTCCATTAGACTAGGAGGGGAACAACCCTCCCACCCCCCACGGCAGCTCTAAACCAAACCTGAAACACTTAATACTCAATGTCAAATCACAGAATTGAAATGCAGACAATACCTCTCTAGGCTCAGCAGAGGCTCGGGGCCTTTGGCTTTATCCACAGGATATCGCTCTCGAACAGCAAATTTCACATCATCTGCCTCATTGGTGTGGAAACGCAGGAGATTAAGAATGGTGTATTCATGGTCTGTGAGAACGATATTACCCTATAAACACACAAGAGATCTAAGGTAATGCTGGTAAGGTTGCTTTTCTGACAGTTATGAACCTCTGCCACATGTCCAGACAGTGGCAGAAATCAGCATAGGGTGGAGGGGAGCATGATCCGCTTTGATAATCCCTCTGTAGTTTAGACAGTGCTTAGACATGACTGATCCACCGACAGTGACATGCTTTGCAATGATAGCAACATGCCAGTGGTTTTCTACATGCTGGAGAACGTTGAAAATTGACTTCGATTCAGTTTTTGGAAAGTTTTGAAAATACAATTCCACTTAATATAAAATTTTTACTTCCAACACTGAATCTGACAAGGGCTTCAGGCTTTTCATTCTAACTTACTCTGTCGTACAGTTCAACAATCAAGTGGTAAGCTGCTTCATCAGATCCAAACTGAAAATCTACAATCCTGTCGACCCCAAGCTGTTTAACGCTGACCAAACGCCGCGACTTTAGGTGTTTACGGCACTGCAACCAAACCAGAAAAACAACGCATTCAGTTTACGAACAAGGCAATAACTCCCTTATCGAGTACAGTATAAGGCCGTGAATTGAAGAAATTAAATTGTATTTGATGCTAGAATCGTAACTTACGCAATGTAAGAATATGTTGCCACAAACAAAATGCAGGAACAATTTTGCAGAACTTTAGCTTCAGTGCGCTTGGCTGTGGCGATGCGATTTTCAAAGCTGTTTTTATTAAATATGATTTACGTAAGTAACTTGCTTGAAAAAGCATGCGTGTGAAACTCAAGTCTGTGTAGCTTTGTGCAGGAGTTATTGTAAATTTGTGACAGTATTCCATCAGAATTGCCTTTGTACCTTCATTGCGAAGCCGGATGGCATCATGTTCTTTGGCCATTCAAACTCTGTCGTGTGAATCCGGATTCCGGATTCAATTAAAATAATAGCTTTCAAATCAGGTCTATATTTTTTTTAAAAAGAGTTTTTGTTACAATAGAGAACTTATAACAAAATACAGAAAGTTTGAGCAGTTTAAGCACTTGGGAATGTGATTTCCAAAGCTACTTTCTGCATTCATTTGACATTGTGGAATAACTGAATCATCTAATTGGATCCAAATAAAATTAAGTTATATTGAAATACACTCCCCAACTGTATATAAGTGTGAATTTTATATACAGTACTATATAAAGTAACTGATCTGTAGCAATTGTTTTCAAATACTAATTATACTATGAACAATATTATCATTCCCTTACACCTTGTGACATAAAACAAAGAGCAGCTTAGAAAAGTAAACTTACCTTTGTATTCGAATGAGGTACGTTCTGTTGTCCACATCATAAACATTGTTTACCCTCATCCCTAAAAAACTGGAGACAATTTAACGTTACTTTACACAAAATAACAGATCGAAATAAACAACCTAAAACTATTATGCTGCCTGACCTGAAGTGTTTTAAAAATAAATCTAAATACATCAACACTTTCAATGCACCAATGTGCATTATTTATTCAAACAATAGCACAGTATACACGAGGGCAAGTCCAGTCTGGTCTCATAGTCCAGTCTATGAGTTGAATGTTTGCAGCTGGTTCTTCCGAAGTACAGTACTGTATACAGAGTCCTGCAGCTCAGTTAGAGCACTCGCCTTACAAGCAGGAGATCTTGGTTTGATTCCTGGCAGGTCAGGGCGAAACCTTGGGCAAGTTTCCTTACTCTATACCTACTCTATACGTGCGCCCGATAATAATCCCTCGAAAAAAGAATGAAAAATTGGTCTGTTTGTGGGGACACCCGCTGTGCGCAATTGGCTGCTGCGTTTCGCCCACAAGTACACAGTCAATTCACTTCACTGTATGCTCTGAGAAGCGCTTTCAGACGTCTAGAAGACGTGAAAAGCGCCATATCAAATGCAAGGATTATTATTATTATTATTATTGTTAGAGCATGATCACATTTGAGACGTCGCCAAGCGCTCTCATAATAATCAACGCAGGAGGAGAGGGATGGGAGAGATAAGGGAGAGAGGAGAGAGAAGGGAGGGAGGGAGGAGAGAGGGAGAGATAAGGGAGGGAGGAGAGAGGGAGAGAGAAGGGAGGGAGGGAGGAGAGAGGGAGAGATAAGGGAGGGAGGAAGAGATAAGGGAGGGAGGAGAGAGGGAGAGATAAGGGAGGGAGGAGAGAGGGAGAGAGAAGGGAGGGAGGGAGGAGAGAGGGAGAGATAAGGGAGGAAGAGATAAGGGAGGGAGGAGAGAGGGAGAGATAAGGGAGGGAGGAGAGAGAGAAGGAAGGGGAGAGTGAAGAGGAGAGAGAAGGGAGGGAGGGGAGGGAGGAGGGATGGAGGGAGGAGAGGGGAAGGGATGGGGAGGCCGCGGCCTGCGGTTCCCCGGGGAGAGGAGAGGGGGCGGGGGGGGGGGGGGGGGGGGGGTGAGGGGGGTAACCCAGCCCTGTGGGCCGGTATCAGAGCTGATGATAACCTCTGGAGCTCCGACACCGTGACTCTGATGTCGATGGTGTTGAATCTGGACTTCATTTTGACAGTGACAGTGATGGCCTCCCTCCCGAAGCCCGGCCCTGTCCTGGTCACTGAGCCGCCGCCGCCGCCGCCACCTGGGATCCCCTCCTGCCCCCAAGTCAGTCAGTCAGTCCTCCACGCAACAGCGCCCCCCCCCATGGCAGGCCTGAGCTACTACCTACGTAGGGCAACGCCGCGTTGTTCCAGGCGCCCCCTCGTGGTGCTGACCAGACACACACATAGTGTACACAGCATCAGCTCCTGCTCAACACTGTGCTATCTGTCTGTACAGGGGCTCTCCACTAAGTCCTGGTTACCCACCTTTTTTTTGGTGGGGGAGGATTTATAGTAATAATTAACACTATTAACACTACCCCCCCCCCCCCCCCACCTCACCCGCCATTCCAACCAAGACCTTACTGCTTAAAGACAAAATGATATTGATGGGCTGGGCTGCAAAATATACAGTCAATTCACTTTACAGTGTACTCTGTGAAGCGCTTTGAGACGTCTCAAAGACATGTTAAAGCTCTATCTCAAATGCAAGGATTATTAGTATTATTATAACATAAGAAGGTACTTTTTTAAAAAAAAAACGCACAGTATTTTTACCCTTAATTAGATTTTTTAAGATTTGCAATGACTATTGTATTTCATGTTTTGTTTCTTAAAAAACTGTTTAATTGCATTACATCTAATTAAAAACACCAAGCATGTTCTTTCATCAAGAAGCACTTAAAACAAAGATACGTTTTGGCAACGCATTTGTTTTAAAGTCGGTTGTGGGGTGTGTGTGTGTGGGGGGGGGGGGGGGGGGGTGGAGAAATCAATCGTTGACATCTACAATCTCCTAGAGACAGCAGTAAACAAACGTGCTACACTGGAGGGAGCAGAACAGGCTTCCTCTGCTCTTTTGTCTCTCTGTTTTAAGCCTTTCCTGCACCAGATTTGAACGTAGAGATCAGTGGCAAAGTATACTCAGTTAACTCACTTTACAATACATTCTGTGAAGCGCTTCGAGACATCTCGAAGACTTGAAAAGGCGCTATATCAAATGCAAGGATTATTATTATTATTATATTCTCCTTCACAATGACCACAACCCCCATAGACTTCTTGAGCAATGGGAACCTCAGAGCTAAACATCGATCTCACCAAAAGGCGCAGGCTCATTTCACGTTCACCGACTTCCTGGGAGCTAAAGGTAAGTAAGATGGCATTCATTCTCATGTTGTACCCTGAAAATTGTAATATTCTTAGTATAATTTCCTGATGGAGAATAGAAAACTCAATTCACATGAGTTAAGCATTGGAGTATTATCTAAAATCTGTCAATCGGTAGATTGTAAAAGCTTTTGAGCAATTCCTGTGGTGATAAAGGCACTGCAAATGGCTTTAGTAACGTTTAACAACAAAACAACACCCAAAAGCTACCAATTGAGCCCAATTGTTATTGGATCCAATTATGTAAAGTAATTAGTTGCTTGAAGCTTTAGAAACGATGAACAACTTCTGCACAATATCAGTCACACTTGGACTGTTGTTTATTTCTGGCATTTTAATATACAGTACTGTGTTATTTCTATTGTATCTAATTTTCTGGTATATCAGCCTCAAGACAATTAATTCAAGATTTATAGCAATCTAATCCAGAGGCAAAAGTGCCATTAACTGAGCCAGAATAGATATTAATGAGTGTAAGTATCTTTGTCTAGAGCTGTTTAGAAAACTATCCAACAAACTAGGAAAAATATAATTAAAGATTTTTTAAAAAGTCTTGTACTTCATGAATTATTGATTCCATATGAAAAATCCTTTATGACACACGAGTTTCAGATGAATGTTAAGCAGTTGATATGTTCAGCAAATTAATCCTAACATTGTTGCCTTAATTTAACTTATGGGGACCAGTAACAATTTATAGTCTATGTAAAAAAGTGAATATTCCAGTTGTTACAAATGTGTTGGTCCTTCCTTTTTGATGTTGGGAGTATCCCAATATCTTTTGAAGTCAAAATTGATGCATCATGAATTTAATTGGCAATTGAATATAACTATGGTGGAGAATTATTTGTGTGTAGGAGATTCAATAATGGAAAATGAATACAGTATATCATGTTCAGAAGAGTTCTTTTTCTCTGAGTTCCAATAGAAACATACAGGATGTGTAAGTTGACTTAGGAGTTAAAGGGACAATTTAAATGACTCATGGTTTGGCACTGTTTTTATTCAGCCGGCAGTTGTACAGAAATAGTAGGCAACACCTGTAAGTGTGCAGCAAATACTTTGCATGATGAACAGGAATTCCAAATTGCTAAAAAAAAACAATTGGGACAAGTGTGCTGAGAAATGTGATCAATGGACGTCTATCAGGTGCTATTTGATTATTGATTTAGATGTAGATTGTTTGACCATGATCAGACGTTATTACAGTATTTCAGTTTTGCTGGCTCTTCCATACTGAAGCTGATAGATAACACAATTCAGTTGCTATATATTTGTTGAATTACAAGATTTTTTCCAGAATTCTAAGACAATAAACACAGTTTGGAAATGCAAGTAATATACCTTTTTCTACACTGCCCTCTCTCTGTGCTCAGTGGGCTCCGACCTTCTCTATGTCCCCCGAACTACCCACCCCACCATCAGCGGGCGAGCCTTCAGCCACTCTGCCATTGCCTCTGGAATTCCATCCTGCAGTCCCTCTGCCTCACCGCCTCCCTGGCCTCCTTCAAGTCTCGCCTCAAGACCCTCCTCCTCTTTGACGGTCCCATCGGTCACCCCAAATCCCCTCCTTTCCCTCTACCCTCCCCAATTCCGACCCCAGCTTGGGTCTGAAACATTGACTGTCCAGCGCCTTGGGACGTCCTCCCGCCGTGAAAGGAGCTACACAAATGTAATATTGTTGTTGTTGGTTATTGAAATGCAGAATCTCTGATAAGATGCTTAAGAAGATTGTTTGAATTAGTAATCGATGCTCCAGTAAATCGAGCAACAAGGCCCATTGTGTAAATAGTATTTTTAAATAGCCATATCTGCACTATATACTATTATGTGGAGTGGAATGTGTCACGCATTGCAATTGGATGTTAATTAGATTTACTGGTGAGGTTGCTGACTGGTCATACATGATCTGGTCAGCCTCTCGTATAACTCATTGCTGCCATTTATCTCTATGGCTATACTGGTGAAAGATGAGGTAATAATAAACTGATATGACCTCAGGACTGAATGATCTGCTTATGGACACAATTTCCCCCCCCCACCCGCCCCCCACCTCCAGCCAAGAGAAATTAAAGTTACAAATTTACACAAAAGAGAAGCCAAAGGTGTCCATCAGTGAACTGGCTATGGACAGTAGGTAGATTTCCAGAGTTGGCAATAAGAATGAATGGGTTCCCTGTTGACTTTTACAAAGCTAATCTGAACTGTGACGTTCAGTGGCAAACAAAGTGCAGAAAGCATTTTGCAAAGCATTGACTTCGGAATTATAATAATAACTACTTTGTATGATCTTTTAAATATAGAGGACCAAAACCACAAGAAACGATACTTCTTAGGTAAGTAGCTTTGCTGACAAAATAGTTTACTCAACTAACAATCCTTAGCATTTCAGACAGTACCTTTCACGTCAGAAGGACGTTTCAAAGTGCTCCGTATGATTTACAGTGAAGTGTAGTGATTACATATTTGTAGGCAAACATGACAGCGTTTTTGCACACAGCAATGTCTCCCAAACAGCGGTGAAATGAATGACCGATTTCTTTTATTTTTTATTTGGATTGTTGGCAATGATACTGGGAGAAACTCCCTTTTATTTGTGAGTGGTGCCATGGGATCTTTACTTTGTATTTAATGTCGTGACATATGGTGTATGTGCCTTCTGACCCAGAAGCAAGAATGCTCCCAATTGACCCAGGCTGACAAAGATAACCGTACTTATTAATGATTAAAGACATATTTTCCGGTACAGGATACATTGATTACATTTTAAATTATGCTGTATTGTGTTTTTTGCACTGAACTTTCACACACACAGAAAGATAGATTATATAAAATGTTTCTCTGAATCAAAAGACTGCAAATAACAACCTCTCCCTTTCCACCGGCACAGTTCCCTCCACATTAAAAACAGCTGTCATCTCCCCCATCCTGAAAAAACCTTCCCGCCAGCTACCGCCCCATCTACAATCTCCCATTCCTCTCTAAGGCCCTGGAATGAGTCGTTATGTCCCAGCTTAACTCCTTTCTCTCCTGCCATTCTCTCTTTGAAACCCTACAATCTGGTTTCTGTGCTCATAGCACGAAGCCAGCCCTGGTCAAAGTCTCGAAACATGTTCGACACTGTCAACCACTCCATCCTCCTCCACCGACTCTCCTCCCAGCTCAATCTTCATGGACCTGCCCTCGCCTGGTACAATTCTTACTTTTCCCACCGTCTCCACTTTGTCACCACCAATGGCTTCTCCTTCAGCCCCCGCACTGTCAACTGTGGTGTCCCCCAGGGCTCTGTCCTTGGCCCCCTACTTTTCAATATTTTCTGCCTCTACCCTCGATTCCAGGACCACTGCTGTCCTGACAGACTGCCTCACAGATCAAGTCCTGGATGAGAGCTAACCTTCTACAGTTGAATGTCAACAAGACTGAGGTCCTCCTGATTGGCTCGCATCAGCGCCTTCAGGCACTGGCAGCATCAACCTCCATGGTTGCTCACTCGACTTTACTAAGCCAGCCAGAACCTAGGTGTCTCAACCGTCTTTCCTCCCCCACATCCAAGCCATGAGCTGCTCTGCCTTCCCTCACCTCCGCAACATCGCCCGACCCCGCCACTACCTCACCCCTCAGGCCGCTGAAACTCTCATGTCTTCATCACATCCAGGCTCGACTCCGCCAATATCCTGCGTGTCGGCCTTCCCAATTCCTCCCTCCATAGGCTGCAGATCATCTAGAACTCTGCAGCCTATGTCCTCTACCGCTCCAAGCTCCGTGACTCCATATCCCCCATCCTCTAACCGACTCCATCGGCTCCCCGTCACCCAGAGGATTCAATTCAAGATCCTGGTCCTCACCTTCAAAGCCCTCGCCCCACCCCCTACCTCTACGACCTCCTGACCCCTTGCCAACCTACCCCATCCCTCCACTCAGCAGGCTCCGGCCTGTTCCACCTCCCCCTGACCCACCAGCCCCACCGTTGGCAGGCGATCCTTCAGACACTCTGCCCACCCCTCACCCCCCACCCCTCAACCTCCGGAAGTCCATTCCGCAGTCCTCCACCTCGCCCCCTCCGTGGCCTCCCTTCAAGTCCAGCCTCAAGACTCTCACCTTTGACGGTGCCATCGGTCACCCCAAACCCACCCCACCCCCCCCCCCCCCCGCCTCCCCGTCCCCGGCTCGGGTCTGAAACAATGACTGTCCAGGGCCTTGGGACGTCCTCCTGATGTGAAAGGCTCTATACACGTGTAATGTTGTTGTTGTTGTTGTTGTTATAGCCCGTGTTAACGATCTAATGGAATGATATGGAGGGTGACAATCTCTGTGTGTGTGTGTGTGTGGGGGGGGGGGGGTAGTGTTGAGAGGTCAGGGCGGGGTCAGGCGTTACTAGGCAACGGACGCGCCATGTCGGCGCCCTGTCGGCCCGCGCCTCCCGCCTCGCTCTACCCCGGACCCGTGGCCTACAGTTAAACCATGAGCCAGCGATGGACCGTAAGCCAACTGTGATTATTAGTATTTATTATAAATATATACATGTGAAACACCCTCCATTACACCCCTCCCTCCCTCCCCTCCCTCGCCGCCGCCATTACTACAAGGCCCTGTCGCCAGCCCATTGTCTTAGTGCTGAGGCTGAGCATCAAACATTAACCTGTTTCCCCCCCCACCCTCCCATTCCTCCCCCCTCGCCCCCTCCCATTTCCCCCCTCACACCCCCCCATTCCCCCCACCCTCATATCCTCCCATTTCTCCCACTCCCTCCCATTCCTCCCACTCTCACACCCCCCATTCCCCCCACCCTCACCCCCTCCCATACACTCCCCCCTCACACACCCCCCCCATTCCCCCTCACACCCCCCCCCCATTTCCCCCCACCCTCACCCCCTCCCATACACTCCCCCCTCACACCCCCCCCTCACCCCCCCCCCCCATTCCCCCCACCCTCACCCCCTCCCACACACTCCCCCCTCACACACACACCCCCATTCCTCCCACTCTCACCCCCTCCCAAATGTCCTCCCAACTTTTAAAAGGCGCAGTTTTGTTTGTTATAAACGTCAATTGTTTGTGTGTTGTTTGTCCTCAGATCTTTACATGATTTCAGATATTCAGCCTTTTTTGCAGTGTTTTTTTTACACACACACACACACACTCATGCACTCAAACACACACATATACCTTACATATACATACATGCCCACACTCATACTTACACATACACACTCACTCATTCACACACACACATACACTCACTTATCAGCTATAAATGTAAACTTGGATGGAGCTTTAATGCCTTCTTGGACAAGGATATAGAGGTATTGGTTTGTGTGTGTGGAGGGGGCGGTGGGGGAATAGGTGAAGATTTTAGCGATTCGTTTTGTTAAAAAAAATCCTAGCAATCACACTTTTCATTACCGTAAATAAAAAGAGGAAGGCATGCGTAATGTTTGTTATTTAGTTATGAGGTTAAATTTAACAGTTTCTTTTTTTTTAAGACTATAGGTTGGTGGCTAAAATAGGTGAAGGGACATTTTCAGAGGTATGGAAGGTTCAAAGTTTAAAGGATGCGAATTATTATGCCTGTAAAAAGATGAAACAGCATGTGGAAAGGTACCAAAAATGACAAAAATACAAATAATACTTTTTATTTCTAAGTCTTAAATATTTGTTTGGTGCTTGTTCTTAATGTCACATAATTCTCAATACTAATCAAAATTGCTATGTATATTCATCGTATAGATTGTTGTAAAACTGTGAGCTTTCTGATTAAGTGCTTAATGTGTGGTGTCCTGTGTAACCTGCACAAGTGTTTTAAAAATGTAAATGTCCATAGGTAGTATTTGTGAAAAAAGTCAAGGATAATTTGTGTTCTTTGAGATAGATTTTTTTTGTATTAATATTTCATATTTAATAGATATTGATTTATTATTCAAATTATTAATATTAACTCTTTATTATCTGTGTATATATTATGGAGCCATTAAACTACTCTAGATTTATTAATTTAATCTTGTGGATTATATCTCAGTCTTTATAGCCTTTCGCTCTTGCTTAGTCATTACTTATTACCGAAATTTAGCATTTACTTTTTTTTGTAAACAGTATAGAGCAAGTGAACAATTTACGAGAAATTCAAGCTATGCGCAGACTGAGTTTACATCCTAATATTCTTCAGTTACATGAAGTGGCCTAGTAAGTATTGGACCTATATAGATTTGATAACTTTGTTTCCTCTCCCACCTCATTACTCATGAGTTATCAGCTTGCTAGTGGGTGGGTAACAGTTGAGTGTTGGCCAAGTGCTTTTTCAACTGGGTGAAAGAAAATCAGTTTTACAATCAGGAATATCCCAAATGTTTTCCTTGCTTTAATATAAATATTCTGTATTCAACCTCTGGTTTCTCTATTGGTTTTTACTTCCCTCGAGTGCAAATCAGACAATGTCAATAAGTTACACTAACTGAAGTTACTCATTGCTAGATGATCCAGCCTTCTATAAAATTTAGAGCATTACAGGGCATGCATGCAAATGTCTGCACAAGTTCATATAATGTTTTTTTAAAATCTAAGTATATGGCTTTCTTTTGCTCTTTGTCTATTGCATTCCAGTGACAAGAAGAATGGTTCCATTGCTCTAGTATGTGAACTCATGGACATGAATGTCTACGAGCTAATAAAAGGTCCGTAGATTGACTTTTTAAGTTAAAGCATACAGTTTTCACAGTGTCTCATTTTGGACTACTTTCTAAAAAATGGCATGTAGTTTATTCGAAAGTAGAGAAGCCACTTGTAATGGTGTGCAAAACTGTTATTGTGGAACTTCCCTGTGCAATTTAGAAGGTTCACTATAATTGAGAGAGATTTTTGTAATTCATTAATTTTTAGAAACTTCTGGTTTAATTCAGAGTGGTTGGCAATTCAATTGGTTTTCAATCCCAAAGCATTTCAGCATTTTCATTGGCTGCTGGCTAAAGCTAAATTCTGATTAAATTTTGATTTCAACTAGATAAATGGTGGTCAGAGACTTGCATTGATATTTTGCTCGTAAAATGTTACAAAGTACAGTATGGTGAGGAATAGATAGGCCAGACCCTGCTTTTTCCAGAAGAGATAATTAATAGATTACATTATGCTCCATAGGATGTAAGTAATAAACTGTAGGCACTGTTGAGAACAGAATCTCCATGTTTAGTAGTGAAACTATATTATACATTAAACAAAGATAGGAATGTAGAACCTAAAACATAAAGCTGCTTCCAATAGTAAATGGATGAACAGAACAAGTTAGTTAATTGTGAAAAAAAACTGTATAACAGTATTAAAAAGGGAGATTCTAAGAGATATTTGAAAATGTGTTTGAATAAGCTCATAAACATGGAAATGGAGATAATTGTCTAATGTTCTGAGTATTTTCATTGCGCTTTTTTCTTAGGGCGAAGGAATCCTTTACCCGACAATAAAATCAAGAATTTCATGTATCAACTATGTAAGTCCCTTGATTACATGCACAGGTGAGGAATAAATAATCACCAGTAATAGTATTGTTAGAATGAATGCCATAATTATTTTCTAGTTAATACAGTTCTGTACTTTGGTAAAATAGTAATCTTGGAGAACAGTAATTGGCCAGTGAGGCCATTCCATGTGTCAGGGCCTGCAGATTTGAGGACACGTATACACCTCTAAATCCTCCTTGGATTACTGGAAAGCAATCACTCTTGCCTTGCCAGAACTTCAAGGAGATCTGTTTACTGCTGTCTCCTCCCTCCTTGGAGAATGTACATACCGGTTTTATAGTTTATTCTGTAAAGAGCTTTGAGATGTCTTGAAGATGTGATAAGGCACTATATACAGTAGAAGCCCGTTTATCCATGACCTGATTAACCATAACTTCCGTATAACCGGCACTGCAAAAAAAAGGTCAGCGTTCGATAAACCGGAATTTATCCAGAAAAATGCATTTTTTTGGTCTTTTGTGATGCATCAGTATTTTGGAATGCTGCAACTAGGTGCCTGATGGTGGCACTAGCTCAGAATGCTGCCGGTACTGTAAAGCAATGCACTCTCCGGAGTGTACTCTTTGAGAGAGGCAGAGGGTGAGTTGATTAATTTAGATTTAATTTAGCCACAAAACACCAAAACACACACTCACTCTGAGCAAAGCTTGCAAATCAATTAATTGACTTTTATTTTAAAAAAAGACTCATCCCTGCAATGCTCGTTTTACAGAGTGCAGTGTTTCAACTTAGTGCACACATACTCACACACAGGCATCGCAAGGCTTTTTGGAAAGAAAGTTAACTGAACGGCCGCCGCTCACTCTCTGCTTTCTCAATAACACGAGCTTTCCTCTCCTCTGCCCGCAATGAGAACAGTGTCATTCAGACGTATAACTTTTGTACTAGTTTAAAGATCTCTCTGAACTGCCTGGTCGTTGTGTGTAAAATGATTATAATTATTATGTATATATTATAATATAAATGATTATTTAGTCTATTATTAATATGCTATATTTTAAGAAAATATTTTAAATTGTAATAATTTTTGTGTTGGGTTTTCTGCCAAATATCCGGCAGGCGCTTTAACCAGCACTGGCGAGGTCCCGAGCGTGCTGGATAAACGGGCTTCTACTGTATATCAAATACAAGTATTATTATCATCTCAAAAGAGCAAGGAATATTTGAACCCTCCATCCTAGTACAGTATTCACCCAATTAAGACTGTTGAAAGCTACTAACACATGTTAGTGTCTACGAATAGCAACATGATCGAAAAATGTATGCTGTAAATTTAGAATTGTAATCTACCATGTTCACTACAGAAATGGAATTTTTCACCGAGATGTAAAGCCAGAAAATATCTTAATTAAGGTACGTCATTTATACTGAGTCATGAAATCAATGATTTCGAGACACTATTTGGTGCCATGGAGTAATTGTCGTAGTGCAAATGGCCGGACTTTAAATATATTGGGTTTTTTTCCTTTGCAGCAAAACTTGCTGAAATTGGCGGATTTTGGTTCCTGTAGGAGTATGTTCTCAAAGCATCCATATACAGAATACATCTCCACTCGATGGTATCGAGCCCCAGAATGTCTTCTTACAGATGGATACTATGGCTTCAAAATGGACATTTGGAGTGCTGGCTGTGTTTTCTATGAAATTACCAGGTGACGCTCTGATTTTAAAAATTATAGAAGAATTAATGTTGCATTGTTGCTGATGGAAATAAAAACTTTTGGTAATTCTAGCTATTTGGTACATCAGTACACCTGCTTACCTATCTGACAGCAATGTCGCAAGAGATTCAAAAGACACCAGTGGGTCATGAATTCTCAACTGGTGCTGAAAACGTTTAAAACCCACTGGCCTGATTTGGAGAATTGCACCTTGGTGGTGGGGCCAGCAGATGGAGCATCCAAGCAGCTCAAACAGAGAGGACAAGAAGCACAGCGAAAACTGGAACCCGAGGCACAGCTAATGCCAGTTGCAAAGTAGTATTCATTGTTGGTGCTGACATGAAATGTCAGAAGGTGTGCCATCTATCAATGTTTCTACTTATCACAGTAATTGGGAGCATGACTGGCAATTTGCATGAAATTGTACTGTGGAATCTGAACCTGGAGATGAAGGGCAGTGCAATAACTTACAGCACCAACAGTGCCAGCCATTGTGCAATTCGAGCAAACTTGAACCCAATTAAATGTATAGAGGTCTTATCCCATCCTTACAGGTTTTTGGGTTCTATCAAAACTCTCATCTTCAATGTACTAAAACACAGATTTTATCAAAACTAATTTAAAAGTTAATGTTTTATCCTTTCAGCTTACATCCACTTTTTCCTGGTTGCAATGAAGTGGACCAAATTTCAAAAATCCATGATGTTGTTGGAACTCCAAAGGGCGATATCCTCAGAAAGTTTAAGCAGTAAGTGTACATTCTGAATTAATGTGTTTTGATAGCCCCGATGAGAATCTGGATCTCGTTTAAAGCTATGTTTCACCACTAGCACTCAGTTCAGCTGACTATAAACATTAGAGCAGTTTTAAAATAAAATTCTGTTGTTTTCCCAATGAGCATGATTACATATGATGTCTAGGATGTTTGCTGTGGTTTTACTAAAACAACACCTTTTAGTTTATGCATGAGTTTATGAATCATGTGTTTAGAAATGCATGATAAGATTGATTTTCAGGAAGGACTATCAGACATTGATATGATTGGTTCTGATGAGGAAATGTTAATCCACCTCAACGATACTTTACATTTAGAATTGATGTACACAGAAGAGATGCAGAGCACGGTACAGTTAATTATTTTTAAGGCTTACTTCCATTTTAGTGAACCTACATAATTAAGCTTTTTGACTGCACATTAATTTATTTTTAGAAATTGCAAAATAGTAGTGAAGCAGTTAAAATGTTTCAGCCTAAAGTTTCTTAGCTAAGCCATTAAATGCGATTGAATGGAAAATAGTCCCATTCTTGCTCCTTCCAATGAAAGAATAGCTTATTGTTTGTTTGGTTTGTTTCATCTTATTGTTTTTAAATCGCTTCCTTGCCTGAAAGCATTGATTTATTGATTGAGATTCTTCAGGTATTTCTTTTCATTCTTTCTCTTCGCCTGGAAGCCAGATATTGTCAGCAGGTTATTTAACAATGGAAGGATTCAAGAGCAGATTTCTACCATAAATCATTATTTACTCAAAACAATAAATATCCTTACTTACCTCTCCCAGTCTTCATTCCGATAATCATCCAACTTTGAAAATGCCCTGAACAATTTCATGATGCACTCTTTTTAGCCTATATAGTGTTGTAGTGTAAGCGTTGCTCTTTCTATTTTTATTGAGAACCCAAGAAAGAATTGGTTTAAATTTATTTCTAGAATTGATAATGTCATCCTGAGTTAAGTTATTTTAATGTGGAGAAATTTTAAGTCTTGTGGTCACCATTTGATATATGCAAAATCAAAATGTCTTAAATATAAGATGCCCCTGTGTGATTTTCCCTCTTGGTAAATTTGACTTGAAATTTGTTTGAAGTGAAGATGATCCCCCAAAATAGGTGATGGGATATTCTCCAGATAATGAGGTTCCAAAAATGATAAATGTGATAATATGATTTAAGGCAAGTATTGAAACAATTGTTAAGCTTTTAAAATAGTGTTAGCAATTTGAATATTAATTGGATATAATTTTATACAACTTGCCATTTAGAACACGCGCTATGAATTTTGACTTTCCACCAAAGAAAGGTACAGGAATACCTTGCCTTGTTCCTCACGGCTCCACTGACTGTATTTCCCTGATGCTTGCAATGATGGAGTATGACCCTGATAAGAGAATCACTGCCAAGCAGGCATTACAGCATCCTTACTTCCGAGATCTGAGGTGAGCCAAATCTCCAATTAGTGGAGTACTCACATGATTAAATCTGTCCTTAACTGAAATGATTTCTTACATTGTTAACATTTTGCACGTCAAATTGAAGTTATTATGTCACAATCTCATTAAGAATGACTTGTGCCATATATTTTTTTAAACTGTGGTGGCGGGGTGATGAAGCATTCTGTGAGAAGATTTACAAGTTTATTGAGTACTAAAATTTGTTACGTACCAACAGGAAAGTGGTCACAGTGACTAACAATATCAGTGATTATGCATCCTCAGCATTTAACTATTAAGAGAGAAATAGATGAAATTATTTGGAATGGACAATGATGAACACTAGTCTGTGTCGTAACAGACAAGGAAGATTGATTTTGTAATTTCTCATCTGTAGAATGGCAGAGAAGCAGGCTGCCAATTTACAGCGAACAGTTAGAGGGTTTGAAGATGAGAACAATGTAACTCAAGGTGTGATGCATAACCTTTGGCGAATTCATAAGGGACGGAGACGGGTAAGGAGGAAACATTGCAGCTTGACTCCCTCAGTTTGCCAATGCCCCCCAAGTCAAGATTCGTTGTAACATTTTTAAAAGGTTCATTTTAGTTTGGGTTTGCATAGGAACTGAAATGAGGACATTTATGTCTGAGCCAAAGATTTTTTTTGGGGGGTGAGAAAACAACTTGGGTTAAGATGACAATTAAAGCATTATTATGCCATAGTTATTTTTCTTCAGCGTGTAGCTTTGGTGCAAATTTAGACTTTAAAAGGAAGGAACATTTCAGCCAATGTGTCAAATCTGCAACCATACCATTCCTTTTTGACTCCAGTTGAAATTTCTAACCAAAAGGAGTGAAATCAGGATCCACTATGAATTAGATGGTGTGTACCTGGCCAATTATAGGAAAGGCATTCTAGGAAAGGCATGAAGGAAGTACATATTTTACAGTTTTCCAAAATAATAGTTGAGCCTAGGGATCTCACAGGGACCATGTTAGGAAAGCTTTACCCTTTTCTAAGTAGAATAATGCAGATCCTGAAAATGGGAGAAAAAAAACTGGAATAGACAAGTGCAAGCACTTCAATAGATTGCACCCTATTAGTTCTGGTTGAAAACGTCTTCATGTCTTAAAGGGTCAATTTGATTACTGTACTTACTCTTTGGTCTGTGGAAGAAAACAGATTTATTATTATAAACAAAGTAAAATGGAACATTATTTTACTGGCCATATTTCAATGTTTTGGCAGACATCAGATTAAAGAAAAAAAAGTAAATTCTGTGGAGCCACCATTAAAAATCAAATTCTAACCCCTAAAAAAATACAAATTTACATTCACGTTCGGAGTTTATCCTGAAGCATTTAAATGTATTAAGTTATTGTGCAAAACTAAATATTTTACTGAGATTGTGAACAATGAAATTGAATAGATAAGGAATATGTACAATTTTTTATATGTATGTACAGGAATACAATTTTAACAAATTGCTACAAAACACTTTTTAAATTTCCAGCACCACAAGTATCCACAGCAGTCTGCAAGACACCAGGTTCCTACTTACCCATTGGAGTTGCCAAAGCTGAATGTGTCTGGTACAGCAAAAATATGTTCTTACCCAAATCACAACGTAAAGACCGTCTTTCCAACAGTCCCAGTGTCAGAGACTCTGCCCCAAGTGCAACCAGTACAGTTTATTGGAAAAAATAGTAAGGTAAGAATTTCTGGGTATTTTTACTTGGATTCTAATCAGAGAAGCACTTTCACAATAAGAGCACAATGAATATTCCACATGATGCCTGGGCACTGTTCATGTCTCATTTCTTATTTATAAAGGAATTAAGGGGTATGGGGATAAGGCAGGTAGCTGGAATTGAATAGAATATCAGCCATGATTGAAAGGCAGGGCAGGCTCGATGGGCCGAATGGCCTACTCCTGCTCCTATTTCTTATGTTATTATGTTCAGATTACAGGTCATGTCAGATAATCCAGCATCACTAAATCACAAATGCATTGATTCCATTCTCCAATAAGGTTGATTATTTGACATTGCCTGATAATAGTCCTAATTTCTTCAAATAAAACGATACATATCATGGATAGTTAGCTTACCCCACCTGGAAAATGATAGGAACATATATTCCTTTTAGATGTTTTAACTGAAATTAACTGACTATCTCCATTAGATCCCTCCAGGCAGTCATTTTCAGTTATTTTGGACTGCACAATCTTATTTTCATGGGTTAGCACATTGTTTTTTTAACAAGGATTACTTCTTGAAAATAAGAGGGGGCATTACTTATGTTGTAGTACATAACAGGTCAAGCAAAGTTTTTTTTTTCTCTTCTAGTTTATTTACTTCTCTCTTAAAAATGGTGATTCTGGAATATGGTTCTGGGCCAGTGACAGAGCTGCCAACCCTCCCGATTTTTGCGGAAGCCTTCCGCTTTTACATGCTCCCTTCTGCCCTCCCGATCCCAGATAAATAACTTCCGATTTTTTGCCATTTCATAATTTAAGCTAAATCCCCCTTGCACCACCTATGTTCAGTAGGGGAAGGATGGAAGAAATCAGTTTAATGGAGAAGAGAAAGTGAAATACTATAGAGAGAAGCGTTGTATTTACCCTAATCCTAAGAGAGAAGTGCTGTCGCTGGTTGATTGCAACATAGCAACTGGGTCCCAGTACTATACGCTAGCTGTTCGCACACACACAGTATCTGTAGATCCACGAGTGCAGCTAGACCACATAGGGTAGTAAAGATGCTGATAGGTGGGAACCACAGAGTGGATGAATACACACCAATACGCGGATGAATGCGGTCCCTTGTTTGGAGGAGTGAAACTTGAAAATTTAAACCACGGATGTAAATCGCAGATGGGCAAAATGAAGGCGTCCAGGGTGCCTGGATGCCTGTAATGTTGAGCCCTGGCTTAACTATTGGCTGATACTGAAGTGATAGAGGTAATAACAGAATCCTTCCTGAAAATGTAACAAACCTTCCTGAAAAATTACTACAACCGTCCTGAAAATCTTCCTTGAAGGTTGGCAGCTCTGCAGTGACCCAAGTCACTACACAGTAGGTGTTGCCTATTTGATAGAGGAAACATCAGACTCCATCTCCCTTATAACTCACAAATAAAAAGCTACCTAGCATGGGCACAGGGTGAAAACCAAGAATGCAGCATGTTTCAGTTATTTTAGGTTAGATGATAAACCCACCTGTAGTGTCCCACTGTTGCCTCAGATGAAATTGCTGAAGTCAGCGCAGAGCAGTGACAACTGTAGAATTATTGAACCATCTGAGAAGGTTATGGGTGGGGCCTTTCACAAAGCGATTTAAAAATGTACCCACCAGTAGGGAAAACACAAACGAAAGCATCTTAAGAATAAAAGGTCATTCCTAATAAGCCGATGAAACAAGATTTTGAGAAGGTTGACAGGACCTTTAGTACCATCAGGTGTTCAGGAGGCCAAAGTTTCCTTAGAACCTGTGGGTATATAAGCAACAAAGGGCCATTATAGTTGTTTCTATTTTTTTATTTCTCTTCCCCCTCCCCCACCCCACCCTCAATCCTACACACAGGAAGACTCCATTGAATCTCGCTTCTCTTCAGAACAAGGCTGTGTCAATCAGGAAGACCACTGATGGCTAAAGATAATTTAGTTTAGGTAAGATGATGGTTTTGAATATTTCACATCAACAATTCAAAATGGATATGTCTACAGAGGGCAATTGGGCCACCTTTATCCATTGTAAGAATAAAAAGAAATCAAATAGCTTCTCACCACATTGACAAGTATGGACTGAGCAGTAGTAATAACCCTAATGAGTTTCAGGAGCAAAGATCCAGATTCAAATGATAATTTCCTATGAACTGATGTGTATTGCTGAGGCCTGAGACATTGCTTGCATAAATGTTGTGAATCGTGTTACAAAGCATTGCATTTCTAGACAGAAGGTAAATATTCAAGTAGAACTCTGTACACAGCATCTATTTTATAGAAAGTATAATAGGCTGAAAGAAATTGGCAAAACATCTAGTTAATTTGTACAGCATCAGATACCAGCAATTATTTCAATAGAGATGAATAGCTAGTCCATTTTACTTGCATCTTTTAAGAATAAACATTTCTAGAGCTCAGTGGCACTGTCAAGAGAAAATTGAGGGCTTTTTAATCCAGTTTCAATTTTAAGAAACTTTTGGAAGTAGTTATAAAACTCACCTGAAATTTGGAAAATTCATTTTACACTGTTCCTTATCCACCTAAACAGAACCAACCTCACCGATAGTGAAGTGCAATATTAAGGAATACAGGCCAGAATACAGTAGGTTCAAACCCAAATATGCAATGATCTGTGTTTGAGCAGGAATTGAGGGAGGCAGTGCAGTACCCAGGGAATTAAGCTCCTTTGGAGCTCCTGTGGCTCAGTGGTTAGAGCACTTGTTTTACAAGCTGTAGAGACTAAGCTGGGGAGACCTGTGTTCGAATCCAGGCAGGTCAGGGCGAAATCTTGGGCAAGTTTCCTTACTCCACATGCCTAATAATAATCCCTCCAAAAAAACCCACAATAATAAAATTGGTCATTTCAATCCACAACTGTTTGTGGGCCACTGCTGTGCAATTGGCTGCCGCAATTCGCCCGCAAATATATAGCCAATTCACTTTACAGTATATTCTGTGAAGCACTTTGGGACGTCGATAAAATGTGAAAAGTGCTGTATGAAATGCAAGGATTATTATCATTATTATTATTATGAAAATCAGATGAGGTTTCCATTCCTAATTAGCATCTAGATGCTTGGTGCTGCATTGTGTATCTGTGGATGTTGGATGGGTGCAGTCTTGAGCTTGCTGCATTATCCTCACAATCAAACAGTTAGTCAAGGAGTTGGATGAGTTTCCAGAGATTACCCAGCCCCTGTGGGAAACCACAGAATTACTAATCACATTTTATTTGTGACTTCTACAAGTTGTATAGGATTTCAGAAACGAAGGGATGATTTATAGCAGCACATCAAATCTGTTGTGGAATTTCAGTTGATATTTAACTCAGTGGTCTCACACCTTTGGGACAAGTCTGGTTTTGTACGGCTTTTTAAAAGATTAGATGAGAGCAGGAGAAATGTATAATTTTAGCAATTTAAATAGCTATATCTAAATGCTGTTTTACCGGATCCTGGCTGAGTTAAGCTCCCAGCAGACTCTGTGAAGCACATTGAGACATCTTCATGATAATATATCAATATAAAATTGTGGAACTTCATCAGTGGTACTGAGAGTAAAAGATTGGATGGAGCTCGAGTTGCTACTATAAAAGTGATTATGGTTTGCTTCTTGTGCCATCTCGGTATACATTTGAAGTACAGTATAAGGTTGATTACTCATCTTGGTTTTAGTATTCCTTTTCATGCAGAAAGTCTAAAGGAAGAAATTATATCATAACTTATACCTCTAGTTCCTCCCTTTTCCTTCCACCCAAGACAACAATGGCTACTTAAACCTATTTTCCTTCACTTTTAAATGCAGTGACTTACATGCATCTGATCACAAAACCACATGTCAGTGTTGTTTCTGGTTGAAATGACTGAATTGAACACCTGGTGAATTGTTCCTGTAGCAAGAACCTGAATAAAAGTTCTTGGAAGGGATAATCATTCTTGCGATTTCCTGAGTTGAATAGCTTTCCTTGTCCATGGTATGTGTCAATACTTAACAATATAAATGGGACATCCGATATTTCCAGGGTGCATAATGAAAAATGCATAATTTCTTGCAACATTTTGTGTAGTGTTTGAGTCAGTTGATGAAGTGAAAAACCCCCACAAGTTTCAGAACAAAAATTGCTAATCATTTTGCACTTGTAATGCTGCATCACACAAATACAATAGTTTGTTTCATGTTCCAAATTACAGTAGTTTGTTTCAGTTAATGTTGTTCTTATGGTATTCATTCCTAAATTCTCATTTATATATCCAGCAGCCAAGACATTATGGACAACCGAAACCTACTGTGAAACATTACAGTTTGCCTCCCATAGAAAAAAAGGGCGGTCACTACTGAGATCGATTATTGTACAAGAGTAATTCAAGAACTATTCTTTTACACTTCAAAGATCTTCTGTACTGTTACGAAAAGAAGAAACACATTTACAAAGACCATGCTTAATAGTCTTCCATTCAGCAAAAATCAGGTACCTCTTGTGCCTTATTTTTAACTGCAGCTTTTAAATCAAGTGACACTAGCACAAACCAACTCAGGACTACAATCAAGCATTTGTTCAGTTGATCCTGGGAGATATTTTAAAAAAAACTAACAAATTATTTTACAATCAACAACGGTTTAGATAAGCTAAACTGTACAAGTGATGTATGAAAACATTTGGCACTTTATATCTGAAACCTGGTACATTTTTATTAGTTATTGTATCAAAAGGGGAGGAGAAAAATCTGTTGAGAATATGGTTTAATGCTGTTGGATTAAATTATTCGGTGATGAAAATAGCTGAAGAATCAGTTAATATTTGTGAACAGTTATAAATTTATTTCTTCCCTACCAGTCACGCAAATTATATAAATTGTAGCAGGAATTATTGTGTGATTAGGCTATTGCCTCAAGGCATTAATTGTCCCAACAAAATAAAAAAGAAATTGTGTTTACCATTTCATAAACAATTTTAAATTGAAATATCAGGTAATTACAATATTTATTAGTTTGTACACAAGACAATTCTTTTGTACAAACATTCTACTTTTGTCAACAGAAGATAGATTACCGTCCCAGCATTTATTTCTAGTCTTTAGAGAAGTCATTTTTAAAAAAATCCAAGAATCAAATAAGTGAATGTAGTTTAATATGCAATACTGTTTGTTTTACAGACAAGAGTACAACTTGCTGGAATTAAAACAGCTGAATATTATTTTTCCGATTTGTTCTTATCGCTCACCTGCAATCTAATTTGTTCTCCCCCACTGTTTTTTTTTGTATCCAGACAATGAGATGAGGATATTTAATTGTTTGACTCACTAGATCATATTTAACATGTACAATGTCGCAGAGCCATTAAATTGTCAAAGTAACAGGGAATGTTTGGTAGATTACAAGCTGTGGCTATAAGTTATAATACAAGCGGGCTTCCAGTAAACATTGTTTCTCATTTTAAAAAATAATTGTCAGCATTTCAGTATTAAAGCAAACACATGATGTTTTAAAGATCGATGTAGAAAACAATTACTAATCACTGTTTTTAAAGTAGCAGTTTAGTATTCAACTGATGGATTTTTTTTAAACTGTTCAATAAACCCAACCGATGCTTGACTGTAATTGTTCCTCAATAGTAGATGTCGTCAACACTATGCTGATAAAATATGATTTGACAACTATTTTTGCACATTACCGTCAATTACATTTCTAATTGAATGCAGATAGAAATGAGAATCTAACCACAGGTTACAGGATGCCTTGATAACAGTGCTATGCATGGTGTATTGTATCATCTTGGTCAATGTACCAACGCTCACAGTTCAGGTTTATAATAATTATCTGCATTTGACATAGCGGCTTATCACGTCTTCTTACGTCGCAGTGCTTCACAGGATACACTGTCATGTAAACTGACTATTTTGTGCGCATTTAGACATGAAAGCAGCCATTAGGACAAACCACTGGAAGGTGATCACAACCTTCAGAATTTGTTACCAGAAGAACAAAGGCAGTGAGCTTTGAATTAGCAAAAAATAAAATGCTTAGATAGAATCACTTACCTTGTGTTCCTTGGTGCTGTGGAAACAATCAGTTTTTTTCCATTCAGCTCCTGATAACTATGTCCACGGACAGGGTAATCTCAGCTGGATTTTTGACTGTGTTTTACACTGATATGTAGTGGTTTTAGCTGGACCACAAGGGAAGCTCTGTTTCTATAAGTCCTCAGTTGCTGGAACTAGACTCAAGCATTGCCCGAGGTTCTGTGCACAGTGGACCACATCTTTCACCCGTTTAAAAGGCCTCTTTCAAATATTTGTTAACACAAGGGCAAGATGCAAAAACGTTCCCTTTTAACGTATCAGATTTTTCTGTATTCTTTTCACTTTTGGTTTCTAAACACCCATGCACAGAGCCGTGCCTCGTTCAAGACTCTCATGATGCCAAGGTTACAGTGGAACTCTGTTGATCTCTTGAGCATACACTCGCGTCAAAATAGTCCCTTAGCAGAACTGAAGCTACAGATGTAATTTCTAACCACATGCAAAGGCTTCCTAAACTATATCAAATTTATGATCTGAATCCTGATCTCAGTTGAATCATTCAGTCGTAAATGAGCTTCTGGCAGTTTCAAGTGAAACTACAAATCATAGTACAGGAGGACATTCAACCCATCAAGCTGATGTTAGGTCTCCTAAAGTTACATCTCTAATTTTTGCTCCTCCATTATCCCTTTTGTTTTTCTTCAAATGTTTAACACTCTTTTTGATGTTATGATTTCAGCCTCAATGATCGACCAGCAATAAATCTTTCATTCATTTATCCTCTCAACACAATCAGACTTTTGAACTTTTTTTTCCTCTCCCTTAACCTCTCTGCCCCATTGAAAGCAGCATGTTTTTCAATCCTATCCTCATAATCCTACCTTTCATCTCTGATATTTTTCTTGAGGGTCTAAATGTACTAATTCCATTGTACTTATATCCAGAACTTTACACAATATATATCAAAAAGGAAGGAAACTGGCAAGGATTTCACCTCTGTTCACTCTTCCATCATCCCTGCAGGCAATAATCAGTGGAATTTGTACGAACACTGAACTATTCGCAGTTAAGAGTCCAGGGTTTAAATCTAGTGAGGTTACCAAGGAATGTTTCTAAAAATAAACCTCAAATGCTGATCTGGGAACAGCAAAAATTATCCTGAATCACCGTTTCTTAGTACTGTATATACATTTTGAAACAAAACAAACTGAACATTAATAAGCACAGCAAGGAATAACTTGCACAAATGGACAATTCACTACCATAAAGCAGATGTAGATTGTCCATGACCATATTATTTGAAGACAAAACAATCTATAGTTGAAAATGATTATGTAATTTGAACACTGAGCCATTGATATGAAATAGAGAATGGGACAAAATGAACGACCAAAAAATGGTGGTATTCTGCACTTTATTTCTTAATCTAAATGCTGAAGATTAGCAGTAAAGTTAAGAGAATTCGGTTATTTTCAAATTTTTTCCTAATTGCCCAACCTTGAAGTCTGGGTCATTTGATGATGCCATATTCTTTAGAGGAAGGACTTATTGCAAAGAACTTAACTAGTTAACAACTAACATAAACATTCAAACCTCAATAGCATTTTTATTAAAAGTAAAAGTATTATGCACAAATTTCATTTTAAACAGAAATATTCATTTAGCAACTTGTTCCTAATTGTATCATGGTGACCAACAAGTCGTTAAGTTAGTGATATAGAATCAGGTTTTAAACTATCTGTCAAAAGTACAATCCTGAAATAATATAAATAATGCTTGCAATTTATAAAGCGCTTTTCACGTCTTCTAGATGTCTTAAAGCTCTTAAATGAATTGTTTGCTTCAGAAACAACATAACGTCCATATTCATGACCAAAAATATACAAGAATCTTAGATGTTGGTAAAGACTTAAATAATTGATGTCAAATGACCTATCAAGAACTATTGATCAGAAAGTACGTAAGGTATGATTTATTCAAGCTTTGTCTGTACTTTTACATTCTTAACAAATCAGCATCAGTCTGTACAGCAAATTTACAATGATGCAACATTAAACCAACCTACAGCAATTCCTAGGTAGATTGTATGACAACTATCAAAGGTTTGGCACATTCTAATTTTTCTTACATGAGGGTCTGTTGTAACCTAGCAACTAATCCACAAAAGGGAAATTGTATTAATAATTGCCTGTTTATACAGTTGTTCCTAATTGGCATATACTAAGTTCCTGTGCTAGTGTATTAGACCTTAGTGATGTATCACAGAAAAATACAAAGCTCAGAAATGTAAATGTGCACTGTGTATGACATCTGTAAAGCAGAGATAACCTTATTTTTTTTCTTATACAAAGATTTTCTCCTGTACCAAACATTTAATTCAAGGATTAATTACAACCAAGTAGATTTTTTTTTACAACTGAAAGTAAAAGAAAAAATTGCATATTTAAGATTTTAATATGAATATGTATTTTTCTAAATTATAAATCACTTTCGATAATGAAATAATTCATTTCTTGAATGAACTATTCAACTATCATTGCCCCCATGAATGAATTAACAATATTTATACATATAATACACAGCAGATTCAATTTGAAACAATATTAAAATAAATGTTTAATAGATACAAAGACATTTTTCTTTTGTCCACAACATACCTGTTCTGGGAGCTTTAGCACATCCCAATTTGTAGTCATTCTCTACTAGCATTATACTATTAAGTGCAATTTTTTAAAAAATAGATCTATGATTGCAGCATCCACCTCCTGAATCACAAATTCAAGCTGAAAAGTAATGACTCAATTCCTCTGAGTGCATTCTAGGCTGTCTTCCAACGGGTTTCAGTTTAAAAATGAAACAAAAAAATGCAAAACAATAATCAGTGCAAAGTACACAACAGTGAGATACTAATTTGCAGGACCATCTAGACTCGGAAGAGACACATAGCTTTTTAATTTTTTTTCTCTACTATACATATGATTAGAATACATTAAATCTGAAGAGACCAAAGAAAACTAAAAAAAAAGCCAAGTTTTATAAATCTTTTGTTTGGTTCACTACTGCAAAATGCCAAGGGAATAAATTAGAAAGATCCTTGGAGTTCGGCTTTCCTGTTTTATTGAAACAGATGAGCCCAGGTCAATAGTTACACTTGAACATCATTCCCCAGTGTTAGCTCTACACGATTCGCATCAGAATCCTGAACAAAACACCACTACAATGAAATTTCTATTGCTCTATGGCTGAAGAACAGCTTCTGGCTCCAATGTCATTACTTCTTATCCTGTGGCGAAGGTTTGCTAGCAGTAGTGTGATGGCTATACTACAGTCCCACTCGGCGAATTGGCTTGGTTTTGGCATGACAATAAGCCCTGTAAATACAGCATGTTATAATTGTTATAACTTTGAGATTTGTATCAAAATAGTAATGCATTCATTATTTATTTATGACTGATAAAAAAAAGTATTTCAAGCTTTTTCGATGAGGCACAAAGGGAAACACATGTACAATGGGAAATCTTGCCAAACTAAATGGAATCCTGTTAAATGGATAAGTTGCCCAAGAAATGTTATGCTTGAATCAGGATTTCTACAAACTAGAGTCAAAATAACCAATTTATTCAACACTTACCAAAAACTTATTTTATATAGAAGGGGTTAGACCTCTAGTTGGTAGTTGGTTCCTGGGTAAAGTTTGGCAGTCAATGATTAGTGTACTGAGCACTGGAAACCAGACAATAAAGGAACAATGCAATACAAGGCAAGAAGGGAATAGATAGGGTATAGGAGAGGGGAGTAGGATCAGCGGAGCATAAACACTAACACGACTAGTTGGATTGAATGGCATGTTTCAATGCTTCAGATTTTGTATTAGAAATAAAACATTTTAGCAAATATTATAGGATGCAATCTAGAATTGTGATACCATATCTCGATTTGGTTTGTGCATTCTGGAGCAGGATATGTTAAGATTAAAAAAAAAATTTCAATGCAGTTCACAAATAGCAGCCAATTTTCCAGTAAACATCCAAGATGCTCAAGGTTGTTATTTACACTATTTTTGTTTACACTATATTTAGATTACACCTCCAGTGGCAATCAGAATGGCACTAAGTGGAGGGGCTGACAATTAGATGCACCTCTTCCTGCTGCTTCCTAATATCTTTTGCAGTTGTGTTGCTTCTGTGGCTGGGATCTCTGTGCACAAGTTGTTGCAATCTAAGGATACCAAATTATACTATGCATCAAGTCACTGCGTGCACATTAAAAATACACAGCTGTGGCAGGAAATCGGTGATCAGTTGTCGTTTGCTTCCGCTTTACAACATTCTCTACCTCTGAAACTGCAAGCAAAATGAAAGTGCGAGGGTTGGAATTGTGAGGTTTTGACAATATACATGCAATGTAAACACCAACATTCTTGGCATCATGTTTTAAATACAGATTTGTTGCATATATAGCCGACCGACTGCAAGTGCAGCGTACTGACCATTGTGAGCATCAGCTGAACCCGTTAAAGGTCACAGAAGAAAAGTGCAGATGGCACAAAAACTGCCTCATTTAGTTTCTGTGTTTTTAAATTTCAAATTGCTCCCTCGAGTCTCTGGATTACTGGTACAACCAGACTGTGACCAGTGACAAAATATATACTTTGTATGTTCATGTAGATTAATTGTTCTGCAGGGTGAACCCATCATATTTAGCCAAACGGTTCTCTAAATTGGCCCTGCAACAGTGTAAAATGAACATCTAACTATTAAAGAGTTTACTTCAATAATCAATAAGTGGCTATTTCTGAAGTAAATAGAAATAAAATGGCAGGGTATTCTATCCATTTGTTAAATTATTATATTTTACATTAATTCATTACCTGTGAATAGCTTTGCTATCCACGTATATTCTAAATTATAGTTGCAGCACATGTTGCTATTAATATATTGTGTTTATTCTCTTTGCCACAAATGAGGCCCTCGTTCTGATTTCAGCCTTACATAAATATGGGTTTCACTGCTAAGCTCAGATAAGTCATCATGACTATTCTATACAATAGTACCACAATTGCAGCTGTGCTCAGTTTATTGACTGTCTGAAGCAAATATACCTTAATACCAAAGGTGAAGGTTTACATTACCTTCTGCAGTGTGTGTACCGTAATTTAAATTGCAGTATGTGCAAAACTTAAAATTCTAGCCAAGGTTGCTGGGAGCATGTCTTAAGTCTTGAGAAAAGGTACAAATTATTCACTGGCGGCCGAAGCTCATTGATGTTGTCTCTGTGCTATAAACTATAACTTGACCATGTTTGTATCTCAACACCTTAGTAAACATTCAGTCCCGTGTAGAAGGAACTGCAAATCTATGAAAGATTTATTCTTAAGATCTGAACCATGGCCACTTATCCAAATGAATAAAATTTAACTGCATTAGTTTTTTTCTCCCCCACCTTAATTCTTAATGAAAATCTTCACTTAAAACAACTGCATAAGATAAGAGAATTTTCATTCAGAAGAATGCACAACCATAGGCACATTTAAAAATATATATGCAAAGAAACACTAGGTTTAAAGACAGACTATCAAATTTAAAATGCTTACTCCATCCACTTCATTCTGTTCAAAGCTCTCTATTTTTAGTTGGAGTGGAGCAGAAATTGAATCAAACTCTAGTAAATTATAATAATTTGGTCAATCAATCCAAGACTGTTTGTGGAACATTGCTCTGCGCAATTTAATCCACAAAATATACTGTCAATTCACTTTACAACATATTCCGTGAAGCTCTTGGAGACGTAATAAGGTGCTCTATCAAACGCAATAATTATTATTAGGTTTCTTGCCCTTCCCATCAGTAGATTCCACAAAGGAGTTGATGGGCTAACTAGACACAGGACAAACTGAACAATGATCAGCACAATAAGAGACACTCTAAAAGTCTCTGTTCTATCATATTTCTTTTTTTTCTGTTAAAAACTTGAATATTTGCTTCTTTGAAAAAGATTCAAATGTTTTATATGTCCAGAAATAAATTGTTGAAATAAAAGCTTAAAAAACCCCCTGCATAATTAAGCTATGTCCTTTTAGAATTAGGATTGAACTACGGTAACCAAAATAATTAAACCTGAAAAACTGGCACAAATTGCTCAGTGTAACAAGAGGGTTATTGATCCCTTACTTCTCTGAAAACTATAAAAGTTAAAGTATCTTATTAAAAATACTATCTAGATAAAGCTGAAAATGAAGGTACATAACATCATGTCATTCAACCAAGTATAAAATGCAACAAATGTTAATTACAAACTAGTCTCAAATGTTGGTTTACACAAAAATGAATTACAAATAGATAATTCATATTGGTTTGGGGAGGAGGTTTGCAGGGTTATGTTTTGGGGATAGCGTGGAGGGAGTGGGATCGATTTGGACAGTACTTTTCAGAGAGCTGGCACAGACACGATGGGCTGAATGGCCTCCTTCTGTGCTGTATAATTGTACGATTCTATGAAATGTAATAGGGGTAAGCATGCAGTTTTATCTTGAGATGTTAGCGAGTCAACAAGCAACGTCAATGCAGGATTAACAGAAATTCCTTCAACGGTAGGATAGGTGCACTGAAAAAAATAAAATCTACTCTACAAATAAAACTAGTGCTGGGAAGCTAATTCTGGTTAAACCAGAAGCGCAAACCTGAGCTGATGTCACATTTGATCACATTACTCATATGAGTGTCCACTTGTTGGTTCTCATTCAACCAGCTCAGTCCAGCAAATACCTGACGCAGCGGCTAAAACTGGGGAGTTCAAAGCTGTAACTTGTTTTTTGTGGAAGGGTTGGGGGAGGGACTATGAATTCTACTTTAACCACTTAGGCAATATTCACACTTACCATAACTAACTTCATTGACATTTTTCAAATCAGGCTCACAATGTTCATTTCTCCACAAAATTTGGTTTTCTCATAAACTTTGAGAGTCAAGAATTTTGGTTACCCTTTGTACTAATATTCAAGGATTTGGGTTCCCTTGCATGCTTCAAACGCATCAAATTAAATACAAAGGTGTTGCATAACAATTCTACATTCTTTATGAAGAGAAGCAATGAAGCTTCTACTATTAAATAAGAATTGCAATTAGAAAATATTTCTTGCAGTCTTACAACCTCAGGTAAATTTACTATAATACAAATGTCTTTGAAAATCTATAAAAACATGCAACCTGTTACCAGATATACTGAACTTGAAAACTTTGGATTCAAAAGCTTGCATTTTTACTTGACACTTATCCTAAAGTATCATAAAAATAAACTAGGACTTTAACCACAGTCAGAAAAACTGACACAACAACATTTATAAATAGTGTACATCCATTTAATATACACTAGCAGCATTCACTGCTCCTTCTTGTATAAACTAAATAAATTGGCATCTGCCTTCACTTTCTCAATTCCACTTTAAAAAACTGTGGACTGTTCTCAGCATACACCGAATCATAAGAACATGCACAACTTTCCAGCGATGTACAGAGGTAATTAATACAGGAGGTCATAAATATACCTATTGTTTAGGACAAATAAAGGCTATTATACAGACTACTCCACTTAAAGAAGCACTTAACTTTTTGTGAATGAATGAAAGAAAAAGCTATCCTCCCTCATAAATGAGGATTTTCATATATAGACATATATACACACACACAAAAATATATTACACATTCCTTCCATAATTTTGTATAAATTAAAGGCAGTGCACCCTTACCTCCTACCAGACCCACTGGGGGGTGTGGGGGGGAGAGGGAAGTCAGCTAAGATACAATAGATCAGAGAGGCCACACTTAGCATTAACTACAGTAAAGGTGGCACTATGTGTGCTGCAGATCATGCTGTAGCAATCCCTCCACAATGAGGACCTGAAATAGCAGGCCTGGCAAAAAAAAGATTACACCGTCCCTCTTTGTAATTAAAAAAGTCACTTAGCACACATTTTGTTAGTGATTTCCAGTGGTACATTAAGCACTGCTTTAAGAGTAAGTACTAGAGAGCAATTCCCTTAAGAGCAATTTATATTTGCTGATATTTGAACTTTAAAATGGAGATGAAAGGGTGAATATTTTGTAAATTCTGGTGAAAAGCAACTGCTTTGAAAAATGTTACTTGCTCTGAAGTGGAATCCACTGTTATTTAGGATATTTTCTATAACTAAGGTCTAAGAACACAGACTTACCACTTTACCAGGCCTTGCCCATGTGCAAATAAATCCCTCTTGACAGGCAGTGACTATACAGTCTTCAAGAAATATTAACACAGTCAGTCTTTCATGTGCTATCTTTTTACAGATAAGAGGCTCTAACAAGGGCACATCATCCATTCTAGGGCAGAGGGCAGTCCCCAGAGTTTTTGCAGAGTCCATTTTAGTTTTGGTAACTAGATTTAGTTTGTCACTGCTTTTGCTGGAAATGTGGCCCATGCTGTGATTTCGCTTGTGGTCCTTCTCATGGTGTCTTTCCTTACGGTCATGTAGTGATAAAGTTGCAAATTTGCTGACTCCGGAAGCAATTGCACCATCCATGATGCTGCTCTTATTATTGACATTTGTAACTGTTGAATGCGGAAGGCTGTTTGATCGAGGAAGAGGAGGAGGTAAGGAGTTGGTGGCCGTTGTGAGACTGCTGTTGCCATTGCTCCCAGTGCTGGACCCAACAATGCCGGCTGGAGGACTTGTGGCGTTCATTACGTTGGTATGTGTTCGAGCACGCGACAGAGGCTGATGAGGGAACAGGATGTCTTCAGTCAGATCCCATAAACACAGCTGTGTGTCTTGGCCAACGGAGCCAAACCTGTATGTGACACTCACAGGACGACTATCGGTAGAATTCCTTTTGGACAATCTAGACTGTGTACTGTTTGCTCGGTCTCTGCCAAAGTGGATTTGGTCCTGGAAATCTTCATCACTTCCGCTGAACTCCATGGGATCAGATTCCTCTACATTAGTGGTATAAGGGTCAAATGCCACAACACTGACCCAGGATTTATGTCCATGTCCCCTGGCTATTACACGACAGTCTACAAAAGACCAGACAGTCACCAAATCATCCTCTCCACCCGTTACAATATATTTTCCGTCAGGACTCCAACATACACAAAGCAGTCCTCCAAAGTAACTTTTCATTGTACCATGCAATTCTACGGAATCAAAATTAAATACACGAAGAAATCCATCCTGACTTACACAGGCAAGATACTTTCCATCAGGAGAGAATGTAAATTCATTCAGGGCCCCTTCACCAACAGTCCATTTGAGTAAAGGATTTCTTGTAGATTTGCTCTTGCAAGTGTGAACCATATAATTATCCCCTTGCTTCAGTGGCTGATAGTGTGGTGCTGTTGTCCCACAAGAATGTTCTACATTATACAAGTACATATTGCCACTGGAATGAGAAACTAAGAAAAGACTTTCCGAGCCAGGCACCCATTTTACACAGGTGACTCGTGACTTGTCTATTAACCTCTGCAAAGAAAGAAAAAAAATTATGAATACAAGAAAAAGATTTATGCTTCGAGTTAAATGAGTTTTATCAAAAAGCAATCTGACAATATCATTTGAGGTTTATTATCTTAGAGATGTTCCAATAAGTAACTAGTACTGCGATTTCATCATAGTTAAATCGTGGCTAACCCAGGCAAAAAAAAAGCTTAATGGAAACCATAGTATACTGCATCATAAAATATTACAAAACTATACCTATTATATGTTCATACATGTGCACACTTACCTTGAGTATCAGACATGGTTTTATTAAAAGACAAGATTTTAAAAATCCACATATTAGTGAACAAAAGTTACCTTTTAAAATACAATTTCTAAATGATATCCCATGGGCTGACCTCTATGATGGTCACTGTTATATTGTCAGCACATAATGCTATTTCAGCATTTTCTAATGAGAATCACTAATGAGGACCAGAATCCTATAAATTCTATAAAATTGTGTAAATTTATAGAGAGTCGATCAGCAGGAATTCTGCTCTGGAAGTAGATAATTTTGCAATTATATTTCTATGGGTCACGTGATATATTAAGACCCACTGGAAGGAGTGACAAATTACTTAAAAATGTTAATAAATGTCACAAATATGGCTCATATTGAATAAATGGATATTTCAAAAAGGTCGATATGTGATTCATCTACCCTTTTTGAAGCACTGACAAGATATATGGGAATAAATTCGCTTGTTGATTGCTTATTTCTTTCCTCACTAAACTCCTTCAGTGACAGAGTAACATAACTCTGTGACAGATCTGTCACTCTATAACAGATCTGTCACTCTATAACAGATCTGTCACACAGATCTATAACTTGCATAACAAACAATTATTTGTTATTAAAGGGCCAGTGGCCGGAGTGTGTAAAAACTGGGTTACAACTGCATCACTCCTACAGGTTAGGTTCATCTTTAGATCACACTACCAAATTTAATCACAAAATTAATGTGCTACAATCAAGCAAACAAATCAATTAATTTATTGGTCAAAATTAGTAATATTTACAAAACTTACAAATTAGCCACATAGGAACAGGTATAAATAATTCAGCACATTGAGTCTGTAGCCCCATTCATCTGTAAAGGTGACGCACACAAATTTATCTGCTTCTGTAGTTTATTGAATTTTTGTTAAGGAACAATTAGCCAAATCTATTCTGATACCAGCCATGATGCAGAAAGATAGAGTTGATTGTAAAGTTTTTCTAGACAAGCGCAAGACAATCTTTGCAACTCATTCAAAAGATTGGTTTCTCACTGCATTCCCAACCACGATCCACTATTTAATTTGTTCATTCATTACGATTGGCACGGTTACAGAACTACTCATCATATTGGTAAGAATGGACCAGACATTCAGGCCATTCAATGAGGTGCAGAGAACAGAAAATCTCTTTACATGCATAACCTCCTCTGCATGCCTATCCCACTATCTCATTCAGCAATATGGTTTGCATTAAACAGTACATTTTAATGTCATCAAACTTAATTGTACCATGATAGAAGATAAAGTACCGGGTTTGCCGGTACTAAAATGAATTAAGCATTCAAGCCAATTTCACCTACCTGGAAGCTCGGATAGTTTGGGATTTTCATTTCTTATATGAAGAAAATAGATTTCCTGCTCTTTATTCCCTTTAGGATAATAAAACGTCAAATTGTCTCCCTAGCAGCAAATTGTGGGAAGTCTTGGACTGAGAGGGAGCAAACTCTAAAATCTGTATCTGATAGAAAAATATCCATAAAATGTAATGAAGGATCACTTATTGACATGCGCTAGAAAGAAATTGTGTTGGGAATACTCAACAGGCTGAGCCTATAAACTCTGAATCGGCAGGTCACACAAACAGGTTACTCGAGAAATGTTGATACCTGCATTTGTATAGTCAAACAGACTGATTCACCAATTAACTCCTTCATGTTAAAGAAGAATGGTGCCCCTTCTAAATGGTTACCTGCTGCAGATCACCTTGAGTGACCTTGATCAAACACTGACAATTTTGACAATCACCTTTGCCCTCCCTACGTATCTCTCACCTAAAAATCAATTCATGCCTTCGCACCTCTACCACGGCACCCCTGTGACCTCTGAGTGGCAAATTCATGTCCACTGTACGTACATCCCCCCAACCTCTCCACTCCATCATTAACAGCCAAGCTCCCAGACACTACAATGAAATGATCTCAAGCTTTCATACGGGAAGTGATATTACGTGAAGATCCAGAAGTCAACCATTTGTTTCGTACTTTGCTTATGAGATTGGACTGAGAAGGCGGCATGATAAGAAGGTTGACTTGTATAATGAATGAGCCAGACTTGGTTTACAATTAAATACTGGTATAGTATTCCTCAATTAAAGACGTCCATCTATGGAAAGATATGTTCAGCAGAACAAAATATTTGCAATTGATATGGTACCTAACCATACCACAATTATCATACTGAGAATTACGCTGAAAATGCATGTGTGGATATCAGATGAGAACAGGACCAGATTTGACTGTTATGCCCTCCATAGTCACATAGTTTGGAGATTCATTAACTAATGATATGCTTAGGTGAGGTACTGCAGGGCTCTAATGCATCTGCAGAACAGTACCTTTGCATGAGTGATGAGTCAACACCTTCCTGGGTGGAGGGGAGCAGTTGAGGTAAGGGAGAAAATTGACATGGTGCATTTTTGACAATATAAACTTAATTTTGCAATATGGTCCTGTTGAATGAGAGATTGGTCAGTTTAAGACCGTCAACATTGAAAATCAAGTTCAAATCAATGCAGGTCAACCTCCCACTGTCACAAACGATTCACTGTGAAAGAATACTTACTTCCTCATTAAATAACTTGCTAGTTTCTTTCTTTACTGGGTCTATAAGTTGGACCTGGCCAGCTGAGAAACCCACGAGAAGGGAAACACTTTCGGCCGTTGCAGTTAGATGATTGAAGTCATGGCAAGTGGGCTGTGTTCCCTTGTATATCCGCTTGTCTATTGGTTTACTTAAATCAGCAGCCTGACAAAGAAAAGAAACATTGAATCAATTATTTATTACTGAAGAATGAGAACTTTAAATCCTAAAATCTTGCTCCTTTTCTGCTGGTTTCATAGAATTTTATTATTATTATTTTAGCTGCTACCAAATTGCATTGTAATACAAATTAACAGGATAACATTGCTTGCATTCTCAATACTCTACATTTTCATTTACGCTACAATGAAATAAAATTATTGGCTTTATCAACAAATAATAAAAGTTCATTGAAGTTACCCAAATAACAAAATATTTACACTGGTGTCCTAGTACCTATTGCCTTACGGAAAGAAGATGATTCAATTTTTTTAAAAAAGGCTTCCTTCCCTTGTGTTTTATTATATAAAGTAAATTTTCCATCAGACCATCAAACTAATAGCTAACCAAAGCTTATTACATGATTAGTTTTCAGCATCATATCCAAATCTCTTAAACGTTTTGGTAGTTGACGGGAGTGTTCCACTAATACACTAATTAAAGTTAGACAGTTTCTGATGCCCAAAGTCAGAACAGTTCTTCTGTCCTAGCTGTAGTAGAATAAAGTTCTGTACTATGGACCAGTTATGTTGGTTGTCCTAAAACACTTAGGAAAATGCAGATTGCCCAAAATATCATACGCAACACATGAAACACTGCACAATGTATTACTAAGTATGCACTCTAAAACCCCATCCTGCAGCCAGTTCCAACGCAAATGAGAATAAAGCAGCAGAGTACAGGAGTACAGATGTCCTTTGTTCTGCTTTTCTGTTCTACTTCAGAGAATAAATTGTAGCAGAAATAAAGCCATTTCAGTCCACTGACAAAATCTTCCAAGTCTTGGAATGGCAATGCTGGGAATTGAAGTTACATGGTGTTAAAGTTGAATCTGCAAAGTGGATGCAGATTCAAATACAGAAATTGCATAATTACAATAAATGAATGGGAAGATCAACAACAAATGTAATAATCTAACAACTTAGATACGCAATACGCAAAGCTTTATAAACATTCCTTTCAGACATTAGATATACCGTACACAAATAATTGTCTAAACCGCTTAATCTTCCTTGCATACCCACCAGGTGGCATCATCTTGTGAACACATCTTTTTTAAAAAGCGAAACATTCTCATACAGTATTTACTAATTAAACCAGTTTTAGTCCCTTCCCTCTAATCTTTGATTTGAAGACCATGATTTCTTTTTTCTAAAGAAATTACATTTTCTACCAAATATTTTTGATTTGTATAAACACAACTTTCTAGAGGAATTAGGTTAAAATGAATAATTAATAAACTGCAATGCATGTTGTGAACTCCACGTAAGCATTTGCAGTGCTATACCAATTAACTTTTTAATATTGGTGCAGAAATCCCACAGGGATTTTTAAGATTGCTCCTGTAAATTCAAATTTGTTTTTCTCATTCATAATACCACTCTCTTAAAAAAAACTAGATTTGCCCGGGTTGCCTAAAGGAAAGCAGGCACATTTTCACAAATTGCCAAAGCTCTTTGACATCAATTATTCATGTAACAACAGAAGCCTAATTTCCAAAGGCAGGTGTGGGAGAAGGAGTGGTGGTGGGAGGGCAAAGTAGGCTAAAGCAGTCTGAAATGTCAATGAGAACATCTCAGGACAATACTGACTTGATGTGAGCACACTCAAAACAGATTACCTGTGGCTCTTCCAAAATCTTACACAGCAGAAAGCATGTTGTATCTCTGAGGGGTCCTGCTACTAATTACTTGGGACACCATAGAATTTTTTTTAAATGATTAATTCAAATGATAAACATAAAGCAAGACACTTCAAAAATGGCAATAATAAACAATAGTTGAAGGTCAACATAATCATACATTTAACTGGAATTGTTTTTAGCAAACAAGTAAATTTTATGTATTAAAACATCAAATAATGTTTAATGCACACTTCCTAAAAAATGTAGCAATTTTTTAATATTTACTATATTTATAAAATTTCCTGTAAGCAGACTGTCTAGTCATGGTGACCCAGGCAGCTCAATTATCATTAAATACAAAGGATTTGAATATCACATTACTAGAAAACTAAGAAGAACTCACAGTAAAATTTACATGAATTGATATAATCCATCTACTGGCTTAATCTTTAAATCTTGTTCTGAAAGAACAAGCGACTAACATGACATATAATGTGGAAGACCCATAACCATCTTGGTAGCTTCCACCCCCCCCTCCCAACTTTGTCAGACAATATTCAGGAAGTAGTCTGTGAAAATGAAATGCAAATTATAAATAAATCTTTTAAAGCGACAAAGTTACCTCAATGTAGAACTAAACAGTTCCACTAGTTGATGGGTTTAGCTACACAATAAGTGCTTAGTACCCATCAGAATTATCATAATTCTTACATTTGGTAATGGTACTTGATCACGTTGAGACGCCTCAAAACACTAAGATTTACCTGTTACCTGTATTTATAAACAAAGATTTAAGCCAATTTATGCACAGCAACAAGCAGGGGGTGAATGACTATTTTTATCCAGACGATTGTTGGCTATGACATCAGGAAAAATTCCCTTCTCTTTTTGAATAGTGCGATAGAATCTTTAATGTCCACCTGAATAGGCAGAGAGGACCTCAACAACTCTACTGAAGCACCTCACCAACCCTACTGAATTATTTCACCTCCAGCAATGCAGCTCTTTCCGCCCTGCACTGTATTAGAGCATCAGCTCAAAGTCCTGTCACGAAGCTTGAACCCACAATCTTCTGACTCAGAGATGAGAGAGCTACAAATTGAGCCAGGTTGACACCCAAGTTATATCCACCAAATCCTGAATGCGTTTGCAAGACTACACTCAAGGTTAATTCCCTCCAGCATTCATTATCCAAGGACTCAATTTCCTTGTCAAAGCTCATTAAATGTTCTGTTCAATTTTACCGAGATCCTGGCTTTAGGATGTATTAATAATGTACGTATGACACAGGATGTCAGTGTTGCTAACCACGATGCAAGGGAGGAGCTCCTGTTATATGTTATAAATAGTGAGAGTTTAAACTTGAACTAGTTAGCAGTTTGTTGACCAAGGTATATGATTCTCCTCCAGAAATTGAATAAAGTATAGATCAAACTGATTCTGAGGCAACACTGGGTTCCTCAATGGAACTGGAGGTTTAAAAAAGTCAGAGAATGGCAGTTTTCCCTATTTGGCTACTAAATAAAGTACAAGCCAACACTGAGTAGAATAGTCCTTTATGGACAAGCTTATTAATCCTTCATACTGAAACTGCTGTTCTGACTGGTTACATTTCAACAGTCCCCAATAAGGCACATTTTAGATTCCCCTAATATCTTGATTTCTCCCAAGCTAAACTGTATACTGCACTGGTATTCTCTAAGTACAGTATATGCAAGTGGAACTGTTCAACTCAGAAGGGATAGGTCATTCAAAAACGAGCAAACTAAAGCTCTGTTTCAATGAGATCCAGGTAGCTGGAACATGACAAGGTATTTCCATCCAGTCAACCATCTCACCAAAATAAAATTATATTTAACATTAAATGTGTACTTTTATATTCATGATACGAGCACGGGTTGGAGGGATTCGTAAAATGTGGTTGTCAAAAACAATTTTTGATAGAATAGAAATCAAAATTTTAGTACACTGGTTTCATAAATCTGATACTCAGGATCTATAGGCTTGTCTATGAAACATTCACAACTTGTGTCCACATTGTTTCTTTAAAATGTCGCTATATCGATGGTGTAATAAAACCAACATCTAATATGGAAATAGCAAGGCATATTTGCAACTTAAGTTAGTTTCATGAAAACCTATAATAGTCTAGCCACTGGTTCAATTTTTGTATAAAATCAGTTTACAGGATAATGGAAGCTACCATGCAAGACATTTTATTATGTAGTCAGCCTGAAAGACTGACTTTGGAAAGATCTTCTTTGGTCAGGTGAAATACACGTGCAGAAACCCATCACAGTGCTTGAATTTCCAAACCAGATGTAGAAACTCCCCAAGTCTGGAATGCACACTTTCACCCTGCACCAGCTTGGACCACCAGGTTTGCCAATCAGCAAATCTGACCGGTCTGCAATCAAGAGACTATGCATTGGAGTACTGTGAATCTGCCTGACTCAGGAACCAGACTACTGAAACTACCTCAGAGGAATGACATGATGTTGACATTTTCAAGCACATCACCTTAGATCCAGCTCAGCTCCAAGACCACCCTACTAAACACTCCCACCCTCAAGGAGGATGGTCATTAATTGGTCAAACAAAACACCCTTTTTGAACACCAAACAAAACTCCATATGAAGGCAATAAAATGAAGCAATCCCACTCATTCAGTAGAATAGGGCGAAATCTTGGGTCGTTTCCTTACTCCATACGCCTGATAACAATTCCTCTAAAAAACAATAAAATTGGTCATTTCCATCCACGACTGGATTGAAAGTCACTGGTGTGCGCAATTGGCTGCCACATTTCACCCACAAAAAATACAGACAATTAACTTTTCAGCATATTGTGTGAAGCGCTTTGAGATGTCTGGAAAACGTGAAAAACGCTATAATAAATGCAAGGATTATTATTATTATTATTATTATTGTGTTGGCCCACAACTGACAGTTCTGGAGCAATGTAATTTGACTTTATTAAGCAGTTATCGACCGCAAATAACAACAATAAAATTACACTTTCAAGTCATCGTGTCTTTCAAGTCAGGAGGGCATTCCACAGTCATTGCTTCAGACCCGAGTTAGGGAGTTTGGAAGGAAAGGGGGGGATTTGGAATGACCGATGGGACTGTTGAAGAGAAGGTCCTCGAGGCGGGACTTGAAGGAGGCTAGGCGGAGGCCCGCAGGATGGAGTTCCAGAAGTTAGGGGCAGAGTGGCTGAAGTCTAGCCCACCAATGGTGGGTGGGGCAGGTGACATGGAGCAGGCCGGAGCCCAATGAATTGTGAGAGCAGGCAGGTTGGTAGGGGGTTAGGAGGTTGCAGAGGTAGGGTGGGGTAAGGCCATGGAGGGCTTTCTATGTGAGAACCAGGACCTTGAATTGAATCCTCTGGGTGATGGGGAGCCAATGGATTCAGGCAAGGATGGGGCAGGAAGCTTGCATGGTAACTTGGAACTTTGAAAGGTAACTTGTCACATCAAAATACCTTCCATGATCCATTTACTGACTGGGAATAGTTTTTTTGCCACAAAAACAGATATTGGTTTAAAACTATGAATCTGAAAAGCCATCATTACAGCATGATTGATATTAATTCTGTAGCATAAGAATCCCCTGGGAGAGGGGAAAAAATCTGAAAAGCTTAAGTAACATTTTTGGATGAGGCCTAATATCAGTCAATTCTGCATGCCAAGAATTGGCATGCAGAATTGGATGTATCCATTTCCCTACTTCACATGCTGAAACAAGAACTAGGAGTATGACTGACTTAACTGAGATCACATTACAACATGGGCTTGAACAAAGAAAACAAGGGCTTTGCAATAGAACAGCAAAATCTAGACTGCTATCAAACCACAAACAAAAGGTTTCAGGTTCTTCCAAATGTCTTCCATGACCTTCAACACAGCATGCTTTTCCCCAACAACTCTATAATAACGAGCACAATGGCAGGTTAAAATGGCCACCATAAACTCTGAACTAAATCTGTGACATTGCTTCCGAGCCACTGAAGGCTATTCAAATGGAAAGTATGAATTACCCGGGGGATGAAGTACTTAAACAATGAAGAAACCATTTAGCTTTCATGAAACTACTGCACGTTAAACTCTTCTATGATGATTCTCCAGGGGATGATAAGATGGACTATTGCACATTGATTAAGGTATATTTCACATTATTAGTAAAACATAAGCTTGGTATCAATCTGCGGTCACAAACATTAGCTTTGACTAGGTCATGGGACTATAAACTTGTGTCATAATGTAAACTATATAAAAACATCCAAACAAAGGATGCAGGTTTGCTCTCATGGTATACAGTAGCACTAAACCACTGGACCCTTTGGTGTTCTTACACTGGTGAATGAAACTTTTTCCATCACAACTATACATTCTGCCATTTTGCACTCCACAGTGAGTTCACGCTATTGGCATTAGTCACAATGCCATCTCTGCTAAAAGTGTGTTAAAGCTATGCCGATGATGGCATAATCATACCTTTAAATATGCTGACATATATTTGCCATAATAAGGATATTTCAAGAATTTCAACTTTTGACAGATCTCAACCCATTTCTTTATTGGATATAAAGATCATAAAGTATGACTCAGGTCATCAAAATGATATATCTAACCAGGCAACATGACCTAAACTGAATAGAGAACTAGAGGACAGGTTCAAATTGAATAAGCCTCAAGCAAGATGAGAGATTAGGAGGATTTGTTTTAATCAAATGCACATGGGTTTTGCACTCAGATTATTCACAAAATGGAATAATGGCATGATATTTGAGCGAGAAAATCTTGTGAACTCCATAACAACAACCCAGATTTATATGTTGTGCTTCAAGTCAGATAGCTTAATAAATAAAACATTAAACATTTAATAAAGTGAATCATTGCTTTAATAGGCATATTCCTCTCCATTTTTTCACCATCAATCAAAGCAAAATAAAAATTCTGTGTTACTTGCACACACCTTCATTGCATGCTTGGCTAAATGTCTATTTTGAAAATAACATTCAACTATCCAAACCACACAGATTAATATCTGCCTGAAAAAGGTTTGTAGCCTACAGGTCCAATAGATAAATGATTCATAATTTGTAATCCATTTCAAGTCACAAATTGAAATAATTACCATGTATTTGAAGTTAAAGTCGAGGGAAACATTCTCTGTGGCAGTTCAGTCAATCTTCCTATTACCTTTAGATTATTATATGAAGAATGGGAATTAGTCTGAGCTGGTACATTCTAAGCTTACAGTAAAGCACATAGGAATATCTACAATCTTTATAAACTGCAAATGGCTGGCTGCTGATGAACTGTCATTCGACCCTATTTGCAAGGTCATATTTTAAACACTCCAATTTATGAACTATTTCTCATCAATGTAAGTGATAGACCATCACTGTAATAGTGATTGCCACTTTTCCAATTATTTTGCCATGGAATCTATTAGGTAACACTTGGTTGAAACATTGACTGCTCAGCGCCTTTGGACATCCTCCCAACTTGAAAGGCGCTATGAAAATGTAATTTTGTTGTTGAAGATCACTCCACCCAAACATATGTAGTCAGGCAAAAAAGAGGTTACATTTACCAATGCGTGCCCTATTTTAATTGATTATAGAATATGTAAATTGCACACTGAATAATTTTAATTGACATCTAAAAAGTTTTTTTTAAAAAAACTAGGATTAGATCGCTGGTCATTGTGGAGATTCGCAGCTCAGTAGTTAGAGCACTAGCCTATCAAGCAAGAGATCTGGGTTCAATTCCCGCAGCAGGCGAAATGTTAAGTCAATTTTCCTTACTCCGCATGCTGCGCTTTACCTAGTACTGTAGTAAGTAGGAAATTGGTTGTTAGTTGATTGGTGGATCACTTTTCAGGGTGCAGTAAATCTTGAAAAAAAATAGATCACTCAATCCAGGACTGTTTGTGTGACACTGCTGTGCACAATTGGCTGCCGTGTTTTGCTCACAAAATATATAGTCAATTCACCATACAGTATATTCTGTGAAAAGCTTTGGATTATTATTTTAAAGACAAATTCACACTCACTATGTTAAACGATAGTTATATTGGAGTTTTTTAATGAATCTTACAGGGGAAATTACATACAACTTTCTTATGAAACTCTGCTTCTCCTTCCTGCTTCAAAATTGCTATGGTGGGAACTCACATTTAGGCATAGATGCTGGAGAGGTGGTGAACGATTACTTCCTCACTCACTTAACCAAACCTGGGATAGTGTGCACTACCATCTTTTCAACCATGCTCAAATTCAATCCTATCGTCAATCAGTGAATAGCTAGCAGAAGCAGAAAATCCCTGTCCCTTCCTATCCTCTACCAACTTTTGAAAACTTCCCTTACAAATAAGGTATATGCCTGATACGATGGGCCAAATGGCCTTCATCGGTGTTGAAGACATATGACCCATCCTCAACAGAGTTACTCTACACTTCAAGGTAATTGTTCAGCAAATAATCACATTACCTCGATACAGGAAAAGAGCACTGAATTGCAAAAAAAAACATTAAAAGCCAGAATGCAATTGAATACTGTAACTGATGCCTCAGAAAAAATCTAAATTTGCTACCAAATTTTCAATTTGATGCACTTGAATGTACTTATTTAGATCATAGAAGATTCAAGAGGAAGTACATGGAACAAACTCACTGTAAAACCAAACAGCAAACTTTGAACAAAACACAAAATACTACAGATGCTGGGAATCTGAAATAAAAACAGAAGTTGCTGGGGAAACTCAGCAGGTGAGGCAGCATCCATGGAGAAAGGAAAATGAGTGAACGTTTCGGGTCTACAACCCTTCATCAGAAACGTTGACTCATTTTCCTTTCTCCATGGATGCTGCCTGACCCGCTGAGCAAACTTTGAATCCTTGCTTCCTGGATTACAGGTCCACAGAACACCAAATTTCTAGTGGCAGATGTATTGTATTTTTTACTCCGTACTGAACAACATTAACGGAATACTCCTTTCAGTGATCAATCCTTTCAGCTGTAACATTTTAATAGATGTCTTTAAATAGATTTAATATTGTCTGCACATGCAGACTCGTAAAGAGAAGCTTAAAGATCAAGCTAAGAAATCACTTCACAATTGTCAAAGGTTTTAAAGAAAAAAGGAGGCACGCCCTACTGATATACCATCTATAACGTGGGACTAAAATAGACCTATTATAAAGAGGGAGGACATTTTGAAGTTTCTTAAAATGACCAAATCTCACTGCTTTATGTATAGCAAAATTATAATCATATGTCCTTCAGCTTTATTGCCTATCCTGTGCATGGAAATTAATACTTAAATGAAGGTTTCACATTTGAACCTCTGGCCATATGTTTTTTAATACAATGGTTGATCACAAAAGGCACTCATAACTAACCAATATTCGTACCAATGTCTTTACCATTTTTTCTCAGCACTGCAGTTCATACTACCAGGACTCAAGCCGCTCTGACTTCTTAAACTTCACTGACTAAATATAAAATGGCACATTGAACTGCAATAAAGTTTCAGTTCAATAAATTAATTACTAACAGCCATTAACCCACTTTTTAAAAAAAACAATTCAAATCTGCTGAAAAGTATTTTTTATGGATATTGAATAATGGTCATTGTTTCATTTAATAATGCAGAATGCATTAGATTGAAAATTCTATAGAAAAATATCTAAATTAATACTCATTATAGAGTAGGGTCATTTTAATGAGCAGCAAACGACGTGGAAGTTTGTTAAGAAAATTTAAACATTTAATACTTCATTCCTTAACAGAATTTTTTTTAAGTCACAATAATTCCTTCACGTCTTGCTTGGATTTCCTTGCAAATCAGTTTCTAGTACCAGATTCAAAAGTATGGTGCATTATAAAATTTTGCAGATAGACGTTTATATAAATCCTGCAAGTGGCAATCAAAGGAACTTAAAACGCAGTTTTCTGAAAAGGTACAGGACACAATAACCCCCATCTTGTGAGAAGTACGGTAACGATATCTGTGGAATATAACATGTCAGGAGTGAATGATGCAGGATAATATCCCAGAACTGTTTGCTAAAGTTGAATACATTGCTGATGAATGATACGTGTTGATGCAGCAAGACAATTCTTTATGCACTAAATGTATGGACTTCAAGATCTTCACATGTGTTCAAATTCCTGGCATCTCCCGATTTCTCCAACCTCCTCAATCCACCACCCGAGTCCTCCGCTTGACTGGCACCGGCCTCCTGTTTGTCCCTCGCACCCTCTGCTCCATTGGAGGTTGTGCATTCAGCCACTACCCCTCGAAACTCTGGAACACTCTCCCTCAATCCTTCCGTGTTGTCCCTATCTCCCCCTTTTCAGGTCCCAACTAAAAACCTTCCTTTTCGACTGTGCTTATGGTCCCCTTCACACACTCCTGACTCGGAGTCAAGTTCCGACACTGTTAAGCCATCTAAGACATTACCCTGCATAGAGGGCACTGTATAAGCACAAGTTGTTGTATAGCTATCAACAAATGTGGAAATACAGAATACTGTATATCTTGGAGCAGCCTAATTTAAGGATTTGGATAGAATCGTAGAATCAGGACAAAGTTCAAGTTGTTTATAACAGACAGTGGAACCAAGGTTAAACCCACAAGCAAAGTATGCACAAATTATACCTTTACGCAATTTGGATTTGTTCTCAAAACTGGATGCATTAACTACTGGGCACATATATAATGGAGTACAGCTTAGAATTACAGGTGAAGAGACACAAAGTGTTCCAATTACATCAATGATAAGCTTGTATCACAAAATAAGCTATCCCTAAAGCAAAACTTTTCTTTCCCATGACGTACAAAGTATTATGTAGCATAAACCTGCATAATATCACTGTAGTTACAGACTTAAGCTCCATTAGCACCCATAGAAAGTTATAGTTAAATTGGAGGAAAGTAATATAAAGAAAATGCACATCTTAAATACTGTACACAATTTGCAGTCCTACAATTTGACATCTAGATGAAATGTATACTTTAAACTAAATATTCCATCAATATGAAACAAATGTATACAATTCTAGAAGTGTACAACAACAACAGGGAGGGTAGGGGTAAGAGCCGAAGCTGCGGTCAAATAGTGGGATCCTGAGACATGCCTTGAAGGAAGCAAGGGAGGGTGCAAGGCGAAGGGAGTATAGGGTGGAGGCAGAAAGGCTGAAGGTCCGACCATTGATAGTGTGTGGGGCAGACCGGGCTGGGCATGGAACATGGAGCAGGACGCAGTTACTGAGTGGAGGGAGGGGACAGGTTGATACGGGTTTAACAGGTCACAGAGATAGGGAGAAGAAAGGCTGTGGAAGGCTTTAAGACGAGGATTGTGAACTCCATCCTCTGGGGGATGGGAAGCCAGTGGAGTCTAGTACATTTCTATAATCACAAAAACACTGGCTTGGTTGATGTACACTTTTACATAACCATTTTAATCCCTGCTCTCTCTCTTAAACACAAGTGAATTCAAGCTATTATTGGATAAACTGGACTCCGAAAGAAAAAAAATTCAGCTTCAAAATTAAATTTGGAACAAATGTCCTTTTAGAAAGACGAAAATAGCAGAGAAAGACGAGGTCTGTGTGAACAGATGGGAAATGCACTGGTCATTCCAGCATTGCCATTTCTTGAAAAGGAATTCTAGAATTATATCTTAACAGAGTAACAATGTAATAATGGCAATGTGCATGCATATTAAAACACTATTCTTAACATTTATGCTGCACATGATACCTTCAGTGAGCTACTAAATGAAGAACATTAAAACAAACAAAAAAATAAGATCTTCCAAAGCCACAGGCAGAGTCGAGACAAATATTGTCAGCTCACCGAGGCGAGTTCATCAGCAACCATGACACCAGAAATGAAAATTTAAGATAACACAAAACAAATTTAGCAACAGAACAATCGTAAAACTTCGTGATATATTAAAATATATTTTATAGATATAATATGTTATATATCATAAAATGGATGTGGACAACTGTAAGATCAAATTCCAACTAAGCAATTGATAATCATTAAAAAGAGAACTTTCAACGGCATACTTCAAGTGCAGGCCCTTAAAAGGAATTTCTTAACTACTATCCACTTAACCACAGATAATATTTTGGGTATTCTGAACTGCTTTGTACAAGATCTAAACCATCTAAAGTTTTCATTCCGAATTTTGAAAATTGGCAGGCAAAGTCAAGTTGCCAACATATTATTTAAATTCTAACACTTTTCCTCTTAATTGATAATAAAAATAATTTCCAACAAGATATTTTCTTTGTAAGGAGTCTCTATTGAGGGCAGGATAATCAGCATTGGTGATCTGTACCTATGCAATAGAGAATGAAGCAAGCAAAGCAACTTAACAGGCAAGCCAATACCATTTTGTTTAAAGAATCGGAAGTTCCTTAAGTAAAAGTTTTTTTCTGAAACCATGTCTAGGTGTAATCTCAGATGCAGCACAGGTGTTTGATCACTGCCCCATGGATCTATTTCTGTGCCACATTCTGAAGTGTCCTTTTTGTTTACAGTCCTCTCATACCCCCACTAAATATAGGGCAAGGACAAGTAGTGTAGCAATATGCTCCGAGCTGTAAGACTACCCTACCCAAATCTGCCTGACACTCATAACTCGCTGTCTAAAGTTTTAGGCACATAGTTCTGCCGTTGTTAAATAACAAGTTAACATACCGAACATACAGATTATCAGGTGTAGTTGCTCAGTCACCTTACAAGCAAGGAACCTGAGTTAGAATCCAGGCAGGGCAAAATTGTGAGCAAGTTTCCTTATTCCACATGCCTAATAATAATCAATCAAAAGAAAATTGGTCATTTCAGTCCACGACTGTTTATGGGACACTGTGTAATTGGCTGCTGTGTTTCGCCCACATATATACTGTTAATTAACTTTACAGTATATTCTGCGAAGTGCTTTGAGACATCTAAAAGACATGAAAAGTGCTATATAATGCAAGGATTATTATTATTATACTGCTTTATTTTGATCCTTATGAAACAGGATTGGATATTTCTAGAAAATAATTCTGAATATCTAGACTATTAAGCATAGGATCAATGTTAACAATTTAACATTTAATATTTGAAGACAACCTACTATTATGATTCATCTTTATTTTGTGACTTGCTTTCATTATAAACATAGCTTGATTTATCATTCAATCATATCTATATTTTGAAAATTTCTGTAAATGTAATGGGAAAGCCACAGCACAGCATAAAATAAATAACTGTTTAAATGTACAGTATACTTCAGATCCTGAAACTTGTTATGGCCCGACTGACAAAAGTCTAAGCCCTGTTTAGTTCACAATGTTTCAGCCACAGGGCAAACCTAATTTTATTATAGAAATATCTAATTACATATCTTCCAGAGACTTGAGCACAGACCAACAATCCGATTCAACTGACCCACAGATTTATCCCTTTGAGGAGCCCCTCGCTGCTTCAGTACTATGATAAAACAAGGTCGATAATGCCAATAGTACAAACTATAGCTCATTAAACACTATTTTCCCCTTCTTTGAGTGACCTGGTCTGATGCAAGATTAGGTTTCTACCAGGTAGAATATTAATTTAGTTGGGTATTAATATTAGGTTTAAATATTAATGTTGGGCCAGAATAACTTGCCTTTTAAATTCGTATTCTTTTCAGACACAAGCACTTTCAGCACTTCAAAACCACAACTAAAATCAGAAACTGCATGAGGAATCACATCCTCTATAGCACAACATCCTGACCTTGCTATGAACATGATGGCATTCTTTAAAAAAAACCTTAATGGCTTTAAGCAGGCTTTGCTCCAAACAGTGCAAATATAGAAAATAAGATTTGAGTTTAGTTATTCAAAAATGGTTGAATATCAATCATTAAAATTGATTTTCAAAGATTTCCTGAACCTCTTTTGAAGTTTGTTTAAAATATCTTGAGTTATTTTTGCTGTTTTAGTAACATTTCCTTTTTTAGTAAACAAAATATTACAATGTTGAGCCACAATCACATTGAAACAACAAAACCCGTAGTCTCTTTTAGATAGTGAGTGCTCTTAAAACACAAAGGACTCCAGTATGTTTTTTTTAAGTTTTAAAAAGGCACCTATGAAACCTAATTCGCCAATGAACATATTTTATTAGTGCATTGTTTGGCAAACATCCAAGAAAGCAGATTAGTGCTAATAAAATTAAATTATTCTCGTACAGGAAGTGATAAAGATCATGGTCACAGGTTTTTCTGACTGACTACTCTTAATTTTCAGATTAATCACAAGATTTGCTGTGTAAAGTGTACTGCAATGGCAAACGAGGAAAACATTGATTGTAGGGCATGGTGGGATTTGAAAACGAATGAGAGGATTTCCAGAGCAACACCTGATTTTTGACATTCCATGAGTGAGCTAATACATTGAAATACACATCCAGCCACATTTTTCAAGCCACAAGTTGTCAATGTACCTTGAAGGTCTCCCATCCCACCCAACTGCTGCAATAAAGAGCAGCATTCTGGTACATTCCTCATCACAGCACTACCAAGTACTGTAGCAAGAAAATGTAAACATTAAAAACTCAATAATCTAGCATGAGTGGGCCCACACCTCCCTAATTTCGGAGATATTTAGAACCTACCAAGAAATGGCTCGGGAAGCACCATCCCATACGCCACATGAGCTGTAAACACAGCACTGAAGTCAAACAATGGCCCGAGCTCCAACCAGCGCCGGATGACAGAGAGGCCACACCGGGAACCACAAGCAGCTGTTCCAAACTCTGGGAGATTTACAGGCATCGGGAAATAATCTAATACTGGATGTATTTTAAAATCTTGCTGGCTTTCAGAATGTCGAATTATCAAGGTTTTACTGTAACATGAGTTTAAAGATAAATGGAAAGAGTGAAGTAAAAGTTAAAAGAAAATGAGAACAAGTCAGTGCTTTAGATTTACCCAAAGTCACACTCTCAAATATTAGCTCAGCAACATTAAATAATACAAAGCAATTTAAAAACAATTATGTTTAAAATCCCACCAACTTCGATAATACACCTAGGGGATTGAGTCAACTCATCTTGACCACGACAGCAGTTGGATGTTACCCATGTGTGCCAATATTCAAACAAAAGGATTAAAAATTAGGCATGGTACACCAGAGGGCGATTAGAACCCAGTGAACTTTACCCCAGCAAAGAGTTAAGGTCTTCAGAATTAGGAAAAATAGATAAAATTGCCCCCAAATGTAAATGCACTGTAAAAAAAAGTTCCATTTTATTTTTAAAAATTTATATATAAATATTCTGCAATCCTAAAGCACCAGGTTCTTTTTTCACTGTTCACCAAAATCTACAAACTGATCCTGTAAGACCAACTTCAAGCCCCATCTTCCTACTAACCGAACCTGTGTGGTTTAAAAATTAGTTTTCAGTACTTTAACCATTTCATAAGTAAGGATAATGGAGTTTGTCCACAAGCAAATATTGGGTAGTTTCATTAAAACTCTTCAATAAAGCACATCTGCACTCACATACACAATCTCATTCACCAAAAGCAAAATCATACCTAGGAAGATTTTCTTGCCTGTATTTCTTTCAAAAGCACCACAAGCTTACATTAATAAATGCAGCAATATAAGTTGTGAGAATCAATGAGGTTATATCCTACAAAAATGCTACAAAACAGCTTCAATATCACTCTTAATGCTGAACCCAATAAAATCTTCCTTCAATTTCCAGTCATAAGCTATTTTCTCACCCAGTTTCACTTTGTGACCAATATACGGTCTAATAAGCTTGGAAAATATAGCTGAGAAAGGAGCTTTCAGTTGAGATTTTATATAGAAAGCCTACAATACGAGTTCCCAATTTCATTTCTACTGGGGAAAACAGTATTGAGAAACAAGATACTATGACAGTGCTAGAGGTAAAATCTGATCACTGCATCAGTCTTGTACACTTACTAGTATCTAAATCAATCAGCAATCTAGAAGGAGGTCACTCTCTCCCAGACTGCAAAGTGAGGGTTTGTGACCCAGGAAGACCTAAAGAAAATAAACATTCCAAATGGACTGGGGATAAATAAATTATTTTTACATAATTGAATCTTCATTATATAATGTTATTTGATTAAGATAAATCAATCTACAACATCATCTGCCAGATTCTACTGCAAAGTGGTTTAGGCATTGTACCATTCTGAGATCAATAGCATTGTAAGTTTTAATAAAACAGATCAATCCAGACATCTCGGATACACGTTACAAATTACTGTAGCTAGAAAAAAAAAGTCATTGTGCTTCCTCAGCCTATATTATTGTATAGCTGTTTCAATGCTCAGTCACTCAAACAGAGTGACTCAGAAACTGCTGAGCATCGATGTTTACAGTTGTTTCAGTCATTAAATGACCCTATTGCAAATCAAAACATAATAGGAAATTATACAAACAATTGTAGCACTGCACAATTCAAAAGAATTTCTAGTAGCCAGTTAATTGGTTCTCATCATCAAAACAATTGGTGACATTTTTAATTTCACATTTAGCTTCACTGGGATGTTCAGATTATCTCTCTTCTTCCACCCCCACCCCTTACAAAATTCATTTAGATCAATGAATACAACTATAAAAATGTCAGTAAATCACATTACACATTTAACCAGGTGATGGCTGCCCTCCTTATAGACACCTATAAATATCCAAACAGGGTCAAGTTATAGTATTTTTTCTTCACAATTCATTTGTGGCAAACATAGTTGTACTTGGTTGTACTTGCCCCAATTTCTGAGTCACAGATCTCTAGAAATGTACCCCAATAGAATTGTTCTTAATTTCTACCTCCAATTTGATTTGAAATTACCCATTTAATAAAAATCTGTGCAATATTAAATATCAATTTATTCTCTTCCACTTACCTCTCTAACATAGTCTTTGCACTCAAGGAATTTGTAACTATTCCAAACCTACAACAGGTACCAACCTGATGAAGCTTGGATTAAAGCATTTGACCCCTGCAAGCCAATTCACATACAAGGTACACTACCTCAATTCAGTTTAAACCATATATAACTTTCATGTTCAAGTAAGAAATCTCTAAGTTTGAGGGCAATATTTGACATTGTGCATTTTACACAACGCATATTTATACAAATGACCTCAAATAAAGTAAATGTTGACATTTTAGTGTCCTGGTGATTTCTAAGTCAGTATAGTGCTTTTAAGAGAGATTGAATTGCCATCACACAGAAAGATAATAAACCTTCCTAGCTCCCCAAAAAGTAATTGTCACTATAGGTATTTCACGGTTTAGCTATTCAAAGTTAAGCATTTTGAGTAAGTAGTTATAAATTCTGCCAATAGTAATCGTTTTTACACACGTTTTTAACTAATGAACATTTTGGTAGACGTAGAGAACATTCTAGACTCAACAGCAATGCTGTTTGTGGGCAAATAATGCAATCGTGTGATTTAGTTAAGAAGTACAGGGAGGGAATGACTCATTGTTTCACGATAATAATAATCCTTGCATTTAATATAGCGCTTTTCACATCTCCTAGACGTCTCAAAGCGCTTCAAAGAATATACTGTAAAGTAAATTGACTATATACACTGATTAATTATACAGACATTAATCTAAGATATATAAGAAACGACTGCAAGTACAGAAAGGCGCAGTGCATGACTTCGCAATTAAGATTTTCAAAAATAAAACCAGTCGCAAAAGTCCAATGAAAGGATATGATCGGCCGGATTACCTAACCCCAAATGCGCTAATCCAACCATGTTTGAAAACGGAAGAGTGCTTTCATAGTGTCGTGTGGATAAGTGACAGACAACCCAGGCTGAGAAAGGCGGTGGGTGAGCTGCCAACCCTGACCACCCGCAATAACAATTGCCTGCCAACACCAGACATTCACTGCACGATAAGTACACGTATTTCGCAGGCGGCGATGGGGAGGAGAGAAGGGGTGGGGGGGAAGCTATGGTGGGAGGGAGGGAATGAGGGAGGGAGGGAGGGAGGGAATGGTGGGGGGAGAAAAGAGAAAATGAGCCTCCTCTTCACTCTGTCCCCACAAACAAATAGATAAATTAATTTTAAAAAACAAATTCCGTTTACCTTCCTTACGCCTTTGTAAATGTAGAAGTACAGCTCCCGGCCCACATTAAAACAGATTCTGTCCCCATTGCCGGACTGGTCGTTCACATTCACGAATGACACCTTGACCGGGTTGGACCCTTGGGAATTGAAGGGCACCCTGTTGGGCCGGCTGTACTCGGAGTGGGTCAACACTTTATAAACGCCTTCTCTGGTGGTAAACTGAGTTTTAATTTCGTTCATCTCCTTCCCTCCTCCCTCCGTCGCCATGTTGTACTTTAGGATTCATCCTATCCGAGCCCGGATGTTGCTCAGGACGCCTGCGTCGCCTTTGACACGTTCACGGGCGGCACGTTGCGTGCATCGGGTGCGCACGCAGCCCAGCACCCACCAGCTGACCGGAAGGAAATGTTTGTTGTTGACTGGATTGAAAGAGAATGAGAAGATTTTCTCATTTTGCTGGAATTTCCACCCACCCACCCAGCCAGCCTCAATCAGCCAAACGATTTGTTTGAGGCCACATAGATAGATTTAAGGTGGTGCAGAATACTAGGGATTTCTTCAATTCGATCCTGAATCTTTTATTTCTCTCTGGAAAGATCACTGGCTTTCCCAATTCAGACTGGATTGAAAAGTCCCTCTCCCCCCCCCCCCCCCCCCCTCCACTTCACCCCAGCTTTTACAGGCTCATGAGTTTTAAGACAAAATGGTGTTTATATTGCTAAGATTGGGTTGAATTTCAGCCCTCTAATGTCAGCTAACAGCTAACGATTGGTTGACCCATCACACCTCAAATATTTCAGTTCAAGGACTAATTTTCTGTGCAATATATGATCCTATTTTAAAATGTTAATATGCTCTATTTTAATAATAATTCTTGCTTTTGATATAGCCATTTTCACATCATTGAGACACTTCACAAATCGCTTCACAGGTTTTACTGTCAAATGGGTTGACTGTGAATAAAAGCGGCAGCCAGTTGCGTATAGAAATATTCCACAACCAACCATCAGATGAGTGACCAATTTTATTTTTGTGCTTTTTCAATTAATTTGCAAAGTACATTATAGCAAGGATGAAATGCAAAAAAGTGGTTAAATGCATTAAGCTCGTACTTTGGATAAACTGTACAAATCAATCTTATGATGGACTTTATCACTTTATCAATAATCTTCCAAAGGCAAATTCTGCATTTCTCTTTGAGCCACACTCCAGATTCAACTCGGGCTAGCAATTGCTGTTGACAGAAGGCATTTCCAGGTTCTCAATTGTATTCCATATAATGTGATTACTTATAAATAATCCTTGCATTTGATATAGTGCTTTTCATGTCTTCTATAATATATAATAATCCTTGCATTTGATATAGCGCTTTCCACATCTTATCAACGTCCCAAAGTGCTTCACAGAATATACTGTAAAGTGAATTGACTGTATATATTTGTGGGCAAAATGCTTACTTCTCTCCATATTGTAAGTTACAAATGATCCAGTGTATTTGGACTGTTCATCTTGTGTCCTTGAGTTATTTATGATTTTTCCAAGTATAATTGCATGCAATACAAGATACTGTATTTCTGAATTGTGATTTAGTCAAGATTTGTCATATCTGACACATAAATAAAATCCAGAGGGTGGCTTCAATCTGTACCATGTGGTGTTTATATCCTGACAAGCATTTGTTCCACATCAATAAATATGAATCAATCATATAAAATTAATTTCAGAATATGTTCCATTTTAATATTTTAGAAGTGAAAGATTTCAAAAATGAATTTTGTTAATTTTTATTTGCTTGTACTACTAATTTAATAATATTTTTGGATCAGGTATAACCTACATAGTATTATGTAATGGTTAGGATTCCTAACTTTCATGTATTACTCATATTTTGAAGGAAATTTATGGTGATTATTCTATTGGCACCATGCAATCAGCAAATTGTAATTCTATTATATGTAAGCTGGATTCACTATTTTTTTTCTATCAAAGTAAAATATGAAATCATGTTACTTTTTCCTCAGATACTTTGTTGCTTTAGAATTTGCACCAATCTGCTGATTTAGCTTCCACCCATTCTGAGTCAGCTTCTGGAAGATTGCAAGATCAGCCTCTGAACATCCCTGTGAGGATGTGTCTGCCTAGAATCTATAAGGGGTGATTCACTATTTCTGAGACAGGCTGTTAGATGCAGCACACCACAGTAGTCAAGCGCTCCATCTCAAAAGAAAGAATATCAGTGAGATGGGTTAAATTTCTCCCACAGTAGAAGTTCACAGTCAAAAAAACACCCATCATTTTGACTGGTGATTAGAAAAAGGTGAAAGTGAATATGAAAATGGAAAATAATACACAAGTGTGGAAATATACTGAAATAGACATAATATTCATGATTTTCTGAATTACAATCTTGTTAAAGCAGAAACTGGTTTCTCTCTGCAAGCAGTAACTACCCAAGGGTAAATTGTTCCACTTACTGAATTTTACATTGTCATGTGCCAGGCTGCTAAACTCTCTTAGAAAGTAAATATTAGCACATATATCAAATAATAAACAGGCTAAAATAAGTACCAAATTTATTTAAATCATATATAAAAAATTGCCACCAGCACCATACATTACAATATCAAATCAGAAGTATATGACAGGTAATCTGCCTATCTGAACAGCTCAATCCAGTAAAACATGATAAAATTGCTTTGTTTTTCCACTCCTTACAGCTTTGTTCCAATTTGTTATTCGGTCATGTGGATATAGATTCTCTTGCGTGCCATTGTGCTTGTTGATTAAGCTTGGGACACTGAACAATTGGTTCTCTGACAAATACCAAGCAGAAAATTGCTGTTCCTGAAACTCTTTACACTAAAGACATTAAATAATAATCTTTGGATTTGCTTTAGCACCTTTCATGTCTGGAGGATGTCCGAAAGCGCTCACATGATTTACCTGAAATGGAGTGACTGTCCATATAAATGCCCACATTCATTTTTCATGTAAATTTTGTGCAAAATTTCTCATTGTAATACGTTTAACTATTCCACATTCAATCCTACGTCGGGATGTCCTCCTGATGTGAAAGGTGCTCTATAATTCTAAGTTTGTTGTTGTTGTAACCTTAGTAGATAAAAATTGAAAATTAATAATCAAATTATTATTCCTTGACAAAACAGTTTTAAAGAGGATCTGCTTGTCAGTGTCCATACTCACACAATGAGATAATCGAAGAGCACCATCTGCTGATTGCCTGAAGTACAAGCAGACTGGGTTAATCAGTGTTGAAAAATACTATGTTGAGCTATGAAGAACTCTATTAAAATATATTAGTATATCAGCAAATATATATAATCCTTGGATTTGATATGGCGCTTTTATCATCTTCTAGGCGCCTCAAAGCTTTTCACAGAATATACTATAAAGTGAACTGACTGAATATTTGTGGGTGAACGCCGCAGCCAATTGTGCATAGTAGTGTTCCACAAACAGTCGTGGGTTAAAATGACCAATTTGTTATTTTTTTTTAAAGGATTATTCGGCGTGTGGAGTAAGGAAACTCGCCCAAGGTTTCGCCCTGATCTGCCCAGATTCGAACGGGTCTCTTGCTTGTAAGGCGAGTGCTCTAACCACTGAGCTACAGGATTCCACACCAACTGTATAGAGTATACAGGAATGGACAAAGCCTAGTTATCTTTCAAAACTTTGTAGCTGTTTCCAAATATATCAGTGTTTTCCTTGCATTTGAGTGTCCACCATTAAAATATCTACCAAGTGCTGCAGACAATTGCTGAAAAGTGCCATTATTTTATATTTGACGGCAAATGCAGCATACAGTATTGTTCCACAAACAGTGCCTCAGGGATTGTTAGCCCAGTGGTTAGAGCACTCGCCTTGCAAGCGAGAGAAATGGGTTTGATTCCTGACAGGGTGAAATGTTGGCAGGTTTCCTTACTCCCCACTCCTATTTACCTAGCAGTAAGTAGGGACCCGGTTGTTAGTCAATTGGTGGATTGATTTTCCGCTAATTCCTTAAAAAAAATTGGTCAATCCACGACTGTTTGTGGGACACTGCAGTGCGCAATTGCGTGGTTTGCCCACAAAATATAGTCAATTCTCTTTATGTTGAGGTGTCTCGAAGACATGATATGGTGCTATATCAAATGCAAGAATTATTATTATTATTAAGAACACTGACACAACCTATTTTATTTTACTACTATTACTTACACAGAACAAATCAACATTGTTTGACTTCTTGGAAAACTGGAAGGGTAACTGGACTTGAGATATAGATTAGACATGATCTTAAAAAGTGGCACAACAGGCTGAATAGCCTACTCCTGTTTCTATATCTATGCCTCTGTGTAATTCTTGAGTGATGTTGTAGTGTTTATTGTTATAACAGAGGAGATGGTAAACCAAAGTCCTGTCTGCCTGTTCAGGTGGATATTGAAGGTCCCCAAGCCACCTTTTGAAAACTGAAGGAAATTTACGACAGAGTGCTTGTCAACAAATAAATGGTAATTCATTTCATGGCTGTTTGTGGAACATTGCTGTGCCCAATTATGCTGCTGTGTTTTGCCTACAAACACAATCTCTCCATCTGACCATAAATCCTGTAAACCATTTTGAGACCACCTTCCTAAATACAGGGCTGAAGATTATTATGTACTAGCTGTACCTGTTGCATCTACGCTTGCATTTAAATGTTTCTCTCTGTCATCTGGCATTTTTATTTGTCCTTCAAACACTGGATCTTTGCTTCTTAGGTGTCTTTATCCCTTAAGATAAAGGAAATATACTACTGAACTTGTTGGTATCCCTTGTTCACATATTTGCACGCATATCCTTTTGAGTAGACTCCTATTGGGAGGACTCATATGGAAGGATTGTGACACACAGATATTTTCTCTTTATTAGTCTAGTAGATGTTTCTCTCCAGAAGAGTGTGTGACCTCTATCACTATTTTGTTGAAGAATACCATGCATACTTTTGCGGGGCTTAATTAATGAATTTTAAAATATATTTTCTTATATAGCTCATCAACAATAGGAGATACCACTCAAGAATGCCCATGACTCTCCTCCATTCAAGGCCTTTTCGCTGAGGTATAGATTATGTCTCTATATCAATCAGTAATTGCTTTTGGTGCACAGACATTTTGTCTTTATTAGTATACATTAGTGGAGTCCTGTAACTCAGTGATTAAGGCACTTGTTTTGCAAGTGAGAGACCTGGGTTCGATTCCTGGCAGGAGATTGAGCAAATTTCCCTGCTCCACATTCCTGTTTACCTAACAATAAAATAAAACTAAGCAAGAACCCTGTTGTTAGTCGAATGAGTAATAATTATTTTTAAGCATTATAAATTGGTCACTTCAATCTATGACTAACTGCTGTGTGCAATTGGCTTCTGTGAAGCACTTTTAAGACGTCTTAACGATGTGATAAGGCACTACATCAAATGCAAGGATTATATTATTATTAGTTACCACTCAAAAGGCGTGTTAAAAGCTATTATTATTATATCGTCAGTAAAATGTTTCGAAATGTACATTCTGGTTTGTACAAACATGTTGCCCCAGTGACTCACAAATCAGGTACTTATTGGGTTAGCTTAGTGACGTGCATCTGGAACTTGCCTAGAAAATCTAAACGTAGATTAAAAAGGATTGGTACGGTATGTTATTACTGTATAATGATCAGCAACAATATTTTATAACCATTCCCAAATGAATCCACACGGTCAAACAGATTTGCCTGAACGTTGGGAGGGAGGGGGAGGTGGAATGAAACAGAAGGAGGGTCAATACTGACTGTACTTGAGATTCCATGTTTGTGCTGAATGACAAAGAAAGGATTTACAGATTATGTGACAAATCTTCCACCTTACAGAGAATAACCGAGAGACAATGGCATTGGATTTAGTTCGCTGGTGCCGTGGGCTTGACCTTCATTTGAATTGTGGTTTGACGGCGCGATTCGTTGACGTTCGCCCGCAAACTTACGCGCTGGCTTTCTCTTTCATATATACAGAGAGAAAAAAAATCGTTAATACTTTCGGTTAACAAGGAGCCGTGACATCTTCCTCCACCCCCTCCTCCCGCTCTGCTCCCGCTAAGAACATTCCAGCAACTGGATTTTACAGTTGAGACTCAGACCCTCCCTCCTCACTGCTGGCCTTCGTGGTGTGCGGTGATGATTGGCTCAGCTAACCGTCAATGGGGCGGGATCATCGATGATCTAGGCTTTGGATTGGTTGAGGCGCCTGTCAATAACTGCAATGGTTGGGGGGGTCGGTTGGGTGGGGGCTGTAGAGTTCGAGACGTTTCTGGAACAAACTGAAGCCGGGCTGAGGTATAAAAAGCGAATCGGCGGGTTCGCCTCCATGCAGTAGCGCGGAGCTGTTGGGTTGTTAAGTATTAAGGAGGAGCTCGACTGGCCTTGATCATCTTTCAACTATAATTCCCGATAAAAATTTCGTTCAAGGTAAAAACAATATATATACATATATATTTAATATATAGATATATATAAACGTTGAAAGGATTTGGACGTGGAAGAGCTGGGCACGGGTGGTGATGGAGGGGCAAATGTGTATCTATCATTCATTATTTTTCGCGTGACTTATTTTAAATTCAAAAATACTAAAACCAAATACGCTGACGTACACAATTCGATTGAAATCTTCCTATGTGTTTTTTTTAAATGCAAGCCTAAAAATGTCTTGTCTTGCGTCGGTTGTTGGGTGGGGGTGTGTGGAAAGTGAAGAATTTTCCAGAAGACGGATTTGATTTGTGTCAGTCGGTGCTTAAGAAAAATTGTAACAATCACATTAATTTGCAAATGAACTGTTAGTCGGGGAATTTTATAAGGGGGTGGGGGGGTATTTTCGTTGCTTAGTATCTTAGTATGAACGACAATAGCTGGCTTCCGCTGACTGAATGAAGCCGCCTTTTTCCGGTGCTGCTGACATCGCTGGTGAGGAGACGTTTCTAGAAGCTTGTGCCTGGGAAGGTGGAGTTGGCGCGTGCGCTGTAGCCTCATGCGCCCAGGACTTGACTTCAGGTTTAATGCACAAGGGGAGATTGAACTGCATCATTCTTCAGGCAGAGATTTCCTCTCTGCCTCCATCACCACCATCACTAATCCAATTATGATGTAGATTTACTTTATCGTGTATTTAAGAGACTTGTTCTTGATTCAAAACCTATAGCCCAATTTAATATTAATAATAATAATCCTTACATTCAATAAAGCGCTTTTCACGTCTATTTAGACGTCTCAAAGCGCTTCGCAGAACATACTGTAAAGTGAATTGACTGTATATTTGTGGGCGAATTTAACAGATGTAACATACTTTTTTTTGAACACCCACAGATGCCTGAGGAAGTTCAGAACACTTCTCTAGACATGGCAACGGAGGAAGAATCTGAGACTTTTGCTTTTCAGGCGGAAATTGCCCAGTTGATGTCCCTGATCATCAATACGTTCTACTCCAACAAAGAGATCTTTCTGAGGGAGATTATTTCTAACTCCTCTGATGTAAGTCATATTCAGAGACTGAATTGTTGTTTAAAATTAAATTTGTCTGTATAAGGTTTACAGTTGCTGGGTGGGAGAATGAGTCTTCATACAGTTAATGCCTCTAGAAAATAACCATTCAGAAATGTTTAGTGTACTATCCAGCAAGCTCCAGGAAATGTACACCATGGTGTATGTATTGCCTTCAAACAAAATTTACTTGGATTACAGCAATGCAATGGGCCATTCAGCCCAACTAATCTGTGCTAGTATTCATAATCCATATAGTTCTTCACTTCCTCCCATACCTCTTTTTATTCCTTTCCTCCTCAATGTGTATGGAAAATTGTCACATACAAAATGTGTGAAGAAACCGCTAGATTGGGGGGGGGGGGGGGGGGGGAAACAAGGTCCATCTAGTTTGCCTTCCACCTTCCTGATGGTCACATGTGCATATGTCCCAAACTGCTTATTTACTACTGTTATTTCCAATAATGTTATTTCCTAAAAGAATACTTATTTGTTTGAAAGAATCAACTTCCTGATTCAACCATCTCCCTAGAGAGCCTGTTCCACTGGTTCACTATTTGGAACAAGCTTGTTGTGTGAAGAGAGCTATTCTAGATTCTGTTCAAATCTTTTTTTTTAAAGGCACTTGATAAAATTCGCTACGAAAGCCTGACTGATCCAAGCAAATTGGATACTGGCAAAGAATTGAAGATTGACATCACGCCAAACCTGAAGGAACGCACTTTAACCATTTTGGATACTGGTATTGGGATGACCAAAGCTGATCTCATTAACAACCTGGGTACCATTGCTAAGTCTGGAACAAAGGCCTTTATGGAAGCTTTGCAGGCAGGTGCAGATATCTCCATGATTGGCCAGTTTGGTGTTGGCTTCTATTCTGCCTATCTCGTTGCGGAAAAGGTTACTGTTATCACCAAACACTGTGATGATGAACAGTATATTTGGGAATCATCTGCTGGAGGATCCTTCACAGTGAGACTAGATCCGGGTAAGTACAGTTTTAGGAACAAAAAGTACCATGTAATGGGTTTGAATCTGCTTTTTAAACCGTTTCAGACTAAAGAGTAAAGAAAAGGTGCTGGAGTTCTTCAGCTGATTTGGAATTTTTTTAAAAAAGAATTGCAGTGTGGTAATTCAATAATTTTTGCTCTGCTCAAAAATAATTAAGTTTAATTTTTTTCTATGTAATTTAAAAGAAAATGATGCACTATTTACTCCCTCCACATCAAGAGACTTAAGTACAAAACTTGATGTAAATATAAATGCCTGTGCTTTTCCTTTTTTTAAGGTGAGACACTGAGTCGTGGGACCAAAGTAATCTTGCACTTGAAAGAGGATCAAGTGGAATATGTCGAGGAGAAGAGGGTCAAAGAGATTGTGAAGAAGCACTCTCAGTTTATTGGCTACCCAATCACACTTTATGTAAGTGTATTTTCCAGGGAGATTTTGAAAAGGAGTTTGCTTCTATGTCCCTGTAATTGGCTTCTTTGTCCCTGTAGTAAAGAGACAACATGCCTTTTATTTCTAATTGCTGTCTTAGAGATGCTGAAAGGTGTGTGTGTGTACAGTGTATAGATTGGGACATCCTCTCGACATGAAAGGCGCTATATAAATGTAAGTTTTGATTGATTGATTTAGATATATTTATATATACGTAAAAGCCTGTTTATCTATCCGCACCCTCAGAATTTGGCCAACGCTGGATATTTGGCCGAAAACGCAAAAAAAAATTAATGCATTTTTCCGGATAAATTCCGTTTAGTCGAATGCTGACCTTTTTTTTGATGTGCCGGTTATACGGAAGTTACGGTTGATCAGGTGCTGGATAAACAGACTTTTACTGTATATACTGTGTGTGTGTGTGTATATATATATATATCTGGTGAGGTCAGAACTACATTGGCAATGTATCCCACATGCAATTGATAACATTCCTCTTGAGTCTGACTGAAGAATAACTACTGCAGAAAAGAAGTAATAAAACGTCTTCAGGACAGAACTGTTAATGAGACCAAACCATGTTTGAATGCCAGAAAATAATAGAAATGAATGTTTTAAAACATTATTTTGACATTAAATTCAGGTGGAGAAAGAACGTGATAAGGAGATCAGTGATGATGAAGCAGAAGAGAAGGAAGAAAAGAAAGAAGATGCCAGTGAGGAAGATAAACCGAAAATAGAAGATGTTGGATCAGATGAAGAAGAAGATGAAAAGAAAGAGGGTGACAAGAAAAAGAAGAAGAAGATCAAGGAAAAATACATTGACCAAGAGGAGCTGAACAAGACCAAACCACTATGGACAAGGAATCCTGAGGACATTACCAGTGAAGAGTATGGAGAATTTTACAAGAGTTTGACAAATGACTGGGAGGAGCACTTGGCTGTAAAGGTAAGCTGTTATTCAGTGATATCTTTTAATGGTATTCATTGCATGTTTTGCTCCTCCACAATTCCCATATGTAACTATAATTGACTAGAATAAATAGTTTTATGAAGAAATAGCAAATTGTATTTTTACTACTTTTGTAATAAAATTCCCTTTTCTCTACAGCATTTCTCTGTTGAGGGCCAGCTGGAGTTCAGAGCTTTACTCTTTGCACCACGACGAGCACCGTTTGACTTGTTTGAAAACCGAAAGAAGAAGAACAATATCAAGCTGTATGTGCGCAGAGTCTTCATCATGGATAATTGTGATGAGCTCATTCCAGAATACCTTAGTAAGTGTACAGGAAGCAGCCAACTTCATACTTTGTCGATTGAACCCTCATGAATGTATTTAACTTTATTTCCAACCTGTACTCCATATCCTAATTGTATTAATACTTTTAAATTGTGGATTCAAACTAGGATAGCGTCTTAATTTTTTTTCCACTATCTCAAGATTTTATGAAAGGTGTTGTGGATTCCGAAGACCTGCCTTTAAACATTTCGCGTGAAACATTGCAGCAAAGCAAGATTCTCAAGGTTATTCGGAAGAATCTAGTTAAGAAATGTATGGAGCTCTTCATAGAATTGGCTGAGGACAAGGACAACTACAAGAAGTTTTATGATCAGTTTTCCAAAAACCTTAAGGTACATAAGATGGTTATTAATGGAATTTGTGAGTTTTTTTTAAAAAAAGAAGCTGCATACTTTGGAAGATCAATACTTAACAATTGTGTAGTGGCCATTAGTGCCAAGATCCTGATTTCATATTTTTAATTGTGTTTGAATAACTTCTGTTCTATTAAATTTTGTCCCTTTCCTCCTCTCAAAGCTTGGAATCCATGAGGACTCCCAGAATCGTAAGAAGCTCTCAGAGCTGCTCAGGTACCATACCTCAGTGAGTGGTGATGAAATGGTATCCCTCAAAGACTATGTCTTCCGCATGAAGGACAACCAAAAGCACATTTACTACATCACTGGTGAGTTGAGTTAATTTTATGCAGTACTGCAAAGATGATAACTGCTTGTCATTTGATGAAAAAACAAACAAAAAATGTTCTCTTTCGCTCCAAAGGTGAAACCAAGGATCAAGTGGCTAACTCTGCTTTTGTAGAGTGGCTGAGAAAACATGGATTGGAAGTGATCTACATGACTGAGCCAATTGATGAATACTGTGTGCAGCAGTTGAAAGAATTTGATGGCAAGACTTTGGTTTCAGTCACTAAAGAGGGTTTAGAGCTTCCAGAAGACGAAGAGGAGAAAAAGAAACAAGAGGAGAAAAAGAGCAGTTATGAGAATCTGTGCAAGATCATGAAGGACATATTGGAGAAGAAAATTGAGAAAGTAAGTTGACATTGAAGTGTATGTCGTACAACATTGAGCAGACTTGCACAACTAAAAGCTACAGGTTGCTGCCTTTTTTGTTTTTATAGATGTGAGTCAAAATTACTGAGTAAAGCTTAACACCATATGTATTGTTTTCCCCACTTTATATTGTGTCCAAAGAATAAATTCCAAATCGCTTCAGGTTTGAAAATGAGTGCATTAGGATAGTATTCAACAACTTGCATTTAATCAGCTACTTTCACACACTCAATATTTCAGAGCACTAAACTATTTAACGATTGACATTTTTAAGGTTTCTGATCCTTTGTTTGGCAAGCTAGATTAGGGAAGTTATTTTAAATTCAATTTTGCCTCTTGATGTTTTTACATGCAATATTAAAAAGCTATTTGCTTACAATTATGTAATGTGAAGACCCAAATATATTGGCAGTCAAGATATGTTGCAATAAAGATGCATTAATCTTGGTGCATTTCCTCTCCAACAAATTGTTAATTTGAAGTTTCTTGTCTCGGATGAGGCAGATTAATGTCCTCACATTTTCACGTGTGTATTAAATGGACTTGTAATCAATAATATTGTTGAATACAGTAGGAAAAATAAATGAAGTCAATTGTAAATTGTATCATTAAATTTTTCTTTCAGGTAACTGTCTCCATCCGCTTAGTTTCCTCTCCATGTTGCATTGTGACCAGCACTTATGGGTGGACTGCCAACATGGAAAGAATCATGAAGGCTCAGGCTCTTCGTGATAACTCCACAATGGGTTACATGGCAGCCAAGAAACATCTAGAGATCAATCCTGATCATCCAATCATTGCAACACTGAAGCAGAGGGCAGAAGATGACAAAAATGACAAGTCAGTGAAGGATCTTGTCATTCTTCTCTTTGAAACAGCACTTCTGTCTTCAGGTTTTTCATTGGAAGATCCACAAACTCATGCTAATCGAATCTACAGGATGATCAAACTTGGTCTAGGTATGGTTTTTTTAATTAGCAAAATCTATAAGTTGTATTGAAGATCCCTTTTAGCATTAATTATAATCTGAAAATTGTTCTTGTGCAGTATTTCCAGATGGATTTTCCCTTTCAATAACATGAAGCCATTGAAATATTAGTTATATAACATTGTTACAAATATGATAATTTGTGGGCAAACTATTCCCTTTCTTGCTTTCCCAAACTATATACTGTTGATTGTTCGTTTACAAAAACAACAAAATTACACTTGAAAAGCCCCTTTCACGTCAGGAGGACGTCCTAAGATGCAATCAATACTCAGTGTTACTAGGATTTTAAAAAAATTATTTTGGCTGCTTTTATTCATCTTCATAGCGTGTCTTTTCCCTCCCTGATCCCATAGGAATTGATGAGGAAGACCCAGTTGCAGAGGATGTTGCTGAGCCGGTTATAGAGGAGATGCCACCATTAGAAGATGACGACGATGCTTCTCGAATGGAAGAAGTTGACTGAGATAAACCACTACATTCTATTTCAAAGTTAAAATTCTCAAGGTCTGTTGTAGTAATTAGATTTAAAAGTTCTGACATCTGTTTTGTAACGGTATCCCACTTCTGTGAAGTATGGTTGATACTGAAGTTTCTCTTCCCCACCCCGTAACTTGTTCAGGTAGTACTAGTACTACAGGTTGTATGTGGTTAAATCTGTGCAAAATAAAGTTGCTAGCTTGGATCGACCTGGTGTGTATTTTTTTTATATACATTACTGGAGAACCAAATCATCAACTGAATCCCACCCTGTATGAATGGTTAATGATGATGAAATCAGGATCGCAAAGGCACGGTTGAAGAGGAGGGTTTTCAGATGGGACTTGAAGGATGCATGAGAGGAGGTGAGGTAGTGAGATCGCGGGATAGAGTTCCAGAGTGGGTTGGCAGCAGAAAAGCTGGTCTAGAATGGGGGTGATCGGTTCCCAGAGCCTGTTGCGGGAGAAGACACAAGCTTGTGGAGTGAAGAATTGGGAAGTCCAGTGAGCAGGCGGTTGGCGTAGTCAAGCCAGCATGTAATGAAAGCATAGATCAGTCTCCAGACCCGTGGTGAATGGTGGAGGTGAGCAATGGTGCGGAGGTGTGGAAAGGCAGAACAAGTCACAGCATGATTGTGGGGTTTGAAGCATAGCTGAGGGTTGTAAAGGACACTGTGTTTTCAGATTGATGAGCTGAAGACTGCAGCCATGAATTGTGATAGTGTCAGTGGCTGAGGTGAGGAGCCAAACAGGAGGACTTCTGTCTTGAGCTGGAGGAAGTTGGCTCTCAAACAGGACTTGATGTCAGACAGACAATTAGCCAGGAGATCAATGGTCCTGGAGTTGAGGGTGGAGATGGCGAGATAATTAGATATCATTGGTGGAAATTGACTCAGGGTCTACAGATGACATTGCTGAGCGGGAGCACATTTAAGAAGATGGACCTATAAAACTGGATGGAGGTACAGTATACTATATTGCCATAGGTTCAGCTATTTGCCTGTTTTCAAAGCTGAACAATTATGCAGGCAACAATTCTGTAGGGAAACAGGTTTAAACAAGTGTTTTAACTTTCACCAAGGTTTTGTTTTCTTGCTTTCTTTACGAAAATAGTAAATTGCTGTTTTAATGTTGCCTCACATACAGTTTGCTGGACCTTTTTGTTTTATTTAAAAAAATTAACTTGGTAAGCACCTACAATACAGGTAATCACTTTACAAGATATTCCGTTTACAAGATGCAGTTTAAAATTGTCCATTCAATCTGTCTGACTTTATCCACTTGATACATTATCAAGAAACAGTTCCTTAGCAATCACACTGTCAACAATGAGTTTTCTAAAGGTTTCCTATTACATTTAATGGTGAATGCAGCCCCAGTAACCACAGCCACACTAATAGAAGAAATCATGTAGAGTCCTGTAGCTCAGTGGTTAGTGCACTCGCCTTGCAAGCGAGAGACCTAGATTCAATTCCTGGCAGGACAAAACTTTAGGCAAGTTTCTTCACTCTACACGCCTGATAATAATCCCTCGTAAAAAACTAACAAATTGGTCGTTTCAATCCACGGCTGTTTGTGGTGTCGCCGCCATGTGCAATTGGCTGCTGTGTCTTGCCCAGAAATATACAATTAATTCACTTTACAGGATATTCTGTGAAGTGCTTTGGGAGCGTCTAGATAGGATGTGAAAAGCGCTACTGTACACCAAATGCAAGGATTATTATTATTATAAAGGCAGAGCGGCCACTAGAGGCCCTCTTGCTATACCATGGTGAAATCTCATTGCTTGATAGATATTCAACAGCTAATGTAGTTTGGTGCACAACTAGCAAGCACTTAATATACAGGTATTGGCGCTCACCCTGGCAATTATTGCTCATGTTAATAGACTTGTGCTGTCATGTAATTCCTCATATTTACACCCCTCTTTGCTGAATTCCACTGAGGTTAAGACATGGTGCCCCTTAATATATGGCGAGGAAGTAAACCATGTGTGTCTTGTTGTTTATTATCCCTCTTCATCATGCTTCCTAAGTTTTCAAAAGAAAGCAAACTAAACTGATAAAGCAGTTTGTATCATGTCTGCTTTGCAGGTCACACACACACACACACACACACAAAAAATGGGATTCCATTGACTGCTTTTTTTTCACAAAAGATGACAAATGCAACACAGGAGACTGTTATTGCTGAAGCTAATTAAAGTGGTGATTAAAGGTATGCACTGCATCTAACTATGAGCTCACTACTGGAGACTTTAAAATAATCAATTAATTAATGTTGGATTAATGTCCCTTACCTGTTAGCTGTGGTGCAGGTGGGGGAACTGTGCTTCTCTCTCTTTGTTTGCACCTGTGGCTTCCCCATCAAGGTTTTCTTTCTCATTGGCAGATATAACTCTAGTCAGTCGGTCTGTCATGCTCAAGTGGATGGAAATTCAGTGGCTTATTTTTTTTTTACCGGGGACTCGTTCAGAGTAAAACTAGGTGGTGTTTGCCAGAAGCTCTGAGTGTTTGAGGAGAGAAACTGTGTGTGTTTTGGTTTTTTTCTTTTCTTTATCTATTTATTATGTAGGGCGGTGGGCAGCATGTCAGCCAGAAAGAAAAAGAGACGCATTCGATGCTCTGCTCAAGGTAAAGGAGTGGGAGGTTGTTGGCATTTAACAAGATGCTTGTTAGTGTGGAAATTATTGAGTAGTGAGTAGTACAAATTTGAGAGTTGAATGAATGTGTTTGCAGTGAATGCACTTGAACTTTTTATATCCCCCACCAAACTCTTAACTTTTCTTTAAATCCGCAAATCAGCCCTTACTTAACTGATTTTTAAAAACTTCTATCTCAGTCAGACACTGGTACATTTTCTTTCTCTTTTCCTCCCACCAACCTCCATGAGTGAATTGAAATAGTATTATTGCAGATCCTTAAGGCAGGAGCTCTCAACCAATCCAGGCAATGGAAATCAATCCTGGAGTTGAACCACCTGTGTGAACGTGATTCAAACCAGGTCATTCAGAAAACTGCCCATGTCAGCAACCGACTAAACATTTCTTGGTTTGTTGTTCGATGATCAGGACCTTATCCTCGACCCTTGCATTCTCTAGTTCACAAATTTGCTGACATTATCATACCAGATCAGGATTAGACTATTTTCATTCTTCTTGCAGTTATAAAACCAACTGGCAGTAATATCTTTTAAGTTTAGAACTGCCTCCCTCAACCCCCTTCATCTCGCCCCTCCTTTCCCATTTTCCAGTCGCCCCTAAAGACCTTTCTCTTCGACTCCATTTAGTCACATTTCACCTTCCCCCTGGCTTGGCCTCGGGCTCCGCCATTGTGAAGCACTCTAGAGACGCTGTCTGGCGTGGAGGGTGCTATATAAATGTAAGTTGTTGTTGTATCTTGTTCAGAAGGGACATTTTTTTGATATGCAGTACAACAAAAGTGCTTCTCTCTAGTTTTAATGGTACACCAGATATCTGATGGTTAATGTGAGTATTGCTGTATGTACCCATTGCAGTCATTGTTTGCCATCAAGTATAAATGAAGCCTGAAATAATGTATAATGCAACATCTTTAACAGTGGCAGGTTTTCTGTCTTTCAGAACCATTTAGAATAAGCACAGAGAGAATTCCAGATGGTATGGAATTATTGGCATGCAAGTACCAGGTGATATGGAACTATATTGAAATAATTGCCTAAATGTACCAAATATGTTTAGTATGGGTATAAGGAGGAATGAATAATGTGTATTTTTTTTCTCTCTAAAGGAAAAATGTAGAGTAGAATCAAGTACGGAATCTGAATCTGATACTTATATTGAGGTAATTATTTCCCCTTTCCCTTCAATGCTAAAATCTTGTTTAATGTCTGATTTAAAAGTTTATTTTGCCCACTGCAGGTTTTGATGAACCCAATTGTTGGCTCTGCAAAGAAACTGGATATAACAAAAGTAAGTGTATAGCGCTGTTTGAAATTGGAAATAATAATCCTTGCATTTGATATAGCGCTAATAATAATCCCTCCCCCAAAACAACACAATAATAAAATTGGTGATTTTCAATCCATGGCTGTTTGAGGGACACTGCTGTGCGCAATTGGCTGCCGTGTTTCGTTCCACAGGTATACAGTCAAATTTGCTTTACAGTACATTCTGTGAAGTGCTTTGAGATGCCTAGAAGATATGAAATGCTCTATATCAAATGCAAGGATTATTATTATTATAACCCAAATTCATTGCATTACCAGAAGCCAAGATGCTCATCTTTGTTTCCCTTTAATTTTAATAAAACTGTCTGAAGAGAACCTTTTTGAATTGTTGGAAATATTTCTTGGTGTTAATCTTAGCATTTGGATTCTTATGACGGAGACTCTGAAAACACCTCAAGTCAATCTGACAGCAGTAAAATCCACCCAGAGGATATCTACATTGACGAGCCAGGATACCCATCCCATTCTCTTGTAGCAGCTGATGAAGAGAAGTCGACAAAATTTCAAGAAGCGTCGGTGGTGATGAATTTTGAATGTGCGTGCACTTCTATACAACTGAACGCCACAGTTACAGAATCTTTGCTTACACCCGACGAGTCCATGCAATCTGGCAGTGAGACTGCACTTCAATCAAAACAAGAGCAGTTGAAAACCGATCAACCTATGCCAGGTACAAAATGTGGAGATAATGGGCTGTCACCAGATTTGGAGGTTTTTACTGAGTTCCCTCCAGTCAATACAGGTGTGGGTGAACTTGCAATTGTGAACTTGCTCACTCCAGGAAGCCATGGGGACAATAAACACAGGCATCGAGACTTTCACCGTTGCCCGTTGCCAGTCTTGCAGCCTCCGAGTGAAATTGTTAAAGAAAGGTTGTTGTCAAAAAGAAAGCTGGGGAACGCTTTGATGGATGCAGGCAACAGAAAGATGCGTAAAAAGAAGTGGTGGGATTAAAAAGCTTTTTTTTACAGTGGCGAATTGATCTGTAAAAATGAAATTGTAGCACGATTACTTACTATCCAAAGGGAAAATAGAAGTTGACTGCCAGGTGGAATGCAGTTTTTGCGTTACTGTGTTTTGATTTGGCTGCGTACAATTGGAAAACTTCCCATGTTTTGTTCATGGCCAGAAAGGCCAAGTGAAATGTCAACTACTGTATGTCTTGAGGCAAGAATGCCAGATTGCAGTCTCTTTACAAACGTAAAATAAAAATGCACTAAGATTTACCCCTTTGATTTGATTTATATTTTAATTGTTTCACATAGAGGCAATCAAATCCTAGATTAATTTTGGGTTGTTTTGATGAAAGCTCCAGGCTTGACTGTGGTTCATCTTTACACTGGTCATGCAATGAGCTGGAATTGTACTTGCTGCAGAAAACATCTACAGATTTCACAGCACCAAGGAGCTGGTGAATGACTTAGCCATTTGCAGAAATTAGATGGAAAGAGATTAAAGAGTTTTACACATTCTAGGTCTCTGCTCATAGTCAATGGGTTAGAGTTGCAGGATCCAACTCCCAATTTAATGAGATGGTTACTTCCTTAGATCCATGCATGAGATGCTTATCTGGAAGAACTACAAGTTAAACTAACTGCAATACCTTTCAGAATAGACATTGTGGTGACATTCTATGAAGTGTGGGGGGGTGGGAATGTAGAGAAATCTTGCAGGAAGCAACTTCTACAGTGAATCATGTACGTATCTTTCTTCAGTAATATGATCAATTTAACAAATGCACTGTATATTATGAGCTGGTCTCCCTGTTGTGATGATTGGAATGTATACAGCCACAAAAGTTGGTAACTGTTGGCTTACAGCAAGTCCACAGAAAAGCTGAGACACAGATGGTTAAGCATCTCACACCAGAGCATGCAACATTTTCCTTATATACTTATGATGCCAAAAAAACTCATGAAATGTCATAATAGCTTAATATTTGCAAGTCCTGTTGGAAATTTAATTCTAGAAATGCATTTTCAGACTCCAAGACTCCACAATCATGATGTATCATTTCATATTTACCGTAAAACAAACCATCGACCACAGAACATTTTCCAACTCTTATCACAAACTCCGCCAAATCCATCAACCTTCCTTACACAGCGCGTTAGCTCCACAAACTATCTCTTCTCGTACCATCTAATCACCTGTACAGAATCTTTCTAGAATCATTCATTATGTTGAAAGGCATACAACTACTCAGTTACTTCTACAGATTAGCACATGCAACACAATTATCTTATAAATTTATGACGTGTTTCTGAGCATCAATAGTTTAAGATTTATTCTGTGCACAAGACTGCAACACCACGTTCATAGAAGCTGCGAGAATCTTCCTTGGTTGCAATTTCAAAGTCAACGGTGAAGATTAGGTCAGCGCGGGTGAAGTTCAGATACACAGGAAGCGTCACCTGGTAATAAGAGAACATGCACATCAGTCAGTTAGCTCTAAAATACACTTGGATAATTGTATATAAGTGTCTTCCTAAGTTCATTGAAAAGCCAGGGTTTTCATAGATTGGATTTGTAATACATAACCTGGACAGTTTTTTGCCCTCCCAACTCTCTCAAGCCCGTTTTCCATACCCTGCCCATTCAGCGCCTTGGAACGTCCTCCCGACGTAAAAGGCGCTCTATAAATGTATTGTTGTTGTTTGCAATCAGTATATCGCCAGCAGCTGGCTGGAATTCTTTAATCCTTTGCTATGTAAACTGCAACAGTAGCATTACCAGCACATGTTCAGTGAAACGTGTCTTGTCCTTCACTTACTATGTTAGCTTTCTTTTCAGCATGGGTCTCTTTAACCCATCTTAGCTGTGTCAGAGGCAATTCGGTGGAGATTAAAGTAGACAAGGACAGTTTATTGTTGTTGCATACGGCACCTTGCAGGCCAAGACCTAAAACAGACAAAAGGGGGAAGATATTGGTTTTAATATAAGCAATTTTCCTCATACTGTCTCAAACACAGTTAGAAACCATCTTCCAATTCTCACAACTGTAACCTGGACCAGGCTGTCAGAAAGTGTGTCCTTGCTCTCTTATTTTGCTCCATCCGAAGAAGTGTCACTAACAGCAGCGTGACTTGCGCTAGGAACTCAACCGTTGGGACAACTATGAGCGCACATCATTGTCCTACCAATATGGCGCAGAACACACAACTTCTACACAAAGATTCAAATAAAGTTACAAGTAAAGCATCGATTTGGGAACTAACTGAAGTTCGAACCCCTTTAATGTTATCCCATTATTGATCAATGGATAACTTTAACTAGCGTGGAAAGTGGTTGGGGGTCCCACTTGCTGAAATATTTGTGGGAGACGGGGAGGGGTGATCAATTGGAGCTTTGCCCTGCATCTAAATTGTTCTGTACCTGACCTGAATGCTTGATGCTGACGTTCAGCATTACTAACTTTGATGTGCATGAAACTCCATACTGACAATACACCCACAATACCCAACAAATAGGATTTTGTTCACTAACCAGTTATCCCAAAACTGCAAGCATCGAGTAAGTGCGTTTGACTGTTTGAAACAGTGACTTCCAGACAAAGTTCCTCCAGCGACCAACTGTTTGCTTGAGCCACGTACTGCTGTGTTGCTGTAATATAAGCCTCAGGTGCATACAAGCCACCAATCCACACATGGACATTCTACAGTAAAAGTAAAACAATAAAATCAGTGTGAGACATGGAAACACCTTTACACTCTCAACCATTCAATTGAACATCTAGCCTATACCCAAGAAGTCATTCTATTGTGCTAGTTAACCTTCAACTTCCATTAGTACTTGTAACTAGACATCAAAGAGGATAAAATTTACTCCGGAACTGGCAGTTTTCGTTGAAACAGAATCTAAAGAAGCTTAGTTACATTTAACCTTTTTTTCTACTCTGTGTTGAGGTATAAAGAAGCTTAATAAGTAAATATCATTTTACTTTCATTTCACTCGTCGTTTGAGGGACATTGCTGTGTGCAAATTGGCAGTAATGTAAAAATGGAAAGCAAACAACCAGATCAGTAGTAATTTTATAACCCTCCCTGCATTTGGTAAAGTGCATTTCATGTGCAGAGGCTGACATAATAATAATAAGCATAATAATCCTTGCATTTGATATAGCGCTTTTCACATCTTATCGACGTCTCAAAGCGCTTCACAGAGTATACAGTGAATTGACTGTATATTTGTGGGTGAAACGCGGCAGCCGATTTTGCACAGTAGTGTCCCACAAACAGTCGTGGATTGAAAGGAACAATTTTTATTATCGACATCTGAAAAGGTTGCATTTTGGAAAGAAATGTGAAACTGCCGACCTTTAATTCCTTCGCTCCTCCAGTGGTAGCTGCCTGCGAGATGTGCTGCAACTGCTTTATACGGTCACTGAAGTCAGCCACCCACTGGATAACCGTCATATCAGCAGGAATCGTGTAGCGAGCCCAGCTACAGGGCAGGATTCCTTCACAACGAGAAAACAGAAATGTAAAAATTATTAGCAATGGTTAAGATTAGGACATCACAAGCCTAAATTTTAACAGTCTCAATGAAGAGCCTGTCATAGTAATAAGTCTAGTCGTATTATATTAGCAAAACTTGCTAATGTCAATCAACAAGTAGAAGTGTCTGCACTTGTTGGTTCTTGGGGGTTAGGAGACTGATTTACCTCTAGCTTCTATCTGATTGTACAATTTTAAATAAAATTGTGTTCAGCTTGACATTTTTGCATTGCAAGCATCCATCACTATTTGCTAGTACCATGCTCATCGTCTTGGGACGTCCTCCCGACGTGAAAGGCGCTCCATAAATGTAATTTTGCTGTTGTTCCTGTACAAATATTTCACATGCTGGCAGCAGTAATAACATAATTATGCTTAACCCAAATCCGAGTGACAGCCATCTTTTTGTGTTTAAAAAAAAATGAACACACATTTGTTCTCGAGCGCTGTAAAATCCAGTTCCAGTTCAGTACCTTTCACCATTTCACTGATGAGTGTCCTGAGATAGTTGGTCTGTTTCTTTCTGCCTTCACACACTTGGGCTACATCAGCTAGGTCTTGGCGAATATCCTGAAGTAGTTTGGCGCCACTCTTAACCTCTCTCTCAAAGAATCTAAACAGTGGATCCTAGAAGACAACAACATTTGTTACGCTCACATTTTACCGCAAACTTTCTACAATATCCACTTCTATATTTGACTGAAATGCAGATAGATAATAATGGGTCGTACAGAATACACTCCTTCTAAAAGTTTAAAATTAAACCAATTTGAGTTATTTAAAAAAAAACAGAACTTCTAAAAAAAACTCATTCACTCTTTCTAAATTGCTGAACAGAGCTGAGATTTTATGCCTTTGGCAGAGTGAATATGCTGAGACAATATAGATACCATAGTGACCATTTTGATTAAAAATAGAAATTTTGTGATCGACATGAAATTGCGTTAGAGCCGAATGTTAGATGTGTCACTACATGATCCATTTTGATCAGAACAACTGTATGTAGATAGCGCTCTTCACATAGGATAAAGTCTTGGGAACGCTTCACAGGAGAGCCGCACCCCAAGCAAGATCCACACGTGAAAGATCTTTCACTGACAAAGAGCAAGGCCTTATTACAATTCTCTTTGTCCCGCGCAGAAGCAACATCACAAAAGCTTTGCGTTCCTCACCTTGATGTTCTCCACTGTACGCTTGAGATGGTTCAGCGACTTTGGGATGAGATCGAGCCAGTTACAGGCTGTGGTGTGGAGCGTTCTCATCCAGATGGGCCGGCCGTCTGACGTGGAACCCGTGCGCTGCTTCTTCTCGGTGTCGGCGTAAGCCAGGTCATCCTCATCCTCCAGCATCTGCATTTTCAGCATTTTGCTGAGCATGTCGGTGCCTGAAACACAGGTGAGGGTCAATGAAATGCTCCGAGACCCGCACGCAAAGGGTGCTATATAAGTGCAAGATGTTATACATATAATAATAATCCTTGCATTTGATATAGTGCTTTTTCACGTCTTCTAGACGTCTCAAACGCTTTACAGAATACACTGTAAAATGAATTGACAGTATATTTGTGGGCGAAACGCGGCAGCCAATTGCGCACAGCAGTATCCCACAAACAATCGTGGATTGAAATGACCATTGTGTTTCGTTTTGGAGGGATTTTTATTCGCCATGTGGAGTAAAAGAAACTTGACACAGGTTTCGCCCTGACCTAACCCGATTCAAACACAAGTTTCACGCTTATAAGGCGAGGGCTCTAACCACTGAGCTACGGGACTCCACGATTAACCACCTACACCAAATGATACAAATCTTACCTTGTCAAAATAACTCAATAAATAGAGATTAGAATCAGATAAATTATCAGCTCCATCGCTTGCAAGACTTATACCTACCCTGTGTGGTTAGCAGCACTTTCTCAGCATTATTCGGCAATCCAAGCCAAGATGGAGTCTGCGCGTCAGGTAACATTTCAACCCACTGAATGAACTCCTCGCGTCTGCAAACAGATCAGCATTTTGTTAATAAAGCTCAACTGTATGTTGTCTCTTTAAATCTAGCTTGAGGAAAATCTTTTTTACCTGATGCCATCTGGCATTAGAATATCTTTGTGTCCATCGACTTTGCAGGCCAGCCTGAATTCACTGTCAAAGCTAGCGGTCGTAAAGAGACGCTCCAAGAAAGAGTTCAGCAGCCGCTGGTCAAATTCATTATCAACACGTCCTCCGTAAATTGACTGTGCCATCAGCGTCTTAAGAGCTGACCAAGGAATCTTATCAGGAGATATGTTCTGTCGTCCCTGCACAATACAAACCATTCACTGTCATCGATCGGTATCATGAAACTGCAGAATATGATTTGAATTGAGGAGGCACTAACTCAAAAGGAATAGTCTTCTCTGTAACAATGACCTCAAATATTTTAAGATACAATTCCTACTTTCCCAAATTCTAGTTAAATGCAAACATTTAATAATAATGATGTTTCTAATTTACCGACAAAGGCTTAATAATAATAATTGATCAGGGAAGTGGAAACCATTTACTTTTGCCATCCGTCAAAGGATGCCAAGGAGTTGCCGCCCAAAACTAGATACTGAGGATTATCCTGTGTAATTTGTGTTAAATCTGGCCAAATTACAAGTGACTTTAATTCTTGAATCAAGTCTTATATTTGACCATCATCCTTTTCAATAATTCATAGAACTGCTTCATCCTCTCATCCTATTCACAGGGTCAAGAGGATAGCACAGTTGATTCATATGAACAGACCACTTCATCTCTGTATAATAATATAATGTAATATCATGATCCTTGCATTTTGATATAGCGCATTTCACATCTTCCAGGCGTCTCAAAGTGCTTCACAGAATATACTGTAAAGTGAACTGACTCTATATTTGTGGGCGAAACATGGCACACATTTAATAATTTATTATTAAATTATTATTCCATCATCTCCCTCCCCATTCATTAAGCTTTAACCCATAAAAAACCCAACTCAATTATATATCTTAGCTTAAAGTATTATTTATGTCAGTACTTGTTTCCCTGGAATAGTTTAGCTTCTATTTGAAAAACTTGCCTTTGCCGTGTCATCCAGCCAGGTGTCCACAGTATCACACGCAGATCTTAAATCCGATTCTCCAAACTCATACTTCTTGGACCATCCCAAAGGAGCGTATCGCAGACGTTCTTGTATAATCGCATGGAACCAGGCGAGGAGGAAGTATAGACGTGCACGTTCATTTGGAGCCTTAGAATTGATTAATAAACATAGTTTTAATTTTTGATTGGTGATACACGACAAACCTCACCTTTTGTATTTAAAATTACGCTTCATTCCAAAAGTCAAGAATCGGTAAGAAAAAAGTATTAAAAGATATGTGACAGCCTTTTTTGGTCAGCCAAGTGTCGACGGAATGCGGAAATCCGTGCTTAAAGGGTCTCCAAACCAAAGAGCATCAGGTGCTTGTTGGCAAGAGCCAAGGCAAGGGGAAGCTAGGCTTGTTTAGCGTAGTGCTCGAGTTTAAATATAAATATAGTGCTTTGAGCTAAAATATAAGTCCTTGCCATTGAGAGCACAGTCTGGAAAGACTCCTACTGCCTTGGAACGTCCACCCGACGCGAAAGGTGCTCTATAAATGTAATTTTGTTGTTGATTTCCCCCTACAATCCATAGATACCCAGTACAATTTCTCCAAGCAATTATTCGAGGCAGCAAATTTCAGATGCCACCAGCTTCCCCCAATGTATATTAGAAAAAACGTTTTGCTTACTTTGCACATCCTGGCTACGGGGATACTACTGAAGGTCCTCAGCATGTTGGCCTTTACACCAGGAGGTGGTTCAAATACAAAGATGCGGCCAGCACGCAACAAGTTCACTGGAATCTGCAAGAATTAGTTGTCTGTTAGACAAAGTTCACAAACCAAAGAGAATCTGTTCTTTCAGACATATTGTATATGGTCTAGAAGAGGTTTAAAATCACGGCTCAAGTTCATTAGGCATCTTATTCATATAACTACTTATCATAAGTAAATCATTTTTTATAAACCCTTTTTATTGGAATACTATAGATAGGAAATTCAGTTTATTGTGCCGTAAGTAGCTGCCATTACAGTATTATTAAAAAAAAAAGAGGATAATTGAGTTAAACAGGCCAATATTCAAGCCAAGTTAAGAAGAAGCTGGATATGAACACTCAAGATAGATTTAGGTTTTACAAAGTTTTGAATTTAAGCCTTTTGCCAAAAGGAGTAAACCTTTTTATTACTTAGCCATTTCCCTGGAAAATTCATGTTTCCTACGATATTACTACCATCATCATCAAATTATTCTATTCTTAATCTGCAGATTAGGCTCAACGAAAATAACAAAGGGCTACCTTAGGGTTTATCTCCATTGTAAGAAAGAGGCGGAAGCTGGCATGAGGTTGCAAGGAATGCAGTTTTTTCTCCAGTTGCATGAGCCATCCTGGAGCTAGGTGTACATTCTTCAGCATCACCCACCTATTACACAGTTAAAAGTGGTGAGAGAATAACATTAACAAAGAGAGTCACCTGTACAGACAGTTGTCAAATTCAGCATACCCAGTCATTTACCTTTTTTTTGTTTAGTAAATAAATTTCAAGATAACATATATCAGCTCCATATTTACCTGCCAGATTTGACGGCTGTGTTGATGGCTTTTTCGGCTTGACTGAATCCTTCGGCAGAACCTAAAACATATTCGAACAAATTATAAGTAGGATAAACTGCCATCAAAAAGGTCTGAGGACACGATCAACATAAGGAATCGACCAGGAGAATTCTTACCGATGGCGATAGATGAAATCGGGGTGTTTTGTTCTGCTGCAAGGTCCTCACCGTGACTACTGGCATCGTAACCAGACACGGAGCACATCAGTACAGGGGTGTTTGGTTTCACCTGAAAATAACCAGTGTACCAAACTTTAACAGAAAGTTACAAAATAAAATCTTCTTCCTGACTTACACGATACAAAAATACCACATGAATAGTTGCAATTATGCAAACATAATGCCATTTACACAAAGCTACATATGATCTTTTTAGCCGTCAGCTAACATAGGTGTCGACATGATCTAAACACGATTTACTTAGGTTAAGAAAATGACTATGGTGCAGGATAACACGACTTGGGATATGAAAACCATTTGAGTAGTTTGAATAAATAAGAGAAGAAACAAGTGAAAACTATGCAACATTTTACACTATTTTATGAAGCAGAATACACAATAAGATTGAAATAATACCCCAAAACAGGTGGCAGCTCTTTATTAATCTGCTTTAATGAACAGAAAGTTCAATATATAGATGTTTTTAAACCCATACTAGAATAGCAGTCTTCCACTATCAAAAAGCATTGTACAATGTTTCTCAGCCATACCTCATTATCAACAATAGCTGACAAGTCTAATGGCTGCTCAATAGATGACATGAAAGTGTCTCCCAAAACAGCAACTACAAAGATGTGAGCCATTGCCAGGAGGCGATCTGGTCGGAAAGCCTGGATCATAAGAAGTCGATGCATCGACTGTCCAATTGGCGCTGCAAAAAGAAAACTCACACTTAAGATCACAACAATAATAATAATTTACAATTATATAACAATGCGCACAACTGCCTAGGAGCCTGGTGGGGTTTGGGGATGAAAATGACCATAAACATGTTTGAAGAGACAGGTCCCGATGATAGGTTTTAACATCAACAACAAAATTACATCTGCAGAGCACCTTTCATGGTGGAGCGAGAAAAGCCAGGTTTTAGATTTCCGGATGAATTGCTATAGAGTGGGCAGAAAAGTTGATAGTTTGTCCACCGATGGCAAGGCAGAGCATGTTAATGATAAGCAGGTCAACGGTTGCTGATAGCATTGTGGGACAATAGAACACATTTTTCTCATTATTGTCAAATTGATAGGTACATTTTATTTACTTACTGAAAGGATTTTCTTCAATCCACAGATAGGGTACAGTATGTTCAGGTGAACTACTCTCCAGCCAGATGTTAAATTGCTGCAAAAAAAACAAAAGTGTTTCTATAAGTGAGTCAGAAATGTGCGAATCACTTAAAAAACGGTCTTGTTCAGCTATTCTAATTTCAGGCTGGTATTGTGACATTAGGTGGGTACAAAGTGACACATGCAGAACTTCAAAAGAAAGATCAAGTTAGAGATGGCTGTAGAAGTTTAGGAATGCAAAGGACTAGCGGGTAAGCTTTCCCTTAAGAAGAGAAAATGAAGACAGCAGCTTTGAAATGGGAACCTTGACAAACCTATGAATATAAGAATTTGCTAGGTGGAAGAAGACCAAGGTCCACCCATTTCGTCTTCCACCAACCTGGCAGTCTCATGACATGTCGGGTCCTAAACTATACAGTATGCCCCGAGATATTATTTCCTAACAGAAATCTAATTTGCTCTCGATTGAATCAAAACTTTCTGCTTCCTATGGAGCCTATTCTAGACATTTATTACTCGCTCCCACTTATGGATCAACCACGGATCAAACTTGATCACCTTTTGATCCATGAGTGCTTCTGAGCACCCTTATTTTCTGAATAGGGAGAAATTTACTGATCCAAGACAAGTGCATTGGGGAAAAAAAATCTGTAGAAAATATATAAAGCCTAAAATGTTACTTACATTATCCATTTGGACTTTGGAAATGATATCTGCAAAGGCAGCCAAGCGGCTGAGCCTCTCCATGCCCTCAATTTGTTCTGTAGTAAGACACTGTATCTTTGACATTGAACCATTCAGCACAATCTCCTTGCCTCGGAGGAAGTGGTAGAACTCGGTGTCGTACGAGGGTTCACTGGAACAGATTTGAACGTATATTCATCAATAGCTTTTCAAGTACAAGTTTAGAGCTGCGAAAAATGGGTCATCAATTCAAAACTAGACCTAAAAAGGTAATATGTCTATCAACAGCAACTATTAGCTCATTAAAAAATAAATGGTTGATGGAAGATTACAAACATTGTGCCAAATGAAACACAACACGTTGAAACTGTCTAGATGCCTTCAAAGAACTATATATAGCTGATTACAAAGAGCAGAAATCTTATACAATGAATAATACAATATAGAAATCGTTACCTAGTGACTCCTTTCAGGCGGATCTTAGCCAACAGCATAGCAATGGTGATATGATCACTGTGTAACATGCCACGAGCCGCTCTATTAAATGCAACCTGTTGACAGAGGACAATGTCATTACATGCAAGTAAAACACAGCTTTTCCAACCGTCCTCCACGTTCCAGTTTTAACCATTTTGCGGTTATGGCTCATACGTACCTGAAATAGGTCTTTAGTGACAATAGATAGGCGCTGTGTGTGGTCTGTAATTCCTTTCAGGTTTGGATTCTCGTACAGAACCGTGTGATAAATGTCCAGGAAGAACTGAAGTGAATACTGGTACAGGAAATGAATCTATTCCAAAGAAAAGAAAGATCAGTGGCTGAATCAGAATGTCCGCTCAGAATCGAAAGCATTTCATTTGCTGACAAAGATGGTCTGATTTCCGTCATTTACTATAAGGCAGTTTAAATTATCCACGACGCACTCAGGTGCAAGTGGCGCTACTGCAAAAACATAAACTTAAAATTTAATTGATTCAAACCAAATCAGATCTGTAAAATGCCACATAGATTTTGCTTGGGTTTACATTTAACAACAGCAACTTGGATTTATATGGACAGCGTCTCAGAGCGCTCAGATTTACACATGTAAATATTACTGTACCTGGTTTAGAGCCTCCATAGTGAAATAGATGCTGCTGCAGGCTGTAGAGAGTGGCAAGTACTGTTGTGAAACGGCCTCTACCTCTGCCATAACAATATCCGTTTCCTCAACCTTTCTGGTGACCTCCGCAGCTTCCCTCTTCAGATTCTCCAGGGTGGTGATGATGGTGTCATCGTCCAAGATCCGGCCTTTAACCTCGTTCAACGCCTGAAGCAACGACTTCTCCAACTGGCGTAAACGGACCTGGAATTCGCCTGTTATAGAAAAGAGTCAAATGTTGAAAGCCTCAGGTAACCGGCCCATAGAATTAATGGTCACAATAATTTGAAGGAAGGTGCAATTTAATAATAATAATCCTTGCATTTGATATAGTGCTTTTCACGTCTTTTAGACGTCTCAAAGCGCTTCACAGAATATACTGTAAAGTGAATTGACTGTATATTTGGGGGCGAAACGCGGCAGCCAATTGCACACAGCAGTGACCCACAACAGTCGTGGATTGAAATGTATAATTTATACAACAGTAGGGGCAATCCCTTGTCTACTGTCAGTTTGACACAAATATGAAGAGCTTTTTAAACTGGTAGTCAGATTGATTAGAAAAACTGTAGCTCTAATCGAAGGATAACTTAGTAGTCATCACTGAAAGCCTACCTTGCAGTTTCAACAGGTCTGAGCGCTTCTCATCCACGTCTGGTCTCTCCGCCTTCAGCACCTCATTCAAACACTGACTCTGCAAACTGCTCCGGGTTACTGTGAAGTTGACAAATGTAACACGGGAGCAAAGATCTGGTGGGAATTCGACCTGCAATGTAATATATAAACTATTAAGTATTTCACTTAAAAAAAACACATCACATCAAGAATATGTCTAGCGGATTAGTCACCAGGACTTTACTTTAAAAGGACCTTCAAACTGGGTTATAATGGAGTATGCAGGTTATGAAAATTTAAGCTTTAGAAATCATTTCATAACTAAAAGTAATCAGGGTCTCTGGAAACATACCTCAACATCTACCTTCTGTAAAATTTTAATGTTCCAAATAAATACCATAAGAGAAAATTACCAATTATCAAAGAATAAAAAATATCACCGCAAGAAAGAGCTAAATGAACTTGAATTACTTACAGTTGGATCCCTGGTGGAGAGGAAAATGACAAATGATGGCGACAAGTCGATATCTTGGTCGCCAAGAGTGATGAGCACTCTGCCCCCAGTCCTGCGAACCTCACGATTCAGCACAGGATTCAGGATCGGATCATAACTTTCAACATCCTACATTAAATTAAATGCATAGGCAAAAATAAGTACTGCATTCAAAAGGTTATGAATGTGTTTTCACAAAGCACCTGTGTTATAGAAATACAGACCTGGACAAGCAGTGGGTTACCAAATCGGAGCGCGCTCTCCAAGTTCTTTCTGAAAGCATCATCCAAGAAGCTGGTCCGGGTAATCTTACGCTCCTTGTACTCATTTAAGATGAACTCAGTGGCCTGTCCAGATGGGTCAATTATCAATGGATACCTGGAAAGTGAAGAGGATTTATTTTAGAAGTGCAAGTGCAACATTAAAAATTCAACAGTAAGACAACTAATTTACATATAATTACATGCCTATTGAACGCTGTGACACAAATTGTTACTCAGCCACAGAAAGTGGATCATATCAGAAAAATCTTGTACGATTTTGCATTAAATGTCTGTTTCTGATTAATGATCTGATCGGGACCATATTCTGTCCAAAGCAATATTAGGCAATTAAACCTAATAAAGAATTCAATCCTTAAAGAAACCCACCTATTGAACCGTTTAAGCATGATAGCATTTTCTGTGCACAGGTCATCTGCAGGTAGAGAGTTTGCTTGCCAGCGCAACCTCTCATCAGCATTAGAAAGGTATTCCGTTCTTGCAATGTCCGTACGGAACTGAAAAATTAAGGCAACAATTAGCTCATGGCTAAACACTTCTACTATCAAGGAGGTGGCACCACAAGTGTGTCACCAGGTCAATGTTTGAAGTAAAATAAGGTCAGAAATGCTAAATGGGGGTCGCAAATGAGTGAATTTCTCAGGGAGTTAACAAATAATTTAATAGTTAGAATGCCCAGAACAGTGTTTCATTAGAATATGTGCAATTACTGTAAGCAATCTAAAATGCCAATTTAATGAGATTTTGGTCCCAGGGCCATCCAGTTATTCAACTCAAGAACAACAAAATTACACTTGTATTGAAGCTTTCAAGTCAGGACACACAAGCAATTACTAGATGGCTGTACATTCTCTCATTGCAATTCTGCCATCAGATTTAATGATCTTATTACACTAGGAGAGATGTCCTCCTGACATGAAAGGCGCTCTATAAATGGTAATTTTGGTGTTGTAGTTGCTTTTAGTCTGTAACCCGCATTATAGAAATTCTAGTTATCTACTGGCCCTCCATAACCAGATGCAAGATTGCCAATGTTGGCAGGCAGTTATGCGTGAGCATCAGTAGTTCGAACATTGGATACAAAGTTTTTTCCGTGATTCAACTTGAAGGTTTCCAAAACACAATAGAATTACCAGAATGTTTCCTTGTTGTAGGTGATGCGCCCAAGTTGTGAACAGATTTTGACGCATTTGCTGATCAAAGTATCCTGCGTACGCCATGAAAGCAGCTGACAGCAAACAGTCTCCAGCAATCGTAGCCATTTGATTCTTAAATGTTTCGCTCGTCTTTTCCCAGCGGTCTCGTTCAGCAGACAAACTCTTTAGCAGTGCTGTACTTCGGTTCACCTGTGATAATCAAACAATACAGACTTTTCAGTATTACACTCAATGTGTCTAGGATCTTAATTTGGTTCCTTTTGCATATAACTCTACAACTCAAAACTGCATCTCTTCACTGAGAGATCTTTTGACTCAAGGAAATCAAACCCATCATGCCTGAAGTCTTTTTAAACTCCGAACTCACTCCGTAACCGAATAATTAAATACGTAGCGAAAGTCCGCTGATATAAAAACTTGATTTGCACAGTCACTTACTTTGGCTTCCACAGCGGCTAAATCAGCCTTAATGGCCTGCGCTTCAGAGATCAGAACTGCATACTCCTCTTTGTAGCGGGCGATGCTGTTCTCCAGGTCACGGATCATTTGCTCCACGCCATCAGCCTTCTGTTGGTTTTCCATCTCGTCATCTTCAAGTTTCTGTAGTTCATTGCGCAGAGGCTCCACTCGCTTCAACACGTCAGCATAATTGAGCTACAAAAAAAAATACAGGACATGAAAGCAGCTACACAAGTGTATCATCCAAATAAAAAGAAACTAGACTCCCAGAGGTAGTCTTCCAAGATTTGAGACGGTCAAGGCTGATGCTTAAATCTTCATTCTTCCATTCAGTTGGTCACTTGGCTAAGTGGCACATGGAAGGCACAAGTGAAGAACACATTAACAGCAACAAAACATTTGTCCAATAAGTGACACAAATCCAACCGTTTGCCCGCTGCACACTGCTCCGAAACAAGTTCCATTAAAAACACATTTGATACCTGTGCAATAGCCCACTTCACCATCGGCCCACAAGCCAAAGATGCTCGGTTGACAATTTCGTAGTTGTAACTTGGATTGGACATGTAGTTCTTCTTCATCTTCTCTCGAATCACGTCACTGAATGGGGAAAAGGAAAGATCAACGTTAACAAAACAAAGCCTTTCCGTGAAGTCAGCATCGCAAACCAATAGTGCTGCAAAAAAGTGCCAAATTCATATGAACCACTTGATGCAAAGAATGAAGAGCTGCAAAAAAATAAGTGCGTGAAAAATGTGATTTTAAATAAAAATAATACCTTAATTCTTCAGATTTAAAGTTGATAATGCTGGTGATGAAATTATCTCTGATAATAACTTGTCTGATCTTTTTCCAGTCATTTGTCTCCTCACCCAGCAGGAGACAGATTGATTCTAAAGCGAGTTTTACAGCAGCGGGTGGATTGGCCATGGCTCTCACTTCAACAAGATGCTGCTTCTTTATAGAGCTCACAGCTAATAGAGGGGTGAAAAGAAAGGGGCTTTAAATGGACATGCAAAAGGATAAGGGTGTGTAGCAGGTGCTGGCAGTTGAGGAAGAAAATTTGCTTTGTCTAGCTGCTAGACATCTCATTCAAATCTACACTATAGCAAAATATAATTTTTCCACCGCTGATTCTCTTTTCAGGCTAACTTGAAAAAGCTGATCCTATTGTGATCCCTACAGCGCCTTGCCACGTCCTCCCGACGTGAAAGGCCCTCTATAAATGTGGTTTTGTTTTGTTGTGTACAGTACTGCCAATCTGTGGAGCAATTTTCTTTTTTTACCTCCAGCATCTGCGTACACCCCATTATTCACCTGATTTCATCAGCTGAAAAATTTACAATGGTTGGGATGAAGTTTTCCCTCATAATGATCGATCGGATCTGCTTCCAGTCAGTTGTACTTTCGCCCAGGAGCAGACAGATGGACTCGAGTGCTAGCTTCACGGCACCTGGTGGGTTTGCCATTGAACGAACCTCTACCAAATGCTGTTTCTTGATTGATTTTACAGCTAATTCCAACCAGTACCGCAGGCCGGAGTCCAAGTAAACAGCAAGAGGAAGTGAAGGTAAGTGAAGAGGGAGAGAGATAGAAAATTGAAAGAAATGAGAAAAACAGAAAAGATCAGTTTAGTTAGTCATTTAAAAGACAGAAAATTTACATACAGGATACAGTTCCAAAATACAAAAAACTGAACTTAAATGCAATTATACAATTAAATTTATCTGTGTATGCTTAAAAGTTAAATTTAAAATAATTGATCTAACCATTCTGAGCCTCAATGACTGCGGGCTCTACCATGTCCAGATCTTCTTTTACTTTCATCTGCTTGTCTGCAATGATTTCTTGTTGCTTGTGTAGCTGCTCCTGAATTTCTTGACTCATAACCTGAAAGGAAAGTTTGATGTGAACAAAACAACGTAAAATACACTAACTTTGCTCACAGGAATGGTTCCCGTTGAAAATAAACATTATCAGATGGCTCTTGTTCAGTCAATGAACACACATCTGGAAAAATACATGTCACAATACTACCTTTTTCTTTTCAGCTTCCTGTTGATCTTTCACCATTTTCTTTAACTTATCATTAGCTGCTGCATTTTTCACCTCCAGTTCCTGACTCTTGATTCTCAGGTCACGTCGCAATTCTTCAACCTAATACAAATAGAAACGTTCTTTCAAAGAAGGCTTTCCAAAATAAAATACTCCATGAGTTTAATAAGCCTATGTTGTCAGATTCTTACAGCACTGAAGATCTTTTGCCGTATAAGTATCGGTGCCATTGCAAATAATTATCAACAGAATGTTCATGTTTAATTTTTAAACAGGTTGTAACTAGTGGTTGGCTAGACAGGTTCTACCCATGTCTTTTGAAATCATTTTTTAGCTTGAAACGTTTTCTTTGGAACCGGAATGGATACTTAAAAGGTATAGTAGATTTACAATAAGTAAAAACAGCTTTGTACATTTCATTATTTGGTGTAAATGCTGTATTTACAAAGACAACCGAGAGTAATCCAAAATCAAGAACACTTATCTTTCATTACTCTAGCTTGGACAATATTTCTTCATTTAATGTTGTGGAATATTGACCAAATGAATGCTGGTTTAGACAGTGCCTGCAATAGTCCCTGGGCACTGCCACAGAAGTTATGGACAGTTAGGACAGGCAAGGGTTGGCTGGCAAAAGCAACAAAACAGATCTTTCTGCAAGCAACTGTAAAGCAGCTCTGCTTTACTTTAAAAAAAATCCTTGCATTTTGATATAGCGCTTTTCACGTCTTCTAGACGTCTCAAAGCCCTTCCCAGAATATATTGTAAAGTGAATTGACAGTATATTTGTAGGCAAAATGTGGCAGCCAATTACAGTGTCCCACAAACAGTCGTGGATTTAAATGAACAATTTTTCAGGGGAGGAATTATTATTAGGCATGTGGAGTAAGGAAACTTGCTCAAGGTTTTGTGCTGCCTGGAAATGAACCCAGATCTCTCGCCTGTGAGGCAAGTTCTCTAACCACTGAGCTACAAGACTCCACAAAGTGTGGTTCTGTTAGGATTACCACCACAAATAGAAACACAGATTAAAATATAAAGTTAAATATGTTCTCCCTTCTCATGTTTTGTTCTCGCTCAGCAGACTCACTTCAAACATATCATTGTTCTGAATTGTACCTGGTCTACTGTCTCCTTAATCTTTCGCAGACCAACGTTCAAATGCATCTGCTGTTCCTCCAGCTCACTGCGCTTTTCATTGAACATGTTGGCATAGTGATTGATGAAGTCCAGATAATGGCGAGGAGTGATCGCCATTGTTCTGCCTCCACGCTTGGCCAGTCGAGCATTCGCCTTCAAAGAAAATTAAAAATTCTTCATTTCAGGTACACTGAGAAAGCAACTTTGGCCCCTCAGATATCTAAATAGCAACTAAAGGCAATGTTTTTTTATAACATTAACACAAAGCAACACTTAAATCATGTGGGAACTTGCGATTCATTTACATTAGCTAGATCCAACTGACTTTATCCAACCTCAAGATGCAGTTTAATCCCCCAGTGGAGGCACTCTTCTCATATTAGAATAAGCCTGCACATTTCCCTTTTTTTAAACCCAATGTCAACAAACGTTAAAAAAAAGTCCAACTTATAGAAGAGATGTTTACCTGGTGCAGTGTTAGATGAACAAAGACACAGCTGTTAACAATAGCCTCTCTGTGGGATGGCGGCTGGGGAAGCTTGTCATACACAATTGGCATGTAGTCAGGTACAACATAGTTAGGCTTCTCAAGGTCCATTTTGCTGGTGAACTCTTTGCCAACTTGATACAGGGCTTCAGTGGACCAGTCTCCAAACCAGTTCAATACACACCTATAAGAGTTAGACAAAATGGAATTTGTCATTTCAATACAAATCCATTTTCTGGAAGATTCTGATTTTTATAGAAAGACACGATAATTTGACACATAAATACAATTTAACCCTAAATTTCCCAGTGAGAGTAATACGTTTTTGGAAAGGGGGCCTATTACTCAAGAGGAAGGAAATCCATTCATTTAAGGTGGGGAGGAAAGAACAATTTACAATTCAGACTTGAAACATTTATTCTGCCTTTAAGATACCTTTTTTGGCAAACGATAATCTCTGCAATAGATGCAGCACAAACATTGCATTAAATTACTTCAGAAGTCTGCTAAACTACATTACCAGGTAATATTTTCTTTAGTGGAAAAGTCACCAATTAGTACTTAGAGGGAGGGATGCTCAACACTTCAGTGAAGGTGGAAAACGTTGCAATTTCAAAAGCTACTTTTTGGGAGGGCGTAAGAAAGAATGATCCAATCCTTACGATTGGTTCCCATCTACAGGTACTGTTTAAAGTTTAAAAAGAGGGCACTACATTCCTCAGTATATCACATCGCTAAAAAGTAATTAACCACATAAAATAGGGAGTACCGATTATAATAGAACAGGTGTTGGTAAATGCAGAATCCAAAAATAGTGTGTACCTGTTGAAGAGAGCTGGAGAAGTGGCAGCTCTGTCCTTCAATCCCTCAGACGATGGATTCATTGTAAACACCACATGGAGGTTACGGATAACCTGACCAGTGAACCACTTGTACAGCTCTTCATGAGAATCCAGCATCAAGCCTTCCTTCTGAGCACCTTCCTTACATTGTGTCATTAAGGTAGCATACTCATCTCCTTCAAACAACCCGGGCACCTGCACAGTTTAAAGATAGATTAGTCTACCATTGAGTTCTACAATCTCATACAAATCCTGCAGATTAGCTCATTTTGTTAATGGCCGCTCAAAATATTTGGACACAATCTTTTGCAAATATACCGTCATTCTATTCATTTTTATTTCTAATTGTTTGAAATGTAATAAGATTTTTATTGTAGGGTGGTCCAGCAAATGTCATTTCAAATATTTACCTCACCGTTGGCCAACAGTGTGTTCATACGTTCCAAGAAGCTAGAATCCAATACGTTGGACTCATCCATGATAAAAGCAATCTTCTCATTCTTGCAACCTGAACGCCTCAAAACTGTTCTCAGATCTTCATCAAAGTCCTCGCCTGTATACTTCCTATGAACCTGTAAAGATAAATATTCTAGCGTCAGACTTACATAGGCTCATTTAAAAATATTGTATACGTATCTCTACATGTACACACACTCCTTTTGTATTATATACTAGATGCACAGCTTATCAGCACCAGGGGAAATATGGGCACCAACCTTTATCTGATAAACACTGAGGCCATTCATCCAGGCAACAAAACGAGACAGAGTAGTTTTTCCAGCTCCGCTGACTCCAATAAGCAACAAATGACCTTGTGGTTGACGGAATATCCTAAAAAAAATCAAGTTAGAGGCAAATTAAGCATTTTAAAAACATTAGTTTTCTTGAACATTTAAGCATTGTAGTATTAACAATTTTCCATAAGACCTAAAATACAATACAATTACACTCATATAGCTTCTTTCACGTCGGGAGGACGTCCCAAAGCACTGGACAGCCAATGTGTCAGACGTGAGCTGGGGTCAGGATCGGGGAGGGCTTTTGGTATGACCGATGGGACGTCGAAGAGGAGGGTCTTGAGGCGGGACTTCAAGGAGGCTAGGGAGGGGGCGAGGCGGAGGGACTGTGGGATAGAATTCCAGAGGTTAGGGGCAGAGTGGCTGAAGGACACAGATTTAAGGAGCGATGCAGTGGTTTCTTCTAAAAGATTACAAACAAGAATATCGCATTACTTTTAAATCCATGGACGTTACTGAAAAAGGAGTAAATATGTTTATTTATACCTGTCAATTCTGAGTACATGATCCAAAACTTCATTAAACAGCACCAAGGGGACATCCAGCTCTTCCTCATAGAAAACCTTCAGCCTGGCTTTGACATAATCTCGAAGCTCCTCCTGGTCAACTGGAATATAATCCTAAAAATAGAATACACAACTACTATACTATTTGAAGAGATGCACTACAGTGCTGCTTCACAGTAAAAATTCTGCAGCTGCTTAGAATTCTGAAATTGAAGAGAAACGAGTAGCACAAAACTACCTAATACAATGACAACAAAATTATATAGAGCACCTTTCTCTTCGGGAGGACGTCCCAAGGCGCTGATTACTAACACATAAGTGAAATTAAAATTCATTGCATTTAGGCAAATCTGTGAAATCTGGTCAATTATATTTTTGAAGATGACTTAGCATCAGAAGTGTTGGGTCAGGCAGTCTTATTCCTCAGTGAGAGGCATAATGAACAGGTTAGCAAGTGGCAGGTAAACTGTGATGTCTACAAGAGCAATGGCAGTTGCCTGGGAAAGGATCCACACTTACTAGCTATAGTATAACGAGAATGATCAAAGATGAAACTTCTCCTTAAAATGAATGTAATTTAAATACCTATCAGCTAATCGTACCTTTGAGAGCCAATTGCTGTACAAAATCGGTCTGGTCAAAGCTTTCTCTTTGTCGATATTAGGGAAATGTTTGAGTCCCACAACATCAATATTCTCGTCAGTCCAATGCCTCTCCTCATCTTCCACAAGTCTGAAAGTAGATGCAACAAGAATATTAAAATACTGCCTTCACTCACTGGTGTGAACCAGCGAAAATATAGAACATGTAAACTACAAACCTGTCTTGGAATAAGCGTAGTGCCTCATGTGCCCAAATCCGGATTAAACCTTCCACTGCCAGAGTTTCCAATGGACGCAAGGCTTCAAAGATGCCTCTCACCCAACGTGTCATTTCACGGGGAGAGTAAATGTAATGAGGCTGAGTGTCTTGGGTGAAGCGTTCCTGCAAAATAATGACATACTGTTACTAAATAGAATTCAATTTCCACATCACCTAAGCCAACAACTTTTTCTTGCGAACCTGCTGTATGTCAAGTAAAATGCTGAAAGTTGTGCTTTAATTTCCAAATGGATGTAATTTGCTAAATCTCTTTCAGTGGCGAAGAGTGAATAATTGCAGGATGCACAAGGCACTACATTACATACAAACTGAAGACCATGTGTAGCAATACAATGTATTAGAATCATGGGAGACCAAACGTTGAAGTTGAAAGATCGATTTTGCATTCTAGGCTATTTATATGTTGAGATTTATGGAATATATTAATTTAGAATTTGCTCTCTAGAAAAAATTCACGTATTGGGAGATAAATGAATTCTCTATACTGCCATTTCATTGAGAAGACAGTACCTGTGACATGGTGTAGAACTCCACCATGGCTGCAGTGAGAGGCTCCGCAAATGTCCGCAGGGATGGAATAAGTCTCAGCATAGCACGGTTGAATGTCCCATAAATCTGTGTAAGAGAAGCTGCTCCTGGATAGTCCACATACACAACAGGTACATGACGTAGGAACCTAATGTACCAAAAAAGTGCAAAAGGTTTAGTTTAGGAACCTGTCATTTTAGTTGTTATATTATTCTTTGCATTTGATGTAGCAGCTTAATAATAATAATCCTTGCATTTGATGTAGCGCTTTTCACATCTTCCAGGCATCTCAAAGCGCTTCACAGAATACACTGTGAAGTGAATTGACTGTATATTTGTGGGTGAATCGCAGCAGCCATTTGCCACATCACTGAGACTTTACAACTATTATTACCCAAAAGGAACCTAATCAGATAGGTTTTAAGAAGCATATTTACTCATGGAACACACGTCGCACTAATAAGTTACTCTTAATACATCGTGGGTCTTGTTACTTTGGTGAGCACTATCTTGTTGGATCATGCGTCAAAAAAGAAATTCACAACAGTAAGTTTCTCCCATATCGATGATTATAAGCAGTAGTATGTGAAGCAGCTGACCTGTGTGAAAGTGGTTTCCTTCCTGGGTCAGTCGGTGGATTGCAAGCTCCAACAAACTGAATGTGTTCCAGTTTAACCCAGGTTTGGTCCGAAGTGCGATAGAAACCACCATGTTCCACCATCTGCAATTTGACGATCAACAATCAGCAATGCTTGAATCGACTGCGCCCACTGCTATTAAAAAAAAAATATTTTAACAGAGCTCTATTGCTCTTGCTACCGACCTGTCGAATGAAGGATATAACCCTCTGAGTCCCATACTTGTCCATGTCTGGAAGGTTGATTTCGTCACAGAAGAGCACAAGCCATTTGCCGAGCTGCACGGGAGCCAAAACCACCCCGTTCGGTGTTCGGCGGTACTCGCAGTAATGGTCAAACGTTTTCAGAACCAGCTCAGGTGTGGTTGCGCTGGAGAAGTTCAGACCTACAACCTGTCGACACAATCGGGAACCAAGGATGAAAAAAAATGATTTAAGTGAGGTATTCGTGAAAAGCAAGCAAATCTGCCATTAAATATTTTTAAAATTGTTATAGAAATTACATTGTGGGGGTATTTGAAGCTATATGAGCAATTTAGAAAGGTTAATCATCTTACCTCCATGTCTGGCAGTGCTCTTAGTGCACTGAACAGGGTCATTGTCTTGCCAGAACCAGGTGGCCCACATAAGACTAATGGTTTATGCTCAGCCAACCATGTGTAGAGAAGGGCTTCGTGGCGAACTGTATCCAACGTTGGTACCACAACATCTGGAGCAGCAACTTTGTGAGTCTCAACTTCAATCTGTGGTACCTTTGACTGCCAGGGCACCCACTCTCCACTGATCGAGACCTAAAATTAAGATGAAAACATACTAGTGCAGTCTAAACTCCTTTCCCTGATCCGCCTCTGACCCCAAACTGCTAAACTATGGAGTTGTAGGACACCATTCTGCACTTTTGTTCCTCCATGTAAATTATTAAGCACAGCTGCACTGTCTCAGAAAAGTGCCAAGCAGAGGGGGTATAAATTTACAAATTGTAAATTTTGTATTATTTCCTTTAGCCCTACATGATTCAGAACTCGAACGTTAATAATAATAAATAATAATCCTTGCAATGTCTTCTAGACGTCTCAAAGCGCTTCACAGAATATGTTGTAAAGTGAATTGACTGTATATTTGTGGGCAAAACACTGCAGCCAACTGCACAAGCAGTGTCCCACGAACAGTCATGGATTGGAATGACCAATTTATCATTGATTTTTTTGAGGGATTAATACCAGGCAGGTGGAGTAAAGAAACTTTCCCAAGGTTTTGCCCTGCCTGGAATTGCCCAGGTCTCGCTTATACGGCAAGTGCTCTAACCACTGAGCTGCAGGAGTCTACAATAAACGTGGAATTTCAGTTTTCTTGTTGCCAACCTTTCGCAATTTACAACAAAGTGAAATCTCATGACCTTTGACAGTGCCTTTAGCCATCGTGAAGGAAATACAATGAGTAAAATTCTAATTGGCGCATTAGTAATCTATTCCTTACCTCAAAGTCAATGATAGGCATGTTGGGAGCGCTTGGCAATGGAATGGTGGTAATACGTCTGAGATATTCACCAAGTTCTGCTCTCATCTTCAAACGAGCATCGCCAGAGATCGACCACAGAATGGCATATATCAGGTATTTCTATCAAAGTAAAAGTTCATGAAAATGTTATTGTGAAACATACTTCAGTACAAAGCAAAACTAAAGGCAAATGTTTCAGCACTCTCTAAAAACACACCTGGCTGTAACTCTCCAACTGGTCGATCTGCATTGGGAAATCAGGGTGATTGGCGTTATAGAGGGCAATATTGCGGCAAGCTTGGTTTATCATGGAGAACAGAGAACCAAGACAGCGCAATCGTGTGAAATCCATTATGTGTTCCATCTTAGAAGCTTGTTCCATTGCTTTGATAATCAGGCTGTTTGAAGTGAAGTATGGCTGCAAAACAGTTGCCACGTCTCTCTGGATCTGTAATTAAACACATTTAAATCGACATCAGTTTATGGAACTTATCAGAAGAAGGCAACGGACACAAGTGATCTCTTTGTAAAGTGCTGCTGGAGACAATAGAATTATCTATCAAGTGTTTAACATTGCAAGAAGTCACCATAAACTGAAAATCTGTGTTGTTAAAAATGTGCGTGCACCTAGCATTAATAGTACTGTGTCCACATACAGCTTTGGTCCGTATTTATGGACACAAACTACTCTCGTCATAGCAGGGATATCAACTGTACCTGGAGCATTGGAGAAGCAGCCTCTTCCTCATCCTCTTGGCCTTTACGTCTACGCTGGGCCTCATCTTCCCCTTCATCTAGTGGAATATTGCGCAGTCTGGCTATGAAGTTGTTGAAGATCATATCGGTGCTGAGCACATCTTCACTGAACCACACCATACCACATCTGGACACAGTGGCCAATGTAGCATATTTCAGGTCTTGGACTTCAAACATAATACGCACCTGTTAGAATTCAAGGCAAAAATATTTTAGGATCCAACATCTCGTGTATCAGGCTAGGCTTCAACTTCTGCGGTGCATACTTGCTTTCAAAAATGACTGAAAATGAGCTTACGTTAGGTGGCAGGCTGAGACGCTCGCCATTGGGCAAGGTGAGCAGTTTATTGTCATCCAACACAGAATTCAGATTTTCCACCCATTCAGGGTCCACATCGCCATCAAATATGATCCATTGGCGTTTCTGTAGCTCGCCACGGACATTGTCAATAATCCTAAGAATAGCAAATTACTTTGATGAAAATCTGCTGGCTGAAAGATCTTACTCACAATTACACTTGTGTTGAAAGTGCAAGCGAGCTTTTACACAAATGTAAACAATTCCCAATTGTTCTGGACTTACTTTCTAAGGACATGTGTGAACAACCCATCCGTCCATTCTCTGGTGTTCGGGTCTAGTGTTCCGTAGAGATGGTCTTTGCTGATAGCTTTGGGATCAATGATGTGTGCAACTCCTTCCATGCCTTCAAGCCTTTCAAGGGCCTTTAGTAAGACCCGCCAGGCCATGCTCTTTCCACTGCCTGATGGCCCCACCATCATTAAGCCATGGTTTATCTGGGTGATTTGATACAGTTGAAGCACCTAAGAAACACATTGAGTGAAAATGATTATGCAATCAGATGGACCAAAATATATTGAGTTACATTTCGACAAAACTCCATCAAAAAAGTTTCAATTTTACAGCTTACCTTCTCAATCCACATGCTACCAACATCTTCCCCGTCACCATAGGTAAGGTACATTTCCTGACAAACTTTCTTCAGCTCTTCACGCAATGCAGTCATTTCTCCACGGTGGTACTGCACACCAGGGAACACATCAGACAAAAGACTAAAGAGCAGAGGAATGTCTTCTGCCACCAGTTTGGGCACCATTGTCTCACAAACACTCTGGATCAGGATCTGAAGACACACATAAAATGGTTATTGTGCGACGGGAGTCATTAAATTTTTTTTATTGTTTACATAAACTACATTTAACTCAAAGCCTTGAGCACAATTTACCAGAGGAAAACAATGTGTCTTAAAGTACAAGGATTTAAACATTTCCAAATCAATAAAACATAACTATAGTGGGATTAAACTTTTGAGAAATAAAAATAAGCAATCTAAATCATGCAATAGAAAATGCCACAACCAATCATAGCTTAATTAGGGCAAAATCAGAATAATATTTAGTTCTCGCTCATAAATGGTTCATTTGTATATTAAGTGGAACGCAATTACACAAATAAAATTCCACTGACCTCTTGTTCAGGCAAATTTTCTGCAATATCCGCCTCATCAACAACTTCCCCACGTTCTCCCTTCTCCTTCTTTATTCTCTGAATCCTCTCTCGCTTCACGTTACCTGCACTCACTAACACACTCTTCAGGGCCCGCAGACCAAAGTCATAGTGACTCTGGGAGGACAACTGCTCATCACATAGCCTTGAAAATGAAAAGATAAAGTATGATAAGTCGCAATATGTGCATCTTTAATGCATAACTTCATAATGAATGTTGTTATCACCAAAATGCAGGTGTCAGAAATTCTCTCTGGTGTTACAAATCCCAAACTATTCACAAACACATAGCTCTAAAACATAGTAAGCGTCAAGTCAAAGATGCTTACTTGAAGAATGGAACAATCTTGTTGGCCAGGACTTCAGCAGTACGGAAACCTTGGGAATACAACATAACCTGTGCAATAAGTTGACGATCTGGTTTGGTCATTGCCAAGCTACGGAAAAGTTTCTTCAAGTTATCTGGAAGGTTGGATCGACCAGCATAGCCAGGATTCATTGTAATAAAGATCGCCATATCCGCTCGGACTTTTACTTGCTTGTTCAACAACTCAGTGGTAATACATTGACCTGAAAGCAAAATGTAGTACTCATATTAGGAGTCTTATTGCTTCATTGAATCACATCTACCTGTCTTTACTATACATTATAATCAAAGAAGGAGATCAATCTATGCTTACAATTAGAAAGACATAATGGGAAAGGCACACACACGGACACATCTGATACCTTACAACCAAGTTGCCCCTCAGACAACAACCACAAATTATATATGTATAGCACCCTTCATGTCGGAAAGACTTCCTAAATGCTGGACAATCAGGGGATTGGGTGGGGCAGGGGAAAGATACTCCCAAGCCTCAATCGCATAACAACTTTCCTCTGGTAATATACAAAAGTGACATTAACAAACAGATTGTAGGAGTAGAATAAAACAGTGATGTAGTCCAACAGCATAGCAGGAAGCTATGTTTTTCCAGCAATAGTTCTATGTCCTAACTTTCACCCTGGTTGGGGAAATAACCATTACCATTGCAAGTGACTTGTTAAAATATTCAAATTGTTAGTACTGAATACTGCTTCACTGGTCAACTAAGCACTACAATGTCTGAAACCGACTGTAAACTAGGGAAGTAAAATGGTGGATGAGTGAACTACATTCCCAATTTTAGAATTCTAAAAAAAATCTGAATTCGTAATTCTTCAGTAAAGACCATAAAAATACAATATTTATTCAACAGCCATTTTTCACTCAACCCAACTGGCAAAACTCAACTGCAGACAAGAACATATGCTACAATAGAATTTCCAAGTCAGAACAATTGTACATTATTTCTGATATGCCTTACTTCGGTCACGGTTGGGATTGGAGTGCTCACGAAGTGCCTCCTGGATGCACTGAATTTGCTGGGACACAGCCGACAACATACGCTCTTCGAGACGGTTAAATTCGTCAAAGCAACCCCAGGCTCCCACTTGGCAGAGACCCACAAAGATACGACCCATAGCCTATCAGGAGGTGGGAGAGAAAATATTATTACGACAAATGAAACCAAAAGTAATTTATGAAAGATGAATGTAAGTGGTCAAAGAAGGAAGTCCTGATGGCTTTGTGTTTAACCATCAAGTGCATTAACAAAACCAGCTTTAGAGACTGGAACAAGACCATAACATTTTTGTAAATAGGAACAGCACCTGGAAATCAAAGGTTTCGTCACAGTTGAAGACCAGAACAAAGCGACCAAGCTGGTGTCCCAGGGCCTTGACTGATTCCGTTTTCCCAGTACCAGCAGGACCTAAAGTGAGACAAACATTTCCGAGTATGAAAAACTGTGGACTTTTGTAGCCGATGCAGTTAGCTTTGGGGAAGTGAAATACGATTCTACTAATGCACAATTTATAAAGAAATGATCAAGTGAGATTCTCAAACAAAAACAAAGTTAAATTACCATCATCACTTAGTTATTTAACTATATGTTTGATAGAAAGAGACAAAATGTTAAAAGAGAACCAAACCAAAAGAAATTCAGTAACCCTGGATTTAGTATAACTCATACACTGACTCTCACTAGAACTACTTCTAAACAGTTAATATTCAACCCTGTTTTCCAATGCTATGACTGTTCAGGATTAGTATACAGGATTATATAGAATTTGACTCCAATAATATTGCAGCTAGATCACTGGTTTATAATGAATTTTCCCGTCACACACTTTACTAATACCACTTACCAAAGGGAGATCCCCCAAGTCGAGCTTCCAGAGCCTGCGTCATCGTTAGGTAGCAACGATCTGTAAGAGGCGTCTGTACCAGTTTATCTTGGACACCAAGATACTCAAAACCATAGTTGAATTTAGCATTCGCCATCTGTATGGACAACTGGTGTAACACATCCGTTTGCTTGGGGTCAAAGTAGAACCGCATTTGACTGAGCCAGTCGAAGGATTTGGGCTGATCCACTTTGTTCTTAATCAGATTTCTGGTTACATCTCTCTGATGAACTAATTCAGTGATCTGTAACACAAAGACATTTTCAGCGCCTGAACTGTGCCTGTTTTATTAATTGATACTTTGTTATATTATAATTGAATTTGATCCATCTACAAATCAGTCTGAGAGCTATGAATCTTCTGCATTGCGCGTTCAGTTTTTACATGACAACACGCTCAGAAAGTATCTCCTTCGAGCAGGATATAGTATTTGTACATTGATACTAAGCATTAAATAGAAAAAATAATTTCATCACCAATTAGCTCAAGGAAACTGAAGCCTTTACTAACCAGATGCTCAAGTTTTCTCCTACGGAGTGGCGGCTGTTCCATCAGCACAGAATCTGCTAACACTGTTAGAGTTGCTTCAACATTGGTCAACACTGAAGCAAGCGGGGATTGAGAAGCACCACTGGCAATGTTGTTCAGTACAGCCTCAACATTTTCCGACCATGAAATCTGAGCTGAAAGGACGACGAGCTGAGCCTAGAGGAGATTAATTCATGTGTAAATACAAAGAAACAGTTTTCCAACCGATGAAATTAAAGATTTCTATTTGTCTTCAAACTACGATGCAAAAATTACACAACTCCATTTTATCCTTGAATAACTGTTGGAAAATTAGAACGGTACAGTCTGGATGTATTCCAGTATAAATATTGCTCTGCATACCTGGTATTTGTCAATCCAGGAAATGTAGTCAGCTGGATCAATTGAAGTGCCTTTACCAAAGATCCCAATTTCAGTGACTGCCTCAGCCAGCAACTTGGCTAGGGTGACCCTCATTTCTTTCTCCACCAATGTCAACCATTCATTAATCTTTGGGTGTTCTGTGATCGAAACGGGAGTCTTAAAATAGACCTGAGGAGAGAAAATAAAATAAAATATATATATATATATACACACACACACACACATTCTGGACACTTTCCTAGGCAATGTCCAGCGTCCGAGACTAATCAGTCAATGCAGAGATCACAAAATTGTATTGGTATCATTTTATAATACTAATTTATGTAATGATTTGTATGGAAATATCAAATAATACCTCTTCTCCTTCACGTGATGCGATTCCCAAGACAATGGTGGCATCTTCATTCAGAATGATACTGGAAACCCCAGCAAACATCTTCTTGAAATGTTTTTGCAACTTCGGCACATTCTTGCTATTACCAATGATCTCCAATAAGTCCTCATCGCCAACAAAGTAGAATCTAAAAATCAGAATAAATATGCACATCAAATCATCAAATTCGCAAAGCAATGTTAAAATGAACTTTGGAGAGTTTTCCAATTGTATTAAAATAAAGAAGATTCAAATGGCTCAAACTGCATTTCACATATTGACTGACATGCAATCTCAGAAGAGAATCTGCATAACACGCCAGTGTTTCAAAAATAAATTGAAGCCTCTACCGAGGGAAGGAAGATCTTTCTCGCTCCAGATATTCTCCCAACGCCTTCTGGATCTTGCCCAACAGATCTGCCAGCCGTTCCAGTGACCGCTGTACTCCTGGAATATTCAGGACATCCATCACAAGCGGAGACTTGGAAACCTTCTTCATGAGTGCGAGGAACTCAGTGCTGATGCTGTTTTCAATGCAAAAATTATTTTAGCACAGAACTCAAGTTTTAAGATGTTTTAAAAATTCTTTAAAATTTAAACTTGTGTAAATGTATTTATTTACCTGTGGAACCGCTGAGTTTCCACAGGCAACAGGTGTTTAATGTCAGCACTTCCTGTAAAGATGCCTTCAAGATAGACCCAGCGACGCTGCACATCAATCCAGACATCAAACAGTGCCATTATGCGATTTAATTTATCTTCCCAGCTCAAGGCGTCCTCTTCGAATACCTAGAAGTAAAGTTATAATTAGCACGGAAGGACCTCTGCAGTTTAGATGGAGGAAATAAAGAAACTATACAACAGCACTTTAGATTGGGAATGAAGAAAAAACAGGAGTCTACGAAAGCAAATTTTTAAGATCGGGAATTAATATATAACAGGAAAGCAATCTAAATAAAGTCTATTGGGATATTTTGCTGAATAATGCTCTTTGTAAAGCCATGATCACTGCTGAGCTCTATAGGCAATATTAAGCACATTGGAATGGAAACTGGAATTTAAATTGAATAGTAATAAAATCTCACTGTGGCAAAAAGGAGTAGAAAATACACAACAGATACCTTGTAATTTGGTAATGCCTATTATAAGTAAGTGAAAGCATGAACAAACAGAAATTAAAATGGAAAATTATAACGATAAATACAATGGTGGAAATATATCAATTGCAAAATTTAATGATGGTGAGATTTAGAAAGGATTTCACCTGAAACAGGAAAACTGCAGAGCATAAAGTCATAGAAGACATATTTCTTTAAACATATGACTTGCCTTATAATAGGGAGAGAGCTTCATAGCGGACACACTGTTGATATGCTCTTTGACTCTGTTGAAAAGATCATCCCAACCACGGATCAACCGACACTTGTTTTGATAGTTCACCAGGTCCAGTTCATATGTGTTCCAAACTTCCCTGATCTGTTAAAAAAAAGTGTAGTGAATTCAAAAAAAGTTAACAACTTTACAGTAACAAACATTTACAAAGTTATATAGCTCACAATCAAGTTTAAACTTAGTTCAGTAACTGCATCTTAGCTTTGGTTCCTCCCATTTAAAGTAACAGGAATAAGCATAATAGAAGATTATGGCATTGCTTTTACTTTCGTAAGCTAATGAGAATTTGATTCAGAGATCAATAAGTAGATTTTAAAAAAAACACAAGTGCTAGTCTCTCCTTCAGCTATAAGCAAAATTAGGAATTATTTACTGACCTGTTTCAAAAATTCTTCCAAAGCCATCTCTCCCTGGGCCACCAATAGCACATCCTTGACTACAGCTTCATTTTTTTGCAGATCTACATCCCAGATCTGACCCAGTGTTAATTCGGACACCACCCAGTTAACATGTAGCCGTTTCATCAACAGCTTCCAGTGACGGTCCTTCAGAGCCTCAGACTTCAGTTCAATTACCAGCATGTTCACCTGCAAGAACATATCCAATCAATCTACAGTTTCAAACAAGTGTACACTTAAAAGCACAGAATTTGTTTTAGAACAAAGACCACACCTTCATGTAACCCTTCAGAAGTCTCTGCACAAACTCATAAGATGCATATTGTCGGAGACGAGCTGGGAAGTTCTTCAGTTGGTTCAATAATCCATCTAAGTTCTGACGAAGCTGTTTCACAAACAAAAAAACTATTGAATTAGTAATGACATTGTTTCAAAACTAAGCATTTATCGCATGACCAATAAAAATCCCAAAACAAACGATTCTATCAAATATGACAAACTTTGTTTGATCAATACTTTTTGCATCAAGTGCATTTCTCTCATATCATATGACCAGCTCTGACACACTAAAAAAAAAAGGAAAATATCTCCAAATTCACATCCATGAACAAGGACACTGATCTCCACTCCACATTATTTCGATTTTGTTTGTGTGGCAAGTTAAGTTTTCCTTGTTGTTGCAATCCTGATGATCTACAATTGAAATATCATGCCAAAGGACCCACTGTTGTTAACTCGCTTATTCTAAACACAAAATCATCTATCTTCCAAACATGAGTGAATTTTTCATACCTTCCGTGGCTGTACAGAAACCCAGGGTTGTTCTTTCATCTGGTCAATTTGCTCCCATACTTTAGACAGCTCAGACCAAACTCCCTTTAGGTCCTGGAGTTCTTCCAAAGCAACCTGATGAAAATAAGGAAACCACTGCGAGTTGTAGTTGGTGATAGCCAATGCTAACATTGGTTGACTCATTCAGATTGTGCCCACGTTTGAGAAGATAAGCAGTCTTGAATTACCTGCACCCGTTCTTCACTTCCGCTGAGCAGTCCTGTATCTGTCAGCTCCAAAGCCTCTTTGGCTTTAGCGCATTTCTCTCGGTCATCTTTCAGGCGACCAAACTTGCCTTCGTAAATTGTGAGAGCTTGCAAGGCTTCCTCTGGACGAAGGTTTCCCTAAATAGCAAACGTATTTCACTTTTACTTCCATTTCAAGCCGAAAACCTCATATAGCTAACAATATTAAATATTCAAAAATGTGATTTAAAAGCTTATTTTTGTCATGCATTTTAAGACACCTTAATTATTTTGATTTGAAGTTACATAATTGTCAAAAAGTCTGTACATTTTAAACATACTAAATATCGAAGAGCCAGATTTCAAACAAAAAAGGCAAACGCTGCAGCACTAAACACACGCTATCCTTTTACAGAAATACAATAAAAAAACCTGCTAGTTTTATTGATTAACGCACAATAAGATTCAATAATTGCAACTACTTACAGCCACAGGTTTAGTTTTCTCCCATTCGCCCATGAGGTCAATGGTACGGCTTTCCACTGCACGATCCTCCTGAACAATCTTCATCTGCAGGTTAGCCACCTGTTGTTGGATAGCACTGTCCTTCCTGCGCATGATGTCGTTGAACGCTCCCCATTCCCCCTCTATGTTATCAATGTAGAGCCAAGAAGGAGGAAACTGGAATCGCTGCTTTTCCAACAAACGCTGACCATTGCGATAGAGCTGAGGGCAGAAAGTGAAAGAGATGATTCAAATAGAAGGAGAAAGAATGATATAGCGCTTTTCATGTCTTCTATCAGGCGTGCGAAGTAAGGAAACTTGCCCAATTTTTCACCCTGCCTGGAATTGAACGCAGGTCTCTTGTTTATAAGGCGAGTGCTCTAACCATTGAGCTACAGGACTCCACATTACTTTTCACATCAGAATAAAGGAACAATTTGTACAGTGATAATTTGAAGACTGCAGCCAGGAGTGTAAAGAATACAAGAATTCCCCATAGGCAAGTCAAGAATAATTGCTCTTTAGTTTTAATAATGAGATCTATATCAAAATTGAAGTGTAGTATTCAATTTAAGTTTTGCTTTGCAGGGAGTTGGTACAAATTTTGTATGACTTTATAGTCCCTTATAGGCTTTTCTTGAAAAAAAAACCTGACATAATACTGTACAACAACAACAAAATTGCAGTTATTTAGCACCTTTCCCATCGAGAGGATGTCCCAAAGCGCTGGACAGTCAGTTATAAAAGTTACAATTCTGTCGCAATTTAGGTCATCTGAGCCACAACAGTAGTTGAGATACTACAATACCATGTACATTGATATAACGCCTTCCAGGTCGGGAGGACATGACAGAGCAACTGACACTACAATTGACTTCAACAACAAAAGCTAATGGGGAAGGAGAGGAAGCCAGGTTTTCCTAAGTCCAATTGCTCAGAAGTGACCCCTGCTCACATGGGTAGCTTTAACAAACAACAGATTTGGCCAGACTTTTCCATGAACCACATATTTGCATTCTTCATTTGTTGAAACACTCCCCGGGAAACAGCTCGATTGATACTTACATCTACTTGTTTCTCAAACTGTTTGATCTTGCGTTTCAAAGACTGCACATAGGTTATGAAAGTCACCGCATCAGAGGTGCTTGCAGTATCCACAGAGTGTTGCTCCAGCTCTTGACGGGACTGTTTTGTAAAAAAAGAAAAAGAAATTCAATTGCAAAAACTCACTTATACCAGTCAAATTTATATTGTAGTTATATATCCAGTGCAGCTCAAATTACTTTTCTTACCTTGGAAATCTGTGAATGGAACTCTGTCATGTTTTGACCCAACATTTGCCCAAATTTGCTGAGAACCTCCTTATGCCAGGAATCGTACTTTAGATTCACCTTTGATTGTACCTTGAAGCAAGTAACAAACATAACTAGGAGTTAAGTTTTGGACGTGTAGATCAAACATTCATTGTATTCTAACAATCCTTAAGCAGGCGTTAACTGTAAATGTAGTAGACTATGCATTTGTAGGCAAACAGTGAAACATTTTGGGAAGATCTTGCAGTCTCACTTATGCTCTAGTTAACATCAGCCAAGTATTATTTAGACCTTAAAACAGCAGGAATATTCCTAGAAAGTCACAATATTTGGGGATTATTTTTGTACCTTTCCATAATCAATGACAACAGGGCCAAAATCCTTCCTGGTTTCTGCATTGTCAAATGTTCCTCTGGCTTTTCTGATTTGGACCAGTAAAGCTTGCCATTTGTTCAGATCCTCTCCCAGACGGTTATAGATGTTTTCAGGCTGCATGTCCCACAAGCATTGGTACTGAAGCCAAACCTACAAAGAAAAGAGAGTAAACCTGAGGTTATTTTGTTCTCGCAACTAAACTAATTCTGAAAATGGGCTGACAGAAAACAATGGTTTGTTTCAAACACTTACCTTTACATATTTTTCAACCTCCCTGACAATTCCCATAACAGCTTCGTGAGCTTCCTCCAAAGCAGTTGGTCCATCTGGCATTCGAGTGAGTGCGTTCCTGTAGAACTTCTCCTCTTCAGATAGCTCATACTGGAAACCAACCTAGTTGTGATTTAAAAAAATGAAATTTACATTAGTTACTAAAAAAAAACAGCCAAAACATAATATCTGCATTTATAGACTGAAATAAATATTATAAATCCGAACGTCCTTAATTTTAACATATTGCAACAAACAAACGTACAGTATTTAGTGTCAAAAAACATACTTAAAAGTAATAAAAGAAAAATGGCATCTTTACCTGGTATCGCTGACTTTGTATCCTCGGTAGAGTAAGAACAACCATCTTCCAGCTAAACAACTCTTGGTATAGCTTATATCTGCAGTCTTCAATTGGTGGATGCAAGTAAATTACTTGATTTGTGATGTGAAGCTCGTGTATTATATTCTAGAAATGAGGAAAAAAAGTCTTAAACCACCTACAAATAAAACCATCTGGAGAACACAGGCCTTAGACTGTCCTTAAATCTCATTTCACTTAGCCAGATTAGCAGGGCTCAGGTAAATCCTGACAGAAACACATTATGACGTCCAATTCTATTTCTCGGTCTCCACCTTCGTGTCCTTACGTTATTATGTTATAGAAATTTTTAGTAATTTCATAGGTTAATGCTCAAAACTAATATCTTACCTTAATCTTTGGATCACCTCCTGGTTTATGACTTGTCTGTGGAGCATCTGTATCCATATCAACATCAGCCTTGTCATCGGAATTCCCAAACAAAACCTGGGTCCATGCCTTCAAACCAGCTTGTAAACGAACTCCCAAGATCCTTTCAATCTACAAAAACAGTTCAGTTAAAAGTTCCCATTAATATGAACATGGAGATTTCCCAATTGTTGAGAGATTCGCACTACTTACACCATTATATTATGACAGATCTTACCTCAATGTCAAGCTTGTTGACCCAAATTGGCAGGTTGGAATATGAATGGAGGTTCAAATCATCAACTGCTTTCTGAACGCGGTTCAGGATTTCTGAAAGTACCTTGTGATCGTACACACAGGTTTCCAGTGAACGGACTTCAAGGTCTATCTTCTCTTCAATGATCAGAAGATCATCCACCTAAAATGTTTTAACATACATTAGAATAGCACCCACTTCATTCCATTCCATTTGGAATCATGTAAATTGAGCAGTACACATCAAAAAGTCTACAATGTACAAACTAGCATAGTCGATAAAGATTAGTGTAAGTTGAACATACCTTCTCCTGGAAGCTGAAGACGCTCTCTGCCAAGCGCTGTACATAAGGGTCCAGTTTGTAGGACTCCCAGACTAAGGCAATACCTTCAGATATCAGTCCTTGAACCTCCCTCTTCAGGCCAGCAACTAACAGACATATCGAAACTCGCTCTTCTACCTTCTCACAGGTTCTCTCATAGGTACGAACGCTTTCAATCAACGAGATAGCAAACGGATAGAGCTGGTTGGCCTGGTGAGCCTTGTTGACGATGGCGAGTGGAACACGGAAGCCAAGCCATTTCAGATTGCGAACTTCTTTGGAGAGTGTGATGATTTCAGGTAGGAAGTTCACTTTTAATTTGAGAACATTCCCGCTGCGGCCCCGAGCTCGCGTACTTTCTATGGTGAAGATCCGACCAGAGACACCAAGATTGCGCTGCTGGACTTTTCTGGCCCAATCATCAAAGATTTCCTGAGTGTTGAGCTTCATACGAAAACTGTCTCCATCTTGTTTCAGCTTCTGACCTTCTACGTGATTCTCCCAGCCCTTACCAAGCACGTCTTCTACACGTTTCATATAAGCTGTAAGCTGACGATCAATTTGTTTCGCCCAAATAATGGAACCAGAAACCGGAGGCAAGTCACGGACATGACTCATTTTGCACGCTTGGCTCTGTGGGTATTGCACTTTGAATTTATCGTGCAAGGCTTCGATATCATCTTTCACGCGCTGGATCAGTTGAGTTTGGTACTCACGAATTGCCCCTCGAATGTGAGGGCGAACAAAGAGAGCATTGAATCTAGAAAAGATTCTGAACATCTCATTGGCATTCTTCGCAGTGCCGAGCTGATCTCTGAGACGGGCAGTGATCCGCGTTTCGACTCTGTCGATACGCTCATCGTAGCGCTTCAATGCTGCTTCCCAAGCCTCAGTTCCTTCTTTGGAAACATCTAACCCATCAACCTCCTTGACATTTTCGTAGGCGAGGTTTACTTCTTCAATAGCATTTGCATCAGCTGCATCAAAAAGGACTTCTGCAACTTTCATGTCCTGTGGTTCGGTCCCTTCACCTTGAGATTGCTGAGCAACGGCTGTCACCTTCAAATCAAATAAACAATGCACCAGTGAAATTGTGTGTTAATTTCCAAATGCTACAGATGATAGTAATACGAAAAAAGCAAAATATTGCCACTAACATTAGAGGATACTTTACAACCTGATTAGTTGTTGAAGCAAGCGGTTGGAAAATATATTGCTGTGTCAATGTTAAAGATTACCTGGGGTCTAAGAACACGCACAATCACAGCCCTCAGTTGTTCATGTTGCCGTCTGAACTTCCTCATCTGGTCAAGGCGAGCCTGCAGCCTCCGGTGGGCTGGATTAATGCGCCAAACCATTTTAAGGTTCTCTTCCCGCTTCCGTTTAACAATGTCGCGGAGCAAAACCTGAAGCTTCTCATACTCGTCATCCCAAGTTTGGAACACTTCAAAACAAGCTACCATCACCTGAAAAAAAAATCAAAGCCTCGTTAGAAATGCAGCATGTTGAACAAATAAGCCAGGCATGTTTAGCAAACTGTATAAATGCAGAGAATCGACAAGCTTCTAATGTGAGAGATCTTCCCCCACCCACCAACCATTCACAAAATTAGAGGTATGAAATGCTATTTGCTGATAAAATTATTCACCTCAGGGTTTTGCATTTTTAAAGGTTATCTTTCTCCATTAAACAAACTATAAAGGTTGGTTACTTTACCAACCAGTAGAACGTGGGCTTAAATGTCAAAGCAAATACTTGAAAAATGACAAAAGATACAACTCACACGTTACCTTTTCAAATTCTTCATAAGCGACATGCATCAATTTTCGAGTTCCCAAAACTTTAAGCAATTGAGAACTAAGATCTCTGGAAATTGCTTCCACCAGCCGCAATGCCCGCTGAATAGGGTATTTGGTGTTTCTGATTTTACGAAGATGAGTGAAGATTGCAACAAGAGCTTGTCTGATTTTATCCAGCTCAGTGGCAGACAGCAGATCATTCAGAGGGAAATCCTTCATCAAAGGATTATAGTCATTTACCGTTTCCAATGCCTGCTTAAGTCCTACAAGTGAAGGGGGAAAAAATCAATGGGCATATGCAATCTAAAAAAAACACCATCTTAAAGCACAAAATTGTATAATTTGAGGAAAATTCTTCTCTTCCCCCCACCCCCCACCATATTGCAAATTAAAGCTGTTTTGCCACCTTCAAGGGGATTCTAACTTCTCTCTAGTTTCTCAAATCCTTACCGGTGTCTGTGTCAAAGCTGACTGTTGCATGGAAACGTTTGCCATGTTTGAGGATTTCTAAAGTCAGGAGGACTTCTCCACTCTCTCGTTTTTCTTGAATACGATACAGAGCTCGTTCAAGATTCAGCCAGAAGCTGATTTCTTGCAGTGCTGTGCCTGATGCAGGGTCACGATCCAGCTTGGTCACCTAGAAAGGAAATAGATAAGAAAACAGATTTATACAAGGCTTTTCCCCCCCCCAAAACTTAAGAATTTGCATGGCAATATTGTTCCATTTAAAAAAAGGGGCTAAACAGTTAGTAAATGATTGAACATAATTAAGAACTTAAAATGATCCACCTCATAGAATAAAACACTAAATAAAGCCATTGAGATAAAAGCTCATGTTAAATTTATGTTTCCGCATTACATCAATGGCAAAATTGCATTTATAAAGCCCCCTGCATGGGGCTTCATGTCGGGAGAAAGTGAAAGAGGCAAGGGAGGAAGTGAGGCGAAGGGACTGTGGGATGGAGTTCCAGAGTGACTACAATATAGATATTGAAATTACAGAGCTCCCTGACTTTGGAAGCCATGAATTTCATGGCATTGGTGGCAGCTTAAGGTCTAAATATGTTATAGTTCTCATTGCCTGACATCAGCCTCAGCAGTTTGAGAGCAATGCTTCAGTTAACTCTTACCTTCTGGATTTCTCTAATCCAACGGTTCACACCAGACTGTAACTGGTTCAGAAAGGTGGGATCTTCCACCTTGTCACCAAAGTCAGTCACTTTAGGTTTCTCCCCACGTTCATAGCATTGTTTGGCTATATTAGTAATGACTGGATGGATTGGGAGGCTGATCTCTGGGATCTCAATATTCTGTTGCAAATGCAACAGGCCCATTTCCAGCTCTGCAATCTTCTTCTCAACAGAGGGCGCCATTTTGTCACCATCCCTGGGAAAGACGAATGAATAATTCAAATACAATGAAAAGCAAGAGAGCAACAAAGAGACTAGCTGCCAGCGACTTGTCATGATCTTTCTTTCCCTTACATCCCACATAAACGACACAAATCCTGTGAGAATTGCTCCTTATTACATTTTTATTGCAATGAATCGGTGAGAACAATTATTGCGAAAACCCAAACTAAGGAATTAAAAAAAAGATTCTTGACCCACTAAGCATTCGATGGTGAAAAGAAACATGAGTAACAATGCCACAAAAACAGTTAAGTACCTGTCAGCTTTGCCAGACTCTCGGATATAGGATTTAAAGAACGGTGCCACTGCATTGCTGATGATCGAGTGCAAGGTTTCATATGGAGAATCCTCACTGAGTGTTATTACACGCAACTGAGATGAAATTGGTTTGTCTGCATCAATTACTGGAGTACGCTTGATGAAAGCCAAACTGGAAACAAATCAACAGTAAGATTTTGGAACTGAACTGTTAGATATGAATTTACCTTACAGGGAAACATAACCATTACAAATATAAATTGCAGTCAACACACATCACAGCTATTTTTGGCAACAGAAACATTCACTGATTGATGTTGCTGGCCAATGAACCCCCGAATACACATATATTCAAATACATAGCACACTTACTGTGAAAAGAATACAATTCAAATAACAATTCCAACCTATACACTGTATAGGTTAACACTTTGTTCAGACAGATTTAGGCCACTGAAGGAATAAAAGTAGACATTTAAACACTAAATCAAAAGTAGAATGAATAAAATATGTAATATTTAAACTTAATCCTTATTTCCACATAAAATAAGACACCCACACTATATATTATATATATATTTAAAATGTACCTGTTTGATTTGAGCCCATAATGAATGTCTGTGTGAATGTAGTAAGCAGTGTGCTCCTTCTCTTCTCCTTCATCACCAACGTCCTCTATTTTAGCAAAGAGTTAAATATTAAAAATATAAAACCTTTGAAATGCTCAGGCATTAAAATTGCAAATCTAATACTAATCAAAACATGTCCACATTCATATTCACCGTTTCAGACAAAAAACACAAAGGAGCAGCCATGCTTTGTATCAATGATTTTTAGTTGGAAGGTCCTGATTTGACATGCATTTCTGCAGTGTTTAACATATTAAAATGGCAAAAGATATCACGGTCAGCCACTCAGAAGCACCTCTTTGTGGCAAGCCATGAAGCTGCACCAGATGAGGCCTAGCAACTGGTCTCAGCTAGGAAAAGTTGTGACCACAGACTAAAAACTACTATATAATGATGAGAGTACAATTTGTATAGATTAGATAATTCGGTATCAGGACAGATTGCTACTTCAATCATGTGATTTATTAAAAAAAAACTAGTGTTACCAACACCACTCAAAATAAATCGCAGGAGGAATGACAAAATATGTACAGATGTCAGTGAAGGAAAGGAACAGGCTCAGCTGTGATGCCCTCTATGGGGGAAGAGCCTGCGGACACTTAATTGAGCAGGATTCAGAGGATCACCATGAGCCACACCCCAGTAGGAAAAGAGCAGAAAGGAAAATCACTAACTCATCCCACACACCGCAATGCAGTCAAGCGTTGATTTAATATTGCTGCAGTACAATAGCAGGAATTTAAAACCACATACTGTAGTGTAAATTGTAACCTAGTCTTAACTTGTCACTAACCCTTAAGTCATTATGCTGTCAATATCCCAGCTGGATTTATTGATGTATTTAATATCTGTAACTAACTCCCCACTAGGGATAACTCGTCACTGAACTTTGGAGCGGCGAATTATCAGGAGTTTACGATATGTGGCTCACATAGCTCAGTCGGCTAAACAAAGCAGAAACAGCAAATTCTGATGCTTTTTAAAAATGTTTACAAATAAGAACAATGCAATATTTATTCAGACTGCACTACATTAAGTTTTAAGTTACAATAACAACAACAAATTATATTATGGTTCACATGGGGATATCCCATGGCGCAGGTTATTATTGTTAGTTACAATAAGCTTGCAACATTGTATAAGATTTATATTTTTATGCATCATCAGCTGGCCTGATGCTTTAGATGTGATAAGCTCTTGCAGATTCTCGAGGGAAATCAACCTTTACCTATTCCACTGTGTAAAAATTTGTTCTTAAACAAAATTTGTTTAAAAACAAGACCAGGGCAACTGTATCTGTAGATGAACCAAGTTATTAAAGAAGACATATTCTGACAGAAGGGGTGGGAATTAACAATGGCAATACTGTTTATTGCAATGCAGATTGACAACACTAAACAAATTTCGCCCACAAATATATAGTCAATTTGCTTTACAGTATATTCTGTGAAGCGCTTTGAGACGTCGATAAGATGTGAAAAGTGCTATAGCAAATGCAAGGCTTACTATCCTTGTTATAAACCTCTGGAATAATAATAATCCTTGCATCTGATATTGCGCTTTTCACGTCTTCTAGACGTGAAAATAATGGCACTGACATTTCAATCGTAAAGACAGATCTAAAAATGCCTTACATTCATAGATTATTTAGTTTAGCTTATTCCAGACAAATGTGAGAATGCCATCCATGCCTTGACTTTCCCCAGACAATGGATGCAAAATCGTATGCAATTGAATTTCGCCTATCAAATCAAATTATCTCCTATCTCAGTTGACTCCATGCAAGATGTCTACTTGTACACATTCTTCTTTTAAAAAAATACCAACGTGGTTTTTTTTAAACAAAGCGACAATGTTTTAACATGTACAGTATTCCTTAAACAGGACTATACGTGGGTTTTATGTGTGGGTGGGGGAGGGGCGGAGAAAGAAAGAGCGCACAAGCAGCTGATCTCTAGGGAATAAGTAACCGTTTCCATATTTTAATCGGCATGACTGAATCATTCATCAGCAAGGCAAACGGACAAACAGAAAGGAGAAGGGAGGAAAAGGAGCGCCTCAAAAAAAAAAGAAGGGTTTGCCACAAAGCAGCAACCCCCCCCCCCCCCCCCCCACCGCCCTTCCTCCTCCATCGCACCAGCCTTTTCTTTCTTCTGGAAATCTCATACATACGCAAGTCCCAGTTGTGACACCCACCCAAACAACTGGTGATTGATTCCTTAACCAACCAAGCTGCCCCCTCCTCACCCACTCACCTCCAACTCTTAAGCTTTTCCCCCGTCACTATTCTGCAATATTACAGACCCCAACTTCCCTCCCCTACCCTCGCCTGGGTAGGGCGGCTTTTGTGATGCCTTTCACTAATAATAATAATAATCCTTGTATTTGATTATGGCGCTTTTCACGAGACGTCTCGAAGCGCTTTGACAGATTTTACTGTACTTTAAAGTGAATTGACTGTATAAATTTTGTGGGCGAAAGGTGCCAACCAATTGCCCATAGCAGTGTCCCCCCCCCCCCCCCCCCCCCACCCCACACACACACACAAACAGTGGTGGATTGAAAATGACCAATTCTAGTATTGTTTTTGAGGGACAGTCGCCTGCCTGCTCTGCCTGGCAGCTGTCAGTTGGGTGCGGCAGAGACAGAAGGGCGGAGAGGCAGGCGGGTGGATGGAGGGAGGGAGGGAGGAAGGAGGGAGGGAACGTGTGTTCATGTTCTAATAATGCAGCAACCACTTTGATGGACCCTGAGAGACACGGACCGACACACACACACACACACACACTGACCTTTCAAGATGGTGCGCTCGACCAGCACGGTGTGCATCTGAGGGTCGGAGAGAAATTTCTTCATCTGCTCCACGGCGCTCTTCTCTTCCAGGGAGCTCTCCAGGGAGGCCGGGACTTCGCCGCCATCTTCCAGCAGCAGCGGCACCAGTTTTCGGATATGTTTCTGCAGCACCGACGAGTCGGCCACATTCTGCACCGCCGCCTCGATGGACGAGGAACCGTCTTCCCCGCCGCCGCCGCCGGTCCCACCGCCGTCAGACATTGGGAGAGGACGGAGCGAGTCCTGGTGACTCTCCCTCTGCTCGGTCTGTCAGTTCAGTGTCTGTATCTCAGCCTCTGATCAACGCCTAAGGTGTCGTGTCGTCGTCTCCTCCCCACCTACTATCCGCCGCAACACGTGACGAATGCGGAGGGTGAAGTCATACCGGAAACACGTGGCTGCCACACTCCCGCAGTGCGCTCTGGAAGTTGTAGTCCTCAGCCCTCCTCACGCACACACGCCAAACAGCAGCACCAGCTTCCGGCTGGGGGGGAAACTACATCTCCCAGAGGGCACCGCGGCCCTAGGCCAGAGTCGGGAGGTCGGTCGGTTGGTCAGTCACTGCGTCACTTGATGACACAGCAGTTACAGTTCGTTAGTTGGCGATTCTTTTGTTTACCGGCAATAATAATATTATAATAATCCTTGCGTTTTGATATATACTGCAGCGGTTTTCCCGTGTTTCTAGACGTCTCGTTGAGCCTCGCCAATATACCGTCAAAGTGTCATGTCATTTTCAATGGGACATTTTCAGAGTGAAATGTGAAATGGACGTAAATGCACCAGGTACTTTGCCGACCTTGCCGGGGAATCATACACACCATTCCCCCCCTCACACACTGCACGGTATTTTCTATTGTATCTTGTTGCATTTGATACAGCGCTTTTCACATCTCCTAGCCGCGTCAAATTCGCAGAATTCCGTGTACCGTAAGGTCAATTGGCTGTACACACGTGGGCGAAACGCGGCAGCCAATTGCGCACGGCAGCGTCCCCACAAACGGTCGTGGATTGAAGTGACCAGGTTATCGTTGCTTTTGGATTTGTTATAAGGCAAGTCAGACCAGTTTTCATGTCTATTAATCGTCCCCAGCTACTCGTGGTATTAAAAGGGCTTAATCCAGATCTCGACTGCCGCTTCTGTCTGGTCTAATGAGTGCAAATGGAATCGAGCGGATTTATTTGAGCTATTCCAGATCTCGACTGGAGCTTCCTTCTGCACAAGGAGGTGTAAAAGCAGTGTCGTGATTTCGAAATAATAACTGTGCTGAATGGTACAAAATTGTTAAGTGTGGACCTGGATTTTATATGTGTGTATATATATATATATACACACACACACCATATATCTATACTTTTATGACCACTATGTTACTAGTAAACTTTGATGGAATCATCTCACAATTATAGATCCCAATTGTGGTTGCGAACAGAGTTAATTCGCTAGCAAACCATGAAGTTAAGAGGCTTCAAGGGGATGAACATCAATATCAACCACTAGAGTGTGTTGCAGCACACATCCTATAAAAAGAGCAATGTGTAGTTTTGAATTCTCAAGAGGGAGAAAAGTGATCCATCATGTGTCGTTTTGTTCACAAAAATTTCCCATATACACTACCCAGTTTGCCACTCGATGTGTTAAAGTAGAACAGGAATCAGTTGTGAAACCTCGTCATTTCCCAGCACTTGCATGTGTTTTGATGTTGCACAGAAGTGGAGTAAAATAAAGGCAATTAACCTGCACTTTTATTACCATCATTCACAGGTTGAATACGTGAAAATGATTATGGTAGTTTTAGTTAGTTTGATGTACAATCACTTTGCATTAAAAAGAAAAGTGCAGAGTAAAATGTTAATACAAAGATAACCAACTCAAAACGTCAAAATTTAAAGAGTCAACATTTTGACATTTCAACAATTTTAATGCCAACTGGTTGCAAATATTTTCTAAAGAAAAACATCTGTGCCACTTACCAACTCTGTAGTTGCTATGAATTTTTTAAATTCTGTACATAGGACCATTTTGTACAAAATATGAAATCTATTTTTTTTATTAGATATTACACTACTTAAAACAAAGTACAACATATGTACAATATTAAAATGAAGCCATTTAGTATTGGTATCACACTAAAGGTCACTTGTCATATTACTGGACATTCCTCTTGTACAGGGCATTTTTTTTAAAAAAAGGATACATAGAAACTTAAAAGGTTTCAATCAAAACAACTGCTTTTAAAGAAAAACAATCACCAGAACAAGTTTGGAATTACCTTTTCTTTAAACACTACGCATTCCGTTTTTTTTAAGGAACCAATCATAAAATTGCTCATATATTGGCTGTACAATCTGCACTTTATGCTGGTTGATCTCCAGAATCAACACACATATAAACCTCCTGAAATCACTCCAGCCATTCAAAGTCTATGCATTTAAATGGGTCCTCTTTTTTCGGAATTTTAAACTATGAGAGAAAAAAAAATGTATTCTGCAAAGTATTACAAATATACAAAATAAATCTCTTGAACTTGCTGTCTTGTAGCCAGCACTGCATAATGTTGGAAATAGCTTGAAACTGGTGTAACTTTTACCACACCAACATCCTGTGTGACATTTATAGAAAATCCAGAAAACAAATGCTATCGCCTCTCAACAATTGCCATTAAATTCAAACAATTGCTGATTAATCTTAGCAGAAGGAGAAAAAAAAGGTAATTCAAAGTGGGCTTGCAACTTGGTGAGTGTCAATCTCTAATGTTAGATAAGTTAAAATTAGGAACAATGCCAAAGATTGTATCTTACTTTGAATGTACACAAACAATATACAGTTTCTAGTGGGCAAAATAAAATTACAACCCTCCTGGAACACCTCACACAAACATACTGAACACCCAAAACCAATGAATGTGAAAAACTACTAATCAATGTAAGAAGGAAGTTCAAACAATGGTATGCAAATGAAGAAAGCACTACAAGATTCCATACATAAAGCACCTTACAGCCCTGGAACACAAGGCATGGTTGGGAGGCCAAGAGGTGGGGGGGGGGGGGGGAGGGGGCAGGAGAGAGAAGAGAAAGAAAAGTGTTCCAACAACAATGGCTAGGAAGAAAATACTCAACAGCTATAGGAACATTTAATTAATTTTCCATCATGCTTATTATGTAGGTATATTAATTTTAAGCATTTTCAAGTTAAACAGGAAATGTTTTGAGAAATTTGAAGGTTTATCCTAAAAGGTTGGGTTCGACCTTCAAATGTTCTTTACAGCCCCACAATTTTATAGGTGCTTCAGCATGCTATGCTCAAAAAAGGCTCTTAAAAATAAGGTAAACAGCTGGGAACTTGAATTTTTTTAAATAGTATTTACGTATACTCTCAGCGTGAAAGTTTCCATCACAAACCCAATGAGCAGTTTGTACCACTAAAGTACGAACATGGCCTTAAGGGTCTCCAAAGAGACTGACCAAACTAAATGAAGTGCTTAGAGAATATGCGCAAATACATATGTGGTTTTCCTCTGACCTTTTGATCACTAATATTAAAAACTGGATGAATTAAGTGATGACAGGCATGCGTGCACTACACTTAAGACACATGCAGCGAACCATGTCTTCATCCAAACAGCTTTTTAAACTTCCAGTGCTCATTATTTAGAAGAGTGCACTTTTTTTTCCAATCTCCATGAGGCATCTTGAAATGCTCTTTAGTTTTTAGGACAGAACAGAGCTCATTTGTTAAAACAAATCAAACAGGGAGTCAATTGTCTGACACGACAGATTATAAAAGCACCAAAAAAGTTGCATTATTTGAAACGCTTAAGCGGATGTTGGAATGGATCAAGAATCACCAACCCTGAGAATTCTTGCCACAGCTGATTTGGTACAAATAAATGTTTTATCAGAACCTTCAACTCGGTCGTAGATTATACAAGACGCAGACAAGACAACATGTATGGAACTTTTTTTTTCTCCAAAATAAAATTATAAAATGAGATTCCAAATGTCTGAATAGAAATTTCAAACCAATCTAGCAGGAATCAAAACTAGTTATTTTACATTTTAAAGGGGAACTGAATTGGATTTACTTTCAATATCGAGTTTATTCCCAAATAATCCTCTTGCAATGGTCTATGTTCTATGCATCATTCCTCTTGTTTTACTTTTTACATCACATCCATGCAGTGCATTACTAAAACGGAGGATGCCACCACATCCAACTTGGGATAGGCTTCCCACCAATTTTTTTTTTGAAGTGGATCATAATTATTTTAAACTTAAATTCTGTAGGAAGTTTTACAATTCATCTACCATTGTCAAGTTTGTTGCAAGGCATAGGATGAAGCAATGCACTGAGAAGCAATGGCAATCTCAGACGGCAACTCAAGGCAATGTTACAAACAAGTATTGTGTATCCACAACATATAGATAGGTAACTTTAAGTCATTTGGTACAGAACTTTGCTTATGAGTAATTGGATTTTTTTTTTAAAGAAAAAAAGTAAATCCTTTATAATTGTCAGATTTATTAGGGATGTATTTAGAGTTCAAAACAGTTTAAAATGTATTTTTTTTATTAGTAAATGGAAATGCAATGATAAGCCAAAGTATTAGGCTCTGGAATGCAGTCATATACAAAAAGGGTGACATACTGGAAATTCAGACTATGACAGTCTCAGGAATGAATTTAGACTAAATATACCATTTATTTTCTAACATAGGTAAGGGTAAAAATAATAATCCCAAAGAAATGTTATGTTCAGGTGGTTAATGCAAATATGACAACTCAAAATTTAATTCCAATTTTCTAGATTGTACAAAGCACAATATTCTATTTACCATTGTTTGAACTACCAAGGCTTGACTGCATACATGGTAACGTTATTGCCTACAGGACTGGATTCAGAAAGCATTGACTCAATGTATAGCTGATTGGTATGGCACAAAGCATAGTAGCTTCTACAGTAGACTGAGTCCATAGAACAGCTTTTTTTTTTACAATATTCTTCCATTGAAACAGCCTAATGTCCATCGTGAGCAGATATAATCTCCTCAGCCCGGCGATGGGATTCCAAGGCCTTAACTGTGTAGATGTCCTGAGGCAACTCAGACTTGCGACGCACAAGTGGACGATCCTTTCGTATATCTTTCTGCACCTGCTGAATAAAGAATGCAAGTCATTATCAAGATGCGCTCAAATAAAACATGCAAATTCCAATCCAGGTTATTGCTGTCATGATTCCCTCTTTGGTTTTCAAAAAGTAATGAAACAATTTTTTTTAATTTAAAAAAATGTTACCAAAACAATAAAAGGAACTAATAATTGCTTTGCATCAAATATCCAAATGATATTTGAGAATGGGCACAATGAACTGATAAAACCTTGCATTGTTAAGATGAATGCAGAAACCTCATGCTTTCTTTCATATGCTAGAATGATTATTATAACCCCACTGATTTGAAATAATATTTTATTTTGGTAGTTACTGATCTGCTTGTCATGTGTGTGCACAATGTGACTGTAGAGCAACATGGAGAGATTACACAATTAGGTTTTAGTGGCAATTAATTGTAAAGACTGAGAATTCCTCAAATAATTTTCTTCTTGCTTTTGTGACTTTAGAATGGCAAACTGCCCTACAAACCTCCTCCTGGCCTTCCATCAGTGCTGCTCAGAAATAGTTCGCAACAAAATCTGAAAGGGAAGCTCTGAGTATTGCGCTTGTATTGTACTCCTCTTAGTTACCAACAGGGTGTTGTTACAGTACAGTATGTGTTCTCGGGTGAAATCAATGCACTTTGTGGACCTAACAGGAAGCCATAGCTCAGTGTTGAAAGAACAAACTAAAATAAACTGAGCAACTGCAATAGTGGGATCTCCGAAGCCATCTTGTACCTGAGTAGCCTGGTCTTCCACTGCCTTTCTGATCAATTGGATATCCTCTATCAAGGGACCGTCTGTTTCCATAGCAACTGGACTATTCATGCCACTTGGCTCAACAAAAAGCTGATACTGAAAGAGAAATTAGATTGAGCTCCATGTACTGCTGCATTCTAAACTCAAATGATAAGTGCAACTGAAAGATCAAATTGTTCACACTAATAACTCACTAATTTCACCATACCCCATAGTTTGAATGGCACGGTTTAAATTACTTCCGTATAAACCTTATACAAGGCGTCTTTTGATTTAGTATAACAAACAAGTACAAATTTTGATTGTTCTGAATAATTTTCAATTTTTAAAAATCTTTGAAATTCCTTGGGACGTTTTAGCAATATATGCTTTCTTTTTTAAATGTACAAGTAATCTAATCTAATTTTTCCCCCAAAAAACCCTACATATCAGAAGAACTATTGTTACAATAAAACTGGTCTATTATATTTACTAGATTACAGTATGACTGTAAGAAGCAATCTATGCTTATCTTGCTAGCTGTCAGTTTGGTGTTTATATTCCACACAAGCCTCCACCTCTCGTATTTCCCTCTCATTCACTGCTGGTTCCCTCTTATGTATGTATGCGTGTATGTATGTATGCATCAGGTTTCCACTTAAAATACATTGATGCTTTTATTACAGCTACCGGCAGCATCTGCCCCACTCTTAGCCATTCTATTTTAAAATTTGCATATAAAATAAAGGTCAAAATAAGGCAAAGACAGTTGATAAAACATTTAGGTTGCTCTGGATATTCAGCTTTTTAAAAATATATAATTGTATTTTCTCTGTTATCCCATTTGACCTCCATTTGACGGAAGTGGTTAGCAGTGTTGAGTTACCTTCTGCGTCAAGGAGAGCCCTCACTGTGTCCACATACTGAGCATTGATGTAGACATTTCTACATTAATGGGCCATTGGGAAATGTCACCAAGCTTAAGTTATTTGATGCTTTTTGACAGAAGTCCCTACCTGATTTTTGGAGACAGGACACATAGACAGTTCCCAGGATGGCCAGTTTCCCAAGGAACCCAGCATCTGATGAAAGGAAGTCTCTTATGAAGTTTAGTTACAACAAAATAATTTGAATTTACCAATATTTGAGAAAAAAATGTACACAGGCATATAGCTTTTAGTGTACCGTACTTTTTTTTAAAAAAAAACAAAGGGTTAGAGAAGTTATAGCTTTTTAAGCTGTTAAAAAATCTCTTCAATTACTGAAGTGAATCTTAACACAAATCAGATGCACATTTTTTTCTGGGCTGCACACATTCAAAAGAAACACACAGGAATGTTAGGAAGGAAATATTTTAGCATCTCTACTTAAAGCGCATGAGTATTTATTGACATTCACAATTGAACAATTTATAAGAACAAGCATCTGAGTTGAAGTAAACAACTGTGTTTTAAGTTAAACATTAGTGAGTGCTCTTGTGTGCATAAGAAGGAGGTCAACGCCAGCACAAAGGAAGGTTCCTTCACTTTCTACATCCAGTATCAGTATCAATGAACTCCCATGGCCAAGAATAGAAAAGGGAAGACACTCTTCACTAAATGGTTCTCCTCAAACCCCAACCAAATGGATTAATCCCAACCCAATCCCAACACTTGTATGTCTACATTTCACTGTTGTTTGTTAAAAACACTTGAATAATAAGATCAATAGTGTAAGCATACCTGTGGATTGGCTTTGGCTAGATTCTCTATTTTGAGCCAAGCCTCTTCACGTTCTTTCAATTTTGCTTTCTCCCTAGAGAGAGAGAGGAAAAAAAAGACCACAATTTGAGGGCCTCGAGTCATTAAAACAGTTAATTTTTTTCCCCGTAATTCTTTGTACAATAGCTATCTCTACAGACTACACTGGTACACCATTGGGAATAGTCGCTGGTTTATAATATTGTTCAGAATTGTCTCTGGGTAAGATAAGATGAGGGTTTTGAACTTCACTTCTAGTCCCGACCTCATCATCCAGGTTGACAGTCGTTTAAGATATTAAATCGAGGTCCCAGCTGCCTATTCAGGTTTAAAGATGCCATGACATTATTTAAAAAGAGAAAGGAGTTTTCACCCCCCACCCAAGTGCCTTGGCCAACAACCCTCCAGATTAATTGGTCATTTGTTTCATGGCTGTTTCTGACTCCTCGTCTCACAAATTGGCTGCTGTACAGTCAATATTTAAAAGAAAAACTAGACCTGAAAGTATGTTCCTTTTGACTCAATTCAAGCCATTTGGGTGTGAAACATTATCAAAATACATGTCCTTTCTCATCAATCTTGATATTTTCATATATAAATACACATCCACATACACAATTCAACTTACTTTTGTCTTTCTGCCTTAAACTGTTGGGTGCAGTCATCAAATAGTTTCTGATTCATCTCCATAAATAGTTTCAGAGCATTATAGATCAATCCATGGATAGTCCTATTCATAAAATATTTTGATTAGTTGTCAATCATTTGCACGCTTTGAACGATAAATTCTGTTTGTTAATCACAAATGATAATAATAATCCTTGCATTTGATATCACGCTTTTCACATCTTCTAGATGTCTCAAAGCGCTTCACAGAATATACTGTAAAGTTAATTGACTGTATATTTGTGGGTGAACCGAGGCAGCCAATTGCGCACAGCAGTGTACCACGAACAGTCGTGGATTGAAATGTTAGCTATAATAGTGTTGAATGTCATACTGTTAAAATGATTAGAACCACTTAAATGTTTTAGAAAATTCTAATCCAAATTGGATGTAAATAAAGTGACGTAAGGACTAGATTTCATAAGATACCCGGGGCAGTGTTGTAAACTCACTAGTATTGAGTTCCCTGGAGTCGAGCAGTTCAGAAACATGTCTCAGGACAATTAATGTCAAACAATGAGTAGTACGCACTCTGAGACGCTATTCTGAGTTGAGGACTCTATATAAGTACAAGTTGTTGAAGTTCTGACCCATTCCTGTAATAATATGTAATGTTATTCTATTATATTAATAATTTCGGTAGGAGATCGGTTGAAATCGAAAATCAGAAATCCCAAATATAGTCAACACTTGCCTACCTAAAGCATTTTTAAAAATCAAAATGAATTCTGTTAACTCGAAGGCCCTGTAGCTCAGTGCTTAGAGCACTCAGCCTTGCAAGCAAGATCTGGGTTCAATTCCAGGCAGGGTGAAACCTTGGGCAAGTTTCCTTTCTCCACATACCTGACAATAATCCCTCGAAAAAAAACAATAATAAATTGGTCATTTCAATCCATGACTGTTTGTGGGACACTGCTGTGCTTGATTGGCTTGTCACGTTTTGCCCACAAACACACAGTCAATTCGCTTTACAGTATATTCTATAACAATATACAGTATATCAAATGCAAGGATTATTATTAAAGTAGTTTTAAATAAAGTCAAAAGTTTACATCAGTAAAATTGTGGCATAATGTCCAATTAAGGAATACTATTAAATATTCAGAGTAAGTTTTGTTGAAGCACATTTTGAGCATAAGATGCACATTGAAATAGCTATCAAGTAACAGGTTCTTAAAATAGTATACCTGAGAATAGAATTATCCAACTTTAGGATTTCATGGCTACATTTCTAACATACTATTTTTGAAGATGCTGTCAAATTTTACAAAAATGTGCAAATCATTTGGCCTATTTGCACCAAAGTTTCATGTGAAAGCAAAACTGCTGTAGCTGCATAAGCAGACAGAATTCGGAAATACTCCTTTGTACATTTATATTTTTTTGTATGATATACCATTTCAGGTTATAATTAACAGGAGTGCTCAATACCTGGAACTTTACATTAAAATGTCTATTTCAAGAAATTAGGTTATTCTAGGCCTTCCTCAGTGTTCATATTTTCATTTTTCTAGCTATTCATTCAACCACATTTAATCTTAACACAATGGAAAAAGAGGAAAAAAGAGAACAAGTCTTTCACCAAATGAATGTGAAAGCCTTTGAAATAGCACATTGTAGTCCTCTTACTTGTTCCAATGAGTCTTTGAATTACGGTAAAGGGACGGGAACATAATAGGCAAGATCTTGGCGGCGTTGTCACTGATTAGACTCATAATGTACTCATTATTCCAATAATACAGGGCTCTCTCTGCCACCTGTATCAAAGAAAGTCTGATCAGAAATTAACATGATAAAAACAGCAAAAAAAAACTATTTAACTGTATAATGATGCTCATTTATGTTAGCTGAAAGCATTTCACTCCAAAAATGGATGTGCATAATAACGATTAGAGATGGATGGAACAATCACAACTCTTTCCCTTATTTTAAATTAAAAATAGTCTTTGATCTATTTCATGGTTTGATCAAGCTTTTGAATTTTTACTCCTTTAAAAAGTCATTTAATTATGCAAGCAGACAGAATTAGAGAAGGATTATTATTGAACAAATTTACTCCTCACCTGAAAATGGGGACTAGAAACGCATTTCGCCAACTGTCGAAACAGTGGTTCCATGACCTTTACAAATTCTGAAGGTTCAATGACGTCTAAAATCTCTTCCAACTCATTTAGAAACATCACTTCCTTTGGACTGTGTGTCTTTGGCCAGTACTTCAGCAACGCCATAACCACCTGAAAAAGTCAGGGCAGCTTAAGTTGAAATTTACATTACTGAAGAGAATTCAAATTTCAGCACATCTGCTCGTGATTGCAGAATAGTGTAAAGTGTAGGTAATTAAAAAGGTAAATGGTTTAACAGGAAAACTGACATAACCCAAATTATAATTTACCATGAAAACTATAACTATAGAAAATGATTGCTTACGTCAATGCACAATTGAATCAAACTCCTTTCCTGTCAATTTTCACATATTGTACATTACCACAGGACAAAAGGGCTCCACCCATTAAAATTTTGATATTAATACATAAAACATAGAAAACAATTTTCAGAATTTATGCCCTTTATATTAATTGTACTGTATTTTTTTAAAAAAGCACATTTCACCATTATGATAAGAGGATAATAGGCAACTGTTTTGTTTCAAGTAACATTAACATATAATTCCAAGATATGCAAATGTTTAGAAAAGTGCATTGTTTGGGGAATTTACTCACTTAGCCTTTCAGAAAAAGATTTGGAATTTGTTCTGAATACAAAAATATTTTGAGACAAGTTACGAAACAGACACTTCAGTAATCACTATGATCTAGTATCAGAAATCAGAAGTGCAGAAACACAGCGTTTAAATGCAAGTAAATGAAAATAAACTCACGGGTTCTGTGAGAGTGCTGTCTTTCTCTAGGAACTGCACCACACAGTACGCCAGCTAAACACAAATCATAGGTCAACAAATTAACTGCAATATAATAAAGCTCTTTTATCAAAGCACCAAACGGTGACTTGACGTTTTACTTTCAGCAAAAGAGAACCTCAAAATGCCGCCTTGCCCGTCGTTTATATATGTACATGGACAACACTCCAAAACAACAACCTAGTTCAAAGATCATCAATAAGGAATGACTCAATTTTGAAGGCTCCAAGAAGGGAAATTGGTGAAAAACATTGGCAGTGGTTGGAGAAATTAAGAGAAAGGGCTTTAAAAAGGTCTGTTAACAAAACTGAATTAAGCATCATCTTTAAATTGTCTCAACAAGGGCACAAACACCACAGAGGTTGAAGCATACTGAACAGAGCAACTACAGAAATTTTCCTCAAAAGGCAGTGGATTATGTGAAACTGATAAAATGGTTAATTGGTGAATTCATTAACAGATTTGAAAAAAACAGGATAAATATGTACCGAGGAAAAAGATCATGGGAGTATGAATAGACTGAGGCAATCATATGCTCAATGCACATAATTGTCTGTGATGCTGGGACTTGTGGAAAACAGGTGGCCAGAAAGGACGGCAGGGGTAAGGAGAAATAATACAGATTCTAGAGTTCTGCTTGATTACCTTTGAAGATATGGGAAAAGAGAAAATATCAGACACACTTTCTCATAAAATACTAAATGAGATTAGCTGAGGAACAAGAGGATTTCCTGATGCAATGTTTGTGTGTGGACATTGAACAAGCCAGAATGATGCACTAAATAGCCTTTGCTATTATTGCTACATGGTCTTTGCCTTGATCTCTGTAGCTTTAATACCAAATATAGTTTAGCTCCGATTCTCAATGTCTATAATTTCTCTCCGTGTGCAACACTGCATAATGAATGGAAAGAGAGCTGGGTCAGAGGAGACTGAAATTACATTGACGGAATCCTACTTCAGAACAAACTGCTCAAACTTGGTTGATCCAACCTCATGCATTAGTTTTCTGAAGGGGTCCTAACTCTGAGATATGCACATTACTCCATCCTGCAGTCACTCTGCCTCTCTCTATCCCTGACCTCCTTCAAGTCCTGCCTCAAGATCCTCCTCTTCCGACGGTTCCATTGGCCACTTTAAATCCCTCCCTTTGCCTCTACCCTCCCTGTCCCCAGCTCAGGTCTGAAACAATAACTGTCCAGCACCTTGTGAAGTCATCCTGACGTGAAAGGCGTTATAATACAAGTGTAATTTTGTTGTTGTTATTGCCCTAACAAGGTAATTGTCAGGAATTAAGAAATTGACTGTACTAGAAAATCCCTTTCCATTATTCCAAATACATATCAATGCAGAACCCAAATACAGATGTTTTTAACCAAACTCTCAACATATTCCAACAGGATTCACCACTTACAAGATTGACCAAAAGAATAAAAATCAGGAAACTGATAAATTGACACATTTAAAAAAAGAATTATCCCTGTATATATTTCATCAAGATAAAGATTAATTACCTGTGGGTGGTAGACACTAAGAGACTTTACTTTATGAAGAGGTAACAACACTTTCAACAGAAAAACTTTGTGCTCTTCTTTTAATGGTAAGGCAAATCCATTAATTATACTGTAGCAAAGAAAGAGAGGAAAAATTAGCTACAGAAGCATGTTCAAAGATGCCTGCTTGAAAATCCATTGCAACTTTTCATATTTGTAGAAGCAAAAGGCTTGATAGAGAAACATTTGATGAAAACTCAAATTTTGTCAAATGACATCTTAAGTGTATAAAAAATATCACACACCATTATACAGTGTACAATGAATGTATTAATACACCACTAGTAAAAGTATTACATAAAAGAAATTGAGTGCACCAGAAACACAACAGCAAGGATATAAATGATATCCTTTTCCACTAAGATAGTTGTTCTCTCCATTCATGCTACGTTGGATTAATTGATGTTACATGCAAGAAAAAAAATCAGTTCCAATAATCTGTCTTCCCTTCGTTCTATTATACTGAAATCATTCGTTATAAAGATGGACTTCCATACTAGGAATTTACATATCTTCCAGCACCATCAAAATACACAATTCATCACAGATTTTAAGAATCCCTTTGGGGAGCTTTAAAGATGCTCTAAATCAAAAATGGTTAAAGGAGAAGTCCTGCGAGTTGTTTTTGATCACCGCTTCTATATGTATACTGTGCTATCTTTGCAGGAAATGTGATGCAATTAACGTGCTGCTCTTATTACATCTTACCATAGGCGCTTTCAAAGATTTTACCTGCACCTAACTGCAGAATACAGACGAAAATAGGTTAATATGACAACCTATTGGATTCAATCCAATTAAAGCACATCAAATTCAATTACCAGAAGGCTTGGAAACAGTGCATGCAACCTAGTTACATTTCCTGTAGACACACCACAAACCTATTTTTACATCAGTGCTGCTCAGCTAAGATACATGCGCAATCTAAAATGATGTGCTCACTTTCGTATGACAGACATAATTGCAAAAAACACTTCAGTTCTTTTCAGAAGGAGCAGTACATTGGCAGAGTAATTTTTAAGATAGCAAAGAGTCCCCACTAATAGTAGCATTGTTCCTACTAAGCTGCTGAGGAGTATAATAACTGCAACTCACCTTCCCAAAATTTCCAGCAATTCTGCTATGCCATTGTGATGTTCGGTTTCATAAATAAATCTGAGATGAAAAACAAACTGCATTGAATAGGCAATTCAGTAGTTATACAATTGTTAAATGGGTATTGGTTAAAAGACTGCAGCAGTCATACTGAAGGCGCAGTCGAAGAGAAAGGTCTTTAGCCGAGACCTGAAACTAGGAAGCGAGGGAGCTAGGCGAAGGGAGTGAGGAAGTGAGTACTAATTAATTCACAAAGAAAGATGCATTCTCAAAATCGCTTTACTAATCTGATAGCAAACAATAAGTTAATTCTAAAATAAGTTCCACTACCGATCATACTTTTTCTAATGTATTTTACAGCAAGCTAAGTTAATTTGATTTGAACCACACACCTATAAAATATATTATTGATCTGTTTTCGGATATAAGCCCTGAGGCCCAAGAACTTTCCATAGATTCGGTGAAGTGTCGTTTTCAAAAAATCTCTTTCACGTGGATCTTCACTGTCAAACAGTTCTAAAAGCTGTTCGGAAACGGCAAGAAAGAAAGCTATATTAAAGCAAACTGATCATTTCTCTTATAATGTTGCAGCAACAAACAGAAAGTCAAAGATGCATGCCCCCAATCTACAATTACGTGCATTGAAACACTTATATGAAATGAACAGCATTTTTTTTTCAAACAGCCGTTCACGCAGCAGCAGTTTAACAATAGCACTGGATGTAGGTGGAAAGGTAAAGACAATGGGATTTCAAGCTTAATGACGTTTTGAAGCATAAAAGGATTTCAAGCTTTAAAGTGTCACGATCAATTTGGATGGTACTACGTAATGATTATGTATTTAAAATGTGTATGAAAGCAAACATCAGGACTAACCACACTCAATCATGGTTCAGCCAAACTTACATTATAAAGTGCCAAACCATTTCTGCAGCAGTATTTTATAGAAATTCCTTATTTTTTCCAGGACTTGTGTGATAAGATAATAGGTGAATTGGCTGTTCATTCGCCTACAGAATAGTGGTTACACTTTACAGTGTATCTTGTGAAGTGGCTTGAAGACATTCATCCAATTTGAAAGGCACTATATCAAATTCATGGAATCTTATTATTATTACTACTAATTATTAGAGGAAACTAAATTAGTGATCGGGGCTATCCTGTTGAGTTGTATTCGATTTCCAAAAGGCCTGCACTAAAATTCAAAAAAATAGCTGTACAGAATTAACGGGGAAATTAACTAGCTTGAAATTGATTGGAAGTAGGATAAATGGAAAACCATTGGAATATGCCAAGGAATAATGAGCAGAAAAACACAATGAAACATATTTGGGGATTTTACGGGTTACAAGATGCAAAAGTAATGTGAAAATCGAAATATCAGATTTACTAATTACGCCAAGGTGAGTGAACAGAATATAGGTGTGATTGACAGTATTTAATGGGATATAGGGTTGAGAAAAGCTAAACTTTTTTAAAAAAATTGTAGGAAATGTTGAACACATTGCTTCTCAAGAAGAAAACTTATTATAATAATTTTCAGTCCAGGTACAGTATTTTGCTTACCTGTAATACAAATTTCTGGTCAATGTACTTCTTTGCTATATTTGGTTGAAAATCGGGAGATTCTAAGAACCTCAAGAAAAATTCGTACACCAACTAAAGAAAAAAAAGTCTATTAGCATCAACAAATTGCCAAGGATTAGACGATTTACGATCAATGCTACAAGGCAGAAACTTTTACATTTCCTTCAAATGGGGCCTTTGACAGATTAGTGGAGTGATGTCACTCATTGGTTAGAGCACTCGCCTTACAAGCGAAAGACCTGGGTTCAATTCCAGGCGGGACAAAACATTGGGCAAGTTCCCTTACTCCAAACGCCTAATAATAATCCCTCAAAATAATACCTATATTCTGTGAAGAGCTTTGAAACGTCTAGAAGACGTGAAAAGCTCTATATCAAATGCAAGGATTACTATTATTATGCTGCTCTACATGTTTTGAGCTAGCTCCGTTGTCAATTTCGAATCGCATCCTATGAAATGCTAAGAAAATTATTTCAAGTTATTAAATTATCTTAATTTGCAGCGTGCTGAAAAAACAAATATTTGAAGCATAAGGTTCTAAATCAATCAAAAATAAGAGCAGATAGTCAGCAGTCATGCATTGTGTCATCACTGTTCATGACTGGGATGTCACGCTGCATGCGCACAGAAAGTTCCTCAGCTCCATCAACGCACACTGTGTTTAAAATCACGTTGCTGCACTTCAAAATGCTCCATTGCGCTTTAAACTACTGTTGCGCTGATGCAAGTTGAAGTGCGACAACAGGATTTCAAGCACCACAACTGATTTGGATGGGGTCATGTTGGGATTTGGAATTTTAAGGCAAGAAAATGTCAGGGTCCACAACCACGTCACCTTATAAGTCAATCAACATTGTAACTGGGTTTCTATTTTCCAAGTACCTGTAGATGAGGCCAAGCAGCTTCCAGGGTTGGTTCATCCTCTTCAGGATCAAACTCTGCTCCCGTGGGGTTAGATGATGGTGGTAATGTTCGAAACATATTCACTGCAAACTGAAAATAAGTTTGTTTAGTCATTGATAACTTTTAAGAACACAGTAAAATTACAGCCATTAATATACCGATAGTCGAATTTACCTTCTGGTCAACAAGTCTAAGGTATTTATTGAAATACTTGTAATTAGCTACAAAGGATTTGAGGTAAAGCTAATTTTATGGCTATGTTTAGCCATGAATCTCAGTGGAAGTTAAGCAAACTAGGCAGAGTAAATGGCTGCCAGTCGAGATCACTTATGGCCAAATTTAAGTGAATTGAAGCAAAGAACCATTCATAAAGCATGCAAGCCTCTCTTTCCAAATATACCTTTCCACACCACCCACCCTCCCCATAAAAAAATACAAAGACTTCTCTTTCCCCCATAATTATTTTGACCTCAAATAAATAAATAAATAAATAAATCTTAATTATGATGTATCACCTTATTACAGAAAATCATTTGAAAAGGCAAACGGGACTTTGGTTTCCAGTCTCACTGGAGAGAAACATCTCCCGACGATGCAGAACCTGCAGAGCACAGCACTGGAGTGTCAGCCTGGACTGAGGTCACATCTCCAATTAGGTATTTGAAAACACCACCATCTGATCTACAGACGTGAATACAAATAAGCAAGCCAAGCTGACACCGAAACTACAGGGATCCTGACTGCTTAAGTGTTTTTCCAGATTGCAGATGCTGTGGAAGCACCACCCACACATTAGCTGCACGGTTGTCACTCCTCATTGCTGCTAAGTTCTTGTAGCATCACTTTCTAGGTAGCTCTCAGAAAACAGTGGGAGCAGGACTATGGGCATCAACTACTTTTGGCTTAAGTATACAAGAATGTTTCCTTATTTCCCTTCCTCCCAACCCCTCACCCACCCATCCACTTTGTGGATTGTCCCACTTGAGACAAAATTAGGAAAACTTCCAAACCGTTCCAACACATTCAAAATCCAGAAGATAGAGCATGTTGGAAAATAAAAGCTCATTGACATGATCGGGCTAAATGAAAAATTGGAGGTCCAATGGCCTCAAATATTTATTCGTTAAATCGGCTAATATAATAGTAATTGTTTAATTCAATATAAAATTTATGGCTTAGAGAGAAATCCTGTGGCAACTTGTAAATGTTTTGAACTTGTGTCACATAAATGAAATGAAATTTTCAAAAGTAGGCAACTAGGATATTTCCTATATACACACACAGCAAGCTGTCATCTGAGAAAAAACTAAATGCAACCTCCTGAAACCAATTATATTTTATTGCAAAGCTAAATGCAATTTTTTATAATGAAGTCATGGGTGCATTACTGATAAAGTTGAAGCTTTGATAAATCAATACACCCGATCAAAACAACCCTCTTGTGAATTCACACATATATTTAACTAGAGAACATGATTTTTTATGTATAGTGCAACTCAGTTTGTCCAGCAACAGATCGACACAATAATATACATTAATTAATACTTGCATCAAACTTTCATTCTTTGAAGTTCAGATAAAAGGGTAGGACTTCAAAGTCAGTTTGGATCATAAAAGGAACCATTTAATAGTTATTCACGCTCGATAGGTACTTTATTTTTTATACATGTGTTCATCCTTTCCCTGTAGATAATTTAGTCCCAATCTAATCCTCATCTACATTGTAATAAACCTGGAAAAATTCACATGCCTGAACCATTCAATCATTTATTTCAATCTATTATCCATTAAAAACACTTCATGCGTGAATACCCAACAAAGTTCTTTACAAGTGGTCAACAGAAACCTTGGTATATTCATCAACAGAACACAACAATACTGACCATTTACGTAATGTTAGCCTGTAGACTACAGTATTGTATGCCCTGTTACCTGGATTCCATCCTCCCATTCCCCCTGCGGGTCAGAATCCAAGGGAACCAGTGCCAATACCCAAAATGCATGAATGAGTGTACGTAACTGTCCAGCGCCTTGGGATATCCTCCTGACGTGAAAGGCACCATACAAGTGCAATTTTATTGTTGTTGTTGTTTCAACAGCTGCCATCTTTGTGCCGTGCAGGTGTTACATTTGAAACGGATTCTCAATGGATCGACAAAAACAATTCCTTCCTGGTAGCAAGAAATGCTTACTTCAATATGGTACCTACACTATAGGTTTGCTTCATTTAGTTTGGTGTGGTTGTTGGGGGTGGTGGGGGGAGAATAGAGAAACAGGAAGGGTGGGATTGTTTTACACACTCCTGTACTGAGTTTTCCTGTGTTCATGCAGCTGCAAATTGGCTCTCAGGAAATCATCCACCCTATTGAACTTAATGGATCTGTTCTGGCTGTTCCCTTGAACAACAGCAGAGCAGAAGAGTGGCACATAGTCTATTAGCCCAAGGATTGGTGCAGCAAAGTAAGTTGGATAATTTTTCCATTGAGAAAAAAACATACTTGTATTAAAATTCCCTTTTCAGCTGATAATAAAATGGTGCATGAACTCTGAAACTAAGCAAAGTCCTGTAAGCTTAGTGATTAGAGCACTAACTTAATGCTTAGAGTACTCGTTTAATGGTTAGAGAACTCGCTTGGCAAGTAAGAGGACCTAGGTTTGATTCCCAAGAAGGGTAAAACACTGGGCAAGTTTCCTTACTCCACACGCTTCTGTTTACTGAGTAGTAAGTAGAAATCCGGTTGTTAGCCTGTTAGCAGATTGCTTTTCTGTGGGCAATAATTCCTTCAGAAAAAATAATAACAAATCGGTCACTCAAACTACAACGGTTTGTGGGACACTGCTGTGCGTAATTGGCTGCCGCGTTTCCCCCACAAAATACACAATCAATTCACTTTACAATATATCCTGTGAATCGCTCTGAGACATCTCAAAGACATGATACGGCTGTATATCAAATGTAAGGATTATTAATAGTGGCTTCAAAGACACCCAAGGTCATCAACTCAGTTTTATAATAATAATAATAATAAAAGAAGTTCATGGGATTGTCTTACTCAACTTCGTGTTGTGTACTTTTTTAAATGTTGGCAACAACTACTGTGACAGAAAGCAATCAACGGTGCACATTCAGTCTAATGACTCACTGAATAGGGTAGACATGAAACGGTGATCGACTGAGAAATACATTTTAGTGAATCACCCAACATTGTGCACCGTTATTAAACGACTTGCTATATTTGAGTAAACTCTTGGTTCTAGCCACACAAAATAATAAAGCTCCTTGCATACCAATACCATCCAGTTCAAATGAAAGAACTGGAGAAGGAACCTTATATAACTTTGGCAATAATTGCACACGATAAATGTTACGAAAACAAATCCACAGGCTCAGGCTGTTCGGAACCAGAATCATAGTGTGAAATGAGCTAAAGGGGGAAAATAAAAGACATGGCTTTCTAGATGCTATAATAAATTGGTTAATTCAACTCATGATTGTTTGTGGGGACACTGCTGTGCTCAATTGGCTGCTGCGTTTCGTCCACAAATACATAGTCAATTCACTTAACAGTATATTCTGTGAAGCGCTTTGAGACATCTAGAAGACGTGAAAAGCGCTATAATAAATGCAAGGATTATTAACAAAACTCAACCCTGAGGAATATTTCCTAACCACCAAACCCACCGAATAAACAACAACAGCTACTTTGGGTAACTTGATTTAAATAACTAAGATCTCACACTGATTATATTGGAATTATGTTGTCAGTCCAACAAACCCAAACCATCCCCGCAAGTGCACCACACAATACGTCTGACTACCTCTCCCAGCGAAACCTCAATAACCTCTAGCTCTGTCTGAAAGGTCATCGCGAGGTCATTTTGTGGGTAAGAATCTTTCTTGGAACTGACTTGTGCCATGTCAGCTTGAAGAAGACCAGGCAACAAGAGGCAGGATCCAGTCCCGCTTCAGAACAGTCTGCTGTTGCATTCTCCACACCAGCAAATTGTTGATCAGGCGATGGTCAGATTTCAAATGGCATCTGAGCCATGCGCCAAAACAATAGGATAGGCTCTTATCTACTACAGACGAGCGTGTTACTGACTGAGAAAAAGGCAACCTGACTGACCTCTTTCCAATTGTAGCAGCGATCACTATTCTGACCAGGGTTGGATACAGCAAATGTAAATATAAAACCCTAAGAGGTTGGGTGTGGGGATGGGGCAGGTAGGATACTCATTCCTCAGCGAATTGCCTAACGCTTATCCCAGGGTTGATCCCCGTAACGTGCTGCATCAGCCAATCTTAGAGGAGTCCTGTAGCTCAATGGTTAGAGCACTCGCCTGGCAAGCGAGAGACATAGGTTTGATTCCAGTCAGGGCAGGGCTAAACCGTGGGCAAGTTTCCTTACTCCACACGCCTAATAATAATCCCTCCAAAAATAAACGATAATAAATTAAGACATTTTCAATCCACGACTGTTTGTGGGAATACTGCTGTGCGCAACTGGCTGCCGCGCTTTGCCCACATATATACAGTCAATTCACTTTACAGTATATTCTGTGAAGCGCTTTGAGACGTCTAGAAGACCTGAAAAGCGCTATATCAAATGCAAGGATTATTTATTATCTCAGTCAGGGTGGGTGAGGCAGCACCTCTCTGTCCCTGGCCTAGAGAGAAGAGCCAGGGTTCTGACCCCTAATAAGCTACCCGATGCTGGAGAAGATCATGCAGATACCAGGGAGGATTGCACTGGATTTGAGTTGAGATGGTCTCATTCTTCCCTTTCACCCCTGCGCGAATCGAAAAGCCTAACGACACGGAATGTATACCCACGTGCCAAATGGTTGCTTGAAATTATTCACAGTTCATAGGTGTATCGATTCACAGACTTTGTAGGTTCTTGAACAGGTGCTGCAAACAAATGCGAATCTCCAATCATTTAGCAGATGTGTTACGCCTAAATCCTCTTACAAAGCAGAACAGTTATGTAGCTTTCTGCAAATTGCAAAGCTGTCGATTATCTCTGCTCACGAAGCTGACTTTTTTTTAGTAGAGTGTTTTTTTTAATATACCATTTGCAAAACATTTTATTCGATTCGCTGAACAAGAGATGATCTGCTCAGCTCTCTCTCTTGTAGTAGAAAAAGTTCCAATGAGAACCATCTGTCCATAACAGGCACCAGGCTGTTCACTGGGAATTACATTATTTAGATGAGTTCAGCAATGCACACAACAGATAAAAGCTGAATCAAGCGTTGCATTTGCAAAAAAAATACAGATTTGTCAGCACTCGATTTGAACCCAGCAGAGTGGCAACACTCCATTATGGTTTCATGGCAAGCACTTGAGAATGGAACTGGAGCTTGTTCCCTGGCCTTGACTACAGTTGTTAAGGCATGAGTTAGCAGCACTGTACATTCACTAGTAATGTAATGCTGCAGGGTATTATTCTCAATAGGCTTTCAGCGACAAGTAAATAAGAAAGCATATGTTAAAATGGTGGAACTGGAAATGTATGTTGGAAAAAAATAGTGCAAAAATGCTCATGCTCCGTCAAACGCCGTGACGTTTTTTTTTGGGGGGGCGGGGGTTTGATCCGCACACAAAACACAACAATAGCAAATGACTTACCACATGGACTACTTCTGGGTAGATGGGTTCTGTGATTACATTGCGATTGTGGGTGATGTATTCCACCATTTCGCTTAAAGCCGCCCTTTTTACTTCCTTCCATTTTAAATCGCTAAGTGGATCAGCAACAAAGTCGAAGAGAACACAGCACTGACGCAGTTTCTGAATAAAAAGCTTTTCTTGTTCGGCTGCAGGGACATCTACGAGAAGAAAATAAAAAGAATAATCAAAGTTTCAACCTTTTGAAGATCAAACGCAGACGGATAGTAGTTTTCTCCACCGTAAACAATTGACATTTCATTCTAAACGCACATCGTGAGATCGGAATAAATATGAATTAGTCTCTGAATTTCTTTGCCCCTCCTCCCTTCCTTTTCATGTGGACTAGGATGCTGAGTGTACCAATGTCTCATCACCAGTTTACTTGCTGGACAGACATTTGCTGTTTTCCAAGCTGTTGCTTTGTCAGCTTGTGAGACAAGTGATAGACATATCTATGAATTAACACGGTATTCAAGTTCTGGTTGGATTTGACTTCTCATGAAATATCATGGAGATTACCGATATTAGGCGGAATTGGGAAAGACATGAAACAAGTGCCTGAAGAATTGAAAGATTTATTAGTCTCTCATTTAAGGGCATGAGTCCTGTAGCTCAGTGGTTTGAGCATTCATCTTACAAGCGAGAGACCTGGGTTCATTTTCAGGCAGGGCGAAACCTTGGGCAAGTTTCTTTACTCCAAACATCTAGTAATAATCCCTCCAAAACAACGATAAATTGGTCATCCCAATCCACAACTGTTCGGGCGACAATGCTGTGCGCAATGGGCGACAATGCTGTGCGCAATTGGCTCCCATATATAAACAGTCAATTCACTTTCCAGTATATTCTGTGAAGCTCCTTGAGACGCCCAGAAGATGTGAAAAACGCTATATCAAATGCAAGGATTATTGTTATGAGGGAGACCAATGTTTTAGTGATTTAGCCATTGCCTACAAAGGGAGTGAAGATGATGAAATTATATAACAGGAGATAGGATGGAGAGAACAGAGCCCTTGTGAACAAATGAATTACTGTACATGGAACCAAAAAATCAATCAACTGCAAATAGACATGAGAGATTCAAGAGCAAACATCAAATTTGGGGAAATCCAAAGAATTTTAGTTGAGACCATTCACTAACAAAATCCATAACAGCTTCACTAGACTTGCACTTTAAAACGATTTCAGTGCGTTTCAAAGCAGATTAAAGACTGCTATTTTGCAAAGGGATCCCAGCAACAAGCTTGATATTAAAGCTGATAGAAAATCATTCCTCTGGCTCCACTCGCCACCCTTACTCTCTCACTCCCTATTCATTATTAACAAGAACAATTAGCAAAAATGTTTTCCATTCACTGAGGCTTTCTTAATAACCATTAATTCTGCACGTAAGAAGTACCATCTCAGCAGGCCTCAAAGGCCCAGGAGATATTCAATTTGTCAATGAACAGATCACCAAAATATTATATATATATATATACACACACACTTTAAGAGTACTGTGAAATTATTTATTACCAAGACTTGCAGGATATTTCATGCTGGTCTACTATTACGTTAGTAGTAAAATGAATCTGGGATCTCTACAATTAAAAAAGTACAAAAAAAATTAACAAAATATGATCTTGTGGTATTGTAATTATATATCATAGCCTTATTAGTTCTTTCCAATGCTCCAGTTTCACGGTTAATTTAAACGTTTTCACCCATTATACATAAAAAAGCATGTTAAATTGACAAAAGAAAACTGATAGACAAAAAGAATTGAGCAACCCATACAACTTGAGTTTTAAAATGATCGCTGTGATCTTTCAGAAGTCATTCATGCAATTCTAATCCTGGCTGCAAAGATAGCAAGTATGAATTCAAAACAAGCCATTTTAAAATCCATTTGCCATGACATTCAATAACAGGCTACTTTATGGTACGTCAAATAATGTGGAAATCAACAGGATTGTCAAAGCAAACCTTACAGGATGTGAAGTTACAGTCAATTAATGCTTTCAGCAGGGTTGCTAGGTGACCAGCGATGGCAAAGCCCTCCATATATGTGTTGCAAATTTACATTGGCTTCTGAAAACAGCTGATAGTTTGAAGTTTGAGAATAATTGCACTCCAAGCCAGAAGACTACTTCCTCCCCACCCCCACTACCCCCCACATTTGAATTGCTTAAAGCCTGAATTAAGTTCCTCTCTGATCCAAAAGTCCTCTTTGCCCAGCAGCAATATCACAGACCATCCATGGAACTCGACGGGTTAGAACTTGGGAGCTTTTAGACTTTGTGGGCATTTCTTGAGAGAATTGTGGTCATCCTAAGTATTTTCAACATTCCCTTCCAAGGGAAAGCGAGTGAAGTAAACTGTCTACGATATACAAGTAAACTCAAAAACCTTGCGCTAGGCAGAAAAAAAGTCCTTCAGAGATAACCCATAGCAGACTTTTAATAGGTTGACATTTTAGGTACCGGTAAGTTTTCTATTTATCCCAGTTGGAGTGTGAGGAAGCAGACATCAAAAGACTAGATCTTAAGGAAGTTCTAAACTTCACACAGAAAGAAGATGCGAATCCCTGTAGCTCAGTGGTTAGAGCAATCACCTTACAAGCGAGAGACCTGCGCTCGATTCCTGGCAGGGCGAAACCTTGGGCAAGTTTCCTTACTCCACATGCCTGATAGTAATCATTAAAAAAAATGGTTATTTCAATCCACAACGGTTTTGTGGGACACAGCTGTGTGCAATTGGGTGCCATATTTTGCCCACAAATATACAGTTCATTTACTATACAGTATATTCTGTGAAGTGCTTTGAGACGTTGCGAAGACGTGATAAAGTGCTATATCAAACGCAAGGATTATTATTATTAAGATGCAATGCAGAAGTGGAACAAAAAAAATTAGCGATGTTAGAAAGGTCCAATGTGAAATGTGCATTAAAGCAGTTTTGCTGTCAGATGTCTCATCAGCAACTGCTAATGGAGACAAGCCATTCTGTTAAAATGTTGTTACATTACATATGTATTGATGAGCATAATGATGTTGTTATGTTACATGCGAGTTAATCTGGATTTTGGAATAAGCGGCACAATTACTAAATTTGCAGATCACACTAAAGTTGGGAGTGTAGCTAACAATTTGAGAGGAAAATTTGGAAAAGTGCAACCACGTTTCCTACTTAAATTTATTCTGCGCAGTCACTCTGGTGAACTGTAACTTAACACATCAGTCTGTTAACAAAAAAAAGTGTTGCATTAACCTGCGTTGGGTTTACCATGTGACGCTTTAGTGAAGGATTTCAATTAGAAACCTTCTGCACTACTATTTTTGTCAACACCCTGTAATTTATTTTGTTTATACTATCAGCACCTGCGATTCCATTCTCTAAAGGATCTTTGTTCCATTTCCACTTGACCAGCCTGTTATATCCACAGATGGTAAAGCGCAAACACAATGGAAACAAAGCGCATCTTCATATGCCCCTAAATCAAAAGCTAAGGTGCCCACTTTCTTCCATTTATTTTTACCCAGCGAACCAACAATCCATCCTCTAAACAAAGGCAAGTGGAATGGCAAGTAGGTACGTAAGTAAGCCTTAGATGACTAATTCTCCTCCGGAGCTTTTAAAATAATGCACATGTCATTTTTTCTTCTCCCATTGCTGAATCTCGAGTCTCTTCATTATCAGGAACCTTTCACAAATGGTAAAAAAAAATGGCGTGAATCCCAACTCTCTGCAAAAAGTTGGAAGAAAATTAGCTGGAGACAGAGGAACTCTTTCCAATATTCCCTCTTTCCTTTAAATGTAGAACAGCAGCAAAAGATGCTGGTGCCCCCATTGCGTTGTACAACCACACAACTCCCTTCATTTCTTCCAGGAATGATGAGTAATCAAGATTGTTGGCAAGTTACGGGTGAGGGGAATAATCAGAAATGAGGATCTGCAAGCCAGTTACGTTTAAAAATAAACTGGAATTCCATTTGTGCCCTTTGCTTCTGGTGTCAAGGTTTGCAGTTCTCACAAGTTTTGATATGCGACACATCAAGTGCCTTCAAACCCTGAGCACAACAGCAACAGCACACTCAAACCAGTTGTGTGTGTTACTTTTTTGGGGAGGGGTGGTGTGGTGGGGGGCGGGGAAGGGTGCGGGGGAAAGGAAGATTGGATTGCTGCTGATTAGCCTCAGGCTGGTGAGAAGCATCTGCTTTCATTAAAATCAATAGTCATTCCAAGATGCACAAAGGCCAGCGCTCAGCTCACATCCCCAAAGCAACAGGTCGTCTCAAGATCAAAATTATTCTACGAAACAAGAATCTCCAATAGATCAATCCATATTTTTAAAATAATTTTTCCTGCACGCATTCCCCGAGCGTTCACAGCCGTGCTAAAATTCATACCCGCAATTAAAAGCGTTGCTTGGAAGTGCAACGGCCACAATAATGACTTCAACAACAGCTGCAATAACTTTTATGGGTCTGCTGAAAACATACATTATAGAAATCTTTGCCGCTGCACTAAAAATGAAACAGAAGCTAATGTTTGGAAAAGAAAAGACCAAGAACAATGGAACTCTGACACTATATATCACGGCTGAGCAGGAAATGGTGGGGGAGTGGAAAGTGAATAAGTAATACACAAAATGGCAAAATCTCTTTTCAACTATTCCTTGAAATAGTAGTTAGATCTTACTTTATACAAAAGAGAATTTTTTTTCGCTAAGCTCCGCAAATGTCATACCATTGTTTCACCAACTTGCGAACAAAAATAGCAACCATTTCACAATACTTTAAATAGTATCCATAGCTGGGAACAGGTTGAATTAAGTAAAATTTATATAGCCTATTGTGGAGTTTTAAAAGATATCAGTGGTTAATTGCATCACAGTTACATGCCAAACAAACACTTCAGCGCTCACGCTTTTCACCTAGAGAATTTTATACAAATGAGCATTTCTTTTTAAAAACTTTTTAAAAGAAAATAATGCAAACAACGAGAATTGATCCAACACTCAATCAAATGGGACTGAAATTCTAAAATCAAAGCTTCACAATTAAACGGGTTTACAATGGCGTTAAAACCTACCACAGCGCTGAGACAGACAGATCCAACAGTGATCTCATTTGTATTAAACATTGGTGCTATTTTTTGCCGGGTGCAAATTTATTGCAGTGTTAATAGATTGCTACTGTTTCACACCTCTCAAAGGTTATATCACGAATGACATTGGCTTGGGAACAAACCAGTCGTTAGCTGAGTGTAACTGGAAGGAAATTACTACGTCATACAGTATTTTAAAAACCTAATAAAACCCTCCAGGTAAAAAGTGTCTCCAAAACACGAGTTTCCAGCATGATTGTTTTCAGGAAGAACGAAAAAAAAGATATACTGTAACAACTACATCACGTTTGGTGAAAAACAAAATTAATCAGCTTACAGGTCACATGAATGAATACATAAGCAGTTATCAGTGTACTATAACCAGTTTCTATATTGTAAATTTATTTAAACAGTAATGTACGTGCTTGACACGCATTCTTGAACAAGTTGCACAATGCAATGAAAGTTACATGGCAGTTAGATAGGCAGAATGAGGGTCTGAGATAAGTTTCTTTCGGTTGTGTTATTTGCTTGCTAACAGCAATAAATCTTGCTTTGGTAGCAATCTAGTTTGTGTTGTGTGTTGAGAAGTATATTGTGCTATGTTTCCATTTTCAAACGAAAGCCCACTGACTTTTGAGGGCATTCTGACATTTGGTAAACATCTGTTGAAGCGCTTAAGGTACTGTGGTGACAAGTTTGTGTTCAAGGACAGACTAAAAATGGCTTTAAAATCCTTTGCTACTGGCAAACTATAAATATCTTAACAATCACGCACAATGCTTTGGAATTCCATTATTCCTTTTCACCAGGAAACATTATGTTCTGTCTTGGATAGTTACCCAAACACTTCTCTGTTGCTATCGTGACAACTACAGTGGATCAGGATAGAGAGAGAGAAAAAAATAACACATTTTAGCTTTCAGTAAGTACATTCAAACCACCATTCCTTTTCCGCCTCACTATTTCTCTCTTTCCACCCACTCACAATCGACTTGGATGACAATAGCCGTGCAGTGACCTGTTTTAAGGGAGATTACCAATTTCAAGTGATTCTGTGTACTTACTAGAAGGAAACTGGATTGACACTGCCCAAACTTAGTTCACATAAGACACTTAGCCAGGATATAAGTCGTCATGTCAATATAGAGTCCAGAGGTAATAGACCAGAATCCCTGGATTGTTGCAACACTTAAAACCAGCGCCAATGCCATTTTCTATCGGTGGAGATAATATTGAGGCGTGAATTTTTAATTTGGAAAACACACCCTGTTTATGCAATTCAAAAATGAGTCAGCAGCTTCAGATTTTGTGAGAAAACACAAGCAAGCAGCAAGTACGAGATATAACATGTCTCAGACTGCCCTCCACTTAGTTCCGAGAAATACTGCCTCCATTCACATACTGCGATACGTTAATATTTAGATGCAGGTAAAATCTGCGATTTCCCACTAGAACAAACTCTTTTCAAATTTCTAAGCCAAGGAAACAAACTGGTTTCCCAATGTTTCGCAATAAAACACAGCCTCCCAGCTCCCCGAGGTTTGCAAAACAAATGTATGCATACTGAAACAAATCTTCCTTTGCTCATGTGGCTTTAAATGATAGCCCTGCAACTGCATAATAGTACAAATTCCAAGCCCAGATTGAGTTTCCTTATATTTTTAAAAGAACATAAGTCAGCATAAAGTCTCCTGGCATGATAATGCATCCAAACTTAATATTGTAATAATAACTAAAATGGAGAGCAGAGTATTGTAAAAGATGATGTTCCCCTGGATTCAGAAGCGATTGTTTACAATATTTTCAGCCTGATCTCCTCCATTGCCTTTCTTCCATCTTAGTTGAGTATTCTTCAGGTGACACGGCTGAACTTTCCATAGCATCAGTCGACAGGAGGCAGGCTCATCAGGACAAGCTGCTCTTACTTATGTTGCTTTGGTGTTTGAGATGGAATGCTCTCCCACACTGCGCTGCTATATACAGCAACACACATGAAAACTAATCTCTCTCTTAGACACAATCTGGCGCAGAATAGCTTTTTGAAAACACCACGATAATTCAACATTCAAAACGGGTTTAGAAACTATGGAAGGGAAAATTAAAACAAATCCCATCTTTTTGAAATGCAGAACGACAGTGTGCCTGCATACACAATTAAGTGTAGTTCTAATAATCCTTGTATTAGATGCAGAGACTCATCAAGTCACTGAGACGTCTCAAAGCGCTTCAGAATATACAGTGTGAAGGGTAGTGACTAGAATATATCGTAAAGTATAGGGACTGTTTACTTTGTGGTCAAAACTCGGCAAACAGTTTTCAGGTACTTGTTGGTACTTTTTAGATGAGCGATTCTTATAAAGCTTTGCATGCCTTTTAAAAAATATATATACAGGTATAACTAATGTCCCCGAATCCTCCGCTCCACCCTCGGCGGCCGGGCCTTCAGCCACTAGGCCCAGAGGCTCTGGAATTCGCTTCCTCACTACCTTCGTCTTGCCCCCTCTTTTCTCAGTTTCAGGTCCCAGCTGAAGACCTTTCTCTTTGACCGCGCCTTTGGTCACCTTTCTACCCCTGCCCCTGGCTCGGTCCCAGGATCCGCTATTGTGAAGCGCTCTGAGACACCGTCCGGCATGGAGGGCTCTATATAATCAAAGTTATTGTTGTTCCACACAGTTTGCCACTGATTCTTTTCTCAGGGTGACATTACCCCCAACAGCATGTTTTAAAATTGGTCTTATGTGATATTTTAATTCCCACATCAGTCACCTTTGTAAATTTGCCAATTCTAAGGATTTTTGTACCTTGGACTCACTCCCACACAAGAAATGGGTGGTTGAAGCTGCCAGATTAACATCACTTACACCCAAAATAAATCTTTCATCGTAGTTAGGTTGGAATTTTATGCAGGTCTGAGATGTAGGTAAACAAAAGTTAAAAAAGCAATTCTTGAAACTTCCAATACACAAGCAATGTTGAATGAATAATAATCCTTACATTTAATGCATAGTGCTTTTCAGGTCCTCTAAAATATACTGTACTGTAGAATAGCTTCACAGAATATACAACAACATCAACTAACAAAATTACATTTATAGAGCGCCTTTCATGTTGGGAGGACGTCCCAAGGCGCTGAAATATACTGCAAAGTGAATTGACTATGGTTTTCGGGTGAAACAAAGCAGCCAATTGTGCACAGCAGTGTCCCACAGATAGTCATGGATTAAAATGACCTCTTCTTTTTTTGGGGGGGATTACTATCAGGCGTGTGCAGTAATAGAACTTGCCCAAGTTTTCTTTCTCCCAGACTGAAATCGAACCCAGATCTCTCGCTTGCAAGACGAGTGCTCTAACCACTGAGCTACAGGACTATTTAAGCAGTTAAAAATACAAGTAGCAATTAACACCCCAAAGTAACAACTAGATTTTCCCCCCAAAAATTCTGCCCCCCTCACATTCCCGAAAGGTACTGACCATCTAGTATCCGTCCTTCGGTTATCATAGCTAAATGACCAATCTTCACATGTAGCCCAGAAGGTGCATCAGCTATTCAAACGTGGAGAGCATTGCAAGTAAATTTGATCCTGGTATCACCAAAAATCTTAATGTACACTTTCAACTAGGTAACAATGAAGAGCAAACTTCTTTGTGATTTTCTCTCCCTTCAAACACAAAGGCCTGCTTCAGTGGCCCAAATCAGCACAGAGTTGGAGAGATACTACGCCCCATTTCGCATTGTGATCTCCCCTTATCCACCAGATCAGAGTGGAGTCCTGCGGCTCAGTGGTTAAGAGACCAACCACTGAGTTAAGAGACTCGCCTCATGAGTGAGAGACCTGGGTTTGTTTCCCGGACAGGGCAAAATGTTGGGCAAGTAACTTTCTCCACACATATCTGTTTACCTAGCAGTAAGTAGGGCCCGGTTGTTAGTCGATTCCGCGGATGATCATTAGTCGATTCCGCGGATGATAATCCTTAAAAGAAGTAATAATTTGGTTACTCAATCCATTACTGTTTGTGGGACATTGCTATGCGCAATTGGCTATTGCATTTCACCCACAAATATACAGTCAATCCGCGTTACACTATATTCTGTGAAGAAGAGCTGTGAGGCACTTAGATGTAAAAAGCGCTATATCAAATGCAAGGATTATTATTATGAAGAATTTGAGTCATTTAAATACAAACTTTGTATATGCTAGATACACTAATGAATTAAAAGTATTGGTTTCTGAGACTTCCCCTTCAAATTGCTGGAAAATATTTTGTCTAAAACAGGGAAGGCAAATAAATATATATGAAAGGCCCAAAAGTCTGCATTTTATATAAACAACAGGAAAACAACAAAATTACACTTGCATAATGCCTTTCACGTCAGGAGGATGAGGACTGTCCAATGTGTTGGACAGTCACTGTGTCAGACCCAAGCTGGGGACAGGGTGGGGAGGGATTAGGAGTTGCCGATGAAAACTATCAAAGAAGACAGTTTTGAGGTGGGACTTGAAGGAGGCCAGGGAGGGGGCGAGACGGAAGGACTGCGGGATGGAGTTCTAGAGGTTCGGGGCAAAGTGGCTGAAGGCTCGCCCACCAATGGTTGGGCGGCTGGGACGTGGAGCACGCTGGGCGGGCAGGTTGGTAAGTGGTTAGAAGGTCACAGATGTAGGGTGTTAGGGTGGGGCGAGAGTGTGGAGGGCTTTGAATGTGAGGACCAAGATCATAAAATCATAAGCTAGTTGCATAAACTTTGATGGAACTCATCTAATCATACTATTTCCTCTCTTAATAAATTCACACTTAAAATATCAAACACCTGTGTGAGGTGCTATGAGCCTTACATAATGGTATTTCTCTGTAAATTTCATGTGTTTAACAAATTTATTGGGAACATTGTCTGAATCTTGATTTATCAGTGCATCAATCGAGTTACTCTTCATATTAAAAAAAACTGAAGCTACAATCGTACTTTTAATTGCTTTTTTTTAAAACAAAGGTTCACAGGATGGCTTTATTGCATTTTTTTTCAGTATCAATTCTTTGATCATGCAAATTGTGTGCATAAACTACTGACTTTTGCTCATGGATTCATGCCAGAACCAAAACCCAGGGAACAATGTTCTGAGACCAGCAAGCCACATACAATAACCAACATTTATATAATTGACTTTTACAAGAATCTTAACAAACTAGTGGTGAGAATTTTTTCAACATAAAAAAGCATTCGCTTATCAAGTGCCCGTCTATAAATAGGACACTGTACAAAAGGATCACAAAATACATTTGAGATGTGAAAGTACTTTTGACTCGAGATGCAAATTCGACAAATTTATTTCTACTATCTTGTTAAAACGTCTTCACCACCACCGTAATAGGAATCCATAGAACCCAAAGCAGACGGAAGACAAAAGTGCCCTTGACGAGCCTGATGCAAGTGGCTTTCAGAATTCCCAAGCGAATAGGAATGCTTTACTTCCCTGGGTAGTTGCTACACTTTTTTTTTTGCAGCAGACAATAAAAATTCCAAGCCACCCCAAAAAAATGCATAACTGAAAGGCGTGCGGATCAATTCGGAGAGTGCATATTTGGGTAGAATGCTTGTACATTAACACCTCACACCAACACACACACACACACACACAAAACAACACATTTTGGTGCATCTTTGTATCTCAGAAAATCCTTGGCGGGCAGAAAAAACCTTTACAATGGGAAAGTGGAGAAAGAGCTGATTTTTTTTTCATACGAATAAGTAACCAGATCTCCCCCAAACACCATGAAAAGCTAAACTTTGCTACCCTGCGCCCCCCACCCACCCCCTCTCCCAATATTCTCCTGAAGGCCAATGATCTCACTTCCTCTGACATCAGTAACGCTTGGGTTGACTCTGCTGATCGTGGGGGGGCTGTGTGTGTGTAGGGGGGTGTGAAGGGGGGGGGGGGGGGGAAGTGAAGGGGAGTGTGTGGGGGGGGGGGTGAAGGGGGGGGGGGGGAAGTGAGTGTGGGGGGGGGGGGTGTGAAGGGGGGGGATGTGGGTGGGGGGGGTGGAGGGTTGAGGAGAGAAATGGTGGGGGGGGGGTGGGGGTGATGACAGCAGTAAAACCAGATTCAAGCTGGATCTGTAAATGCTTCACTGAATAATGAAAAAAAACCTTTGAATCTATATTCATTGCAGTCTGGGGGTAAACTCTCTCTCTCTCTGTGCGTGCGTGTCTCTCTCTGTGCGTGTGTGTGTGTGTGTGTGTCTCTGTCTCTCTCTCTGGCGTGGCTACTTTTTTGAAAATAAAAACTGCTTTTTTTATATAGATATATACATAAAAAAATAAAGAAAGGGACGAGAAAGTGAAGCTAAACTAAGCCTTCCCACAGAAACCAGGGCCTTCCTTATCTCAATCTCATCTCACAATAGCAGCAGCGCGAAGAAGACGACCAGCGGAGTCACTCACACATACATTTCCCCCCCAGTGTCACACACACACTATATATATATATATATATATATATACACACATACATATACACACTAGACCAACCCACCTCGAAAATGTAGAAGGGCCACAGGCTGGAAAGGGCCGTTGGAACTGGCTGCGTCCACCACCATCCTGCTGCCAGCTCTGTTACATGTCAACATGGAGCCTGCACCAACCAGCGGAGCCTCTCAAGGCGAGAACGCGGCCTCCATTTTAGCACAACACACACACACACACTCACTCACAGAAAATGAAGCGAGCTAACCTCACTGTGAAGGGGTTGGGGGAGGGAGGGAGGAGAGGCTATCGTTAGGTGATGTCAGCAACCCATATAGAGAGCTGATTGGGGAGGGGGGGGGAGCTCTGCCGACTGACAGAAAGTTAACACTTTGCAAACTGCGAATACGGAGGGACGACGACGACTACACAACATTGCCGATTGGCCCGCCGTAAAGGGCCGGCCATTAGAAGTCTGTACAGTACGTTTATTGATCGGATTTACTTGGTCGAGCCTCTGTTCACCCGCCAAGTTTTTTTTGTGGGGGTGGGGGGGGGGTGAGAGATTAAAACTAAAGCAAACAGCAAAGCCCCCCCCCCCCCCTCCCTCAGAAACTGGCAACGAAAAATATATATATTATTGAGAATCCTTTAAATACTCTGTAATCCGAGGCAATATGTGCGCGCGGCACATTTATTGCTGATTGGCGTTGGGGGCCTTTGCTGTTTGTCATCTCCTCTGTCACTCATTTTGTTCTCTCACTTCTCACCCCCCCCCCGCCCCCCCCCCCCCCCCCCCCCGCCGCCTCTCACCGTCAGGAACAATAAGGCACGTTCAACAATGTTAAGTCTTTTTTTTTAATGATTATGATAATAATCGATATATTTATTTTTAAAACGAGAGATCAGCAAGAAAAGTCAGATTTTTAAATGTTCCGGGGGGGGGTTAAAGAAAAACGAGGAAGAGAAAAATGCCGTTTATTAACGACTTCAGAGTTACCGTGTGCTGTGTGTTGTGGTTCAACTATTCGCAGGAAATTTTTTTGCAAACGCCGGCAGTTTTGGTGTGTTTTTTAGCAGATTACATCCCTGTGTTCCACCCACCACCTGAAGCTTTACCCCCCCCCCCCCCCCCCCACACCCACCATTTCCTCAACGAGCTCCTGACCACCGAGAAATGGTTAACTTTGGGTGACTTTAGGAGGAAAAACTGAACAAAAGAAAAATGCATTTCCTTTTTTGCCGGAATTTCAAGAGTTTCTAAAAAGGAAGCAACAACGCCCTGAAAACGTCAGCTTCGAGCCTTTATTATTATACCCCCCCACACACACACACACACACACACATTGTTGGGACACTTTTGAAGCGCTCTGAGGCGCTGTCCGGCGTGGAGGGGCGCTATATAAATCGAAGTTGTCGTTGCTGTTGTTGTTTTAAAGTCACATCAGACAGTCATACCCCTCGTCAATCGTTTGGTTTGGCTTGCTTCAAAAAACCTGCTTCACAAACCAAATGCAAGGATTATTATTATTATTTATTGTTCTTTAAATTTCAATTAAATTGCTTGCTGCTTTCCAAAACGGAAGCGCTGGAATCAACAACAACAACAACAAAATTACACTTGTTATAAATTAGCGCCTTTCACTGTCAGGAGGAAGTCCCAAGGCACTGGACTCAGTGTTTCAGACCCAGAGCTGAGAGTTTCACAAGGAAGAGATTATTTGTAATTTAGGGAAGGGTGCCGAGGGGGGAGGGGGGAAGGAACAGATAGAGACTACTGTATATGAAATAGAATAAAAAATAATGAATGGGAAAGTAGAATAGCAATTGTATAAACAAATGTTTCGTTATGTGTACGGGAGAAATCTTGTACTGTTATAATAATAATACTAATCCTTGCATTTGATCTAGCGCTTTTCACGTCTTCTAGACGTCTCAAAGTGTTTCACGGAATCCCCTGTAAAGTGAACCGACTACAATTATGGGCGAGATGTTATGCGGATTATCTGCAGACTCTGCTCTGAGGTGCCAACCTGCGTGGAGGGTACTGTACACGTGCAAGTTGTTGTTGGATGGTTATTATAGTAATCAAGCTACCCTGACATTTCAGCAACTTTTATTTCTACGTTACTTTCGAGTGAGCTGAAAATATAGTCTGTAGGCCCAGACCTGGCAATAGGCTTTAAGGGTTAAAAATAAAATGCTGATTTTAAAAAGTTGCACTGGAAGGAAGGTAGCACCCGCAACATTTGTGGAAAAAACCCAGCACATTCTTCAATATGATTTGCTTAATCAATAATGAATGGATCTGTGCAGTACAATACTTGGTCCACTGGGACCACCCTAGCCATTAGGTTTTCGCAGCTTTTAAGAACATAACTGCACACTGAAATCTCATTGATGGACAAACATTATCACCAGGGTCTTGAATTACTGCGCACCTAACGATTGATGAATATTGTAATTCTACCAATTCAAGGACCTCTCTTATCTTCCGCCTCCTCTACCCACCAGAGGATATTTAACTACATCTAATCTGTCTTGAAGGGTTTCGAACTGAATAGATGGTCCCAGATTCAAACCCAGAATGTTCTGTTCTTTCGACTAGTCTCAACAAACTAACTACCTGGAATGTTACAGTGTCATCATGCAGAACACCGTGATTAACACATGGAAACAAAAACTAAAACCAAACTTTCATTTGTTACTTTCAAACATGAATATGTACCGTAAATACCCGCGTATAAGGCACACTCGCGTATATGGCGCAGCCCCCACTTTTGACCCTTTGTGAAAAAAAACGGAAGCATTTTCAATGAAAATGCCGGCAGAAGGGATGGAGGCAGAAGAGACAGGTAGATAGGGAGAGAGGGAGGCATGCAGGCAGGGTAGGCAGGCAGGAAGGGAGGCAGGCAGTGAGGGAGGGAGCGAGGGAGACAGGCAGGCAGGGAGAGGGAGGCAGGGAGGGAGAGAGGGAGGCAGGCAGGCAGGCAGCCAGGGAGGGAGGGAGAGAGGCAGGCAGGCAGGCAAGGAGGGTGGGAGAGAGAGAGGGAGAGAGGCAGGCAGGCAGGCAGGGAGGGAAGCAGGCAGGGAGGGTGGGAGGCAGGCAAGCAGGCAGGGAAGGAGGGAGAGAGAGAGAGAGAGGCAGGGCAGGGAGAGAGAGCGGCAGGGAGGGAGGCAGGCAGACTGGGTTAGGCAGAAGGCAGGCAGCAAGCACAGCACTGAAGTCCGCTGCTGCTGCCGCTGCCCGGGCGGCCGAGGCCGAAGCCCCGTCACCCACTCCCCCCAACCCCCGCCGGACACTGACCAAACCCCGGCTGACAGAGCGCCGGCCGCCCCTCCTGTTTACTGTATTTCCGAGGCTCAAAATTTCTTGTACCTGCGTATAGGGCGCACCCCCAACTTTCGAGATCTTCCGACGTCCAAACAATTGCGCCTTATAAGCGAAGATATACGGTATATCGGTTTTCTAGCATCTCACAGAACTTTTATCCTTTTATCAGAGAACTATGGTATCAAACCCTCAAGCTGAACACATTGCATTTTATAAGGCCTTAAGCATATTTAAGTAGCATTTTATTGGGTTAAAAAAAATCTTCTCCCTTCCCAAAATGTTTTCCATTGACTTTCAGCTTTATAAATTGTTAACCCGTGTTCAATGTGTGGATTTACTGTAATTAACACAGTTAATGTCTGCAAAATGGCACAACGACAATAAAATTACATTTTGATTATAGCGCCTTTCATATCGGGAGGACGTCCCAAGATTAGGCCAGACAGATTTCTTTTTATTCAACATTGAACAAAAAACAGGCCATTCAGCCCAACTAGTCTGTGCCAATGTTCATAGTCCATGTCTCCACTCCTCCCTCTAAACCCATGTCCCATATCCCTCAATCCCTTCTTCCTTGTGGATTTTCACTGACACATACAGTAGGTATTACATGTGGTCTGTGTTGTAAACATTTTATACAGTGTACATAGTATGTATTTCAAGAAGACTGAATGCATATGTGATGCAGCATAATCACAAGCTTCCCAATCACAAAAAACCTCTTGTGGTCTAGGAAAGATATTACCAGAACTTGTTGTATTATTGCCCTATAATGCTCCCATCAATTTATTAATCTAGGTCAATTGGCATTTAAATAGCATGTGTGTCAACAAGAGCATAAGGTACACATCCCGGTTATTCTGCATACGCAATAAAGAATTACTTTCCCCATGAGCCAACATTTTTAAAATAATAGGTGAAACATCTGTCCTCCGGCTCTCACCATCAGCAAGGACTCGCTTTAATCTTGCCAAACCCTAGACGTGACGGCCACCAATCATTTTAGAGGAAAGGAAGTATCCAACCCACAAACGTCCCCAGACCTCTGCCAAATAAAACAGAATCTAGTAAAAATTTCCCCACCAATGTCAAGTGTTGATAACCACCAAATACTCACACTCCCACCACACTCAATCCAAACAGTGAGCCATGATATCACCAAGCACTTGTGAGTATAATAATCCTTGCATTTGATATAGCGCTTTCCACATCTTATCAACGTCTCAAAGCGCTTCACAGAATGTCCTGTAAATTGAATTAATTGTATATTTGTGGGCGAAAGGCAGCAGCCAATTGCGCATTGCAGTGTCCCACAAACAGTTGTGGATTGAAAATGACCAATATTTTTAGTATTAGTATTTTTAGTGGGTTTTTTGGACGGATTATTACAGGCTAGTGCAACAAGTAGGCCTCCACAAAAGGCTGCCGCATCTAACTAGCAACCCAATTAAATTTTGTTATAATTCTGAACTGGATTCTAGATTTTCCTTTTTTTAAAAAAACAAAAAAGGTGGATACTATCTTTGATATCACAGAGGTTTTCACAAATGAAGAGAGAAATCCTTTTTTAGTTTTGCGGTCCCGCTCAAGAATGAACGGTGGTGGTGATAAACATTAACTACCATATCTCGCCGTCTACCTGAAACAACAGATGCTGCCTTCACGATCCATTTGATTCTAAGACATCATAGTGCAGAAGACCAAGTCTTTGCAGTTCCAGTTCAGCAAAATTCCAATAGTTCATTCTAAAAGGACACCCGAGATCTCTCCCTAGATATTTCCTCTCATCAAGAACTGGATCATTGCAGCATTCAATTGTGCATCTGGATCTTTGCTGAACAGAAAAACCATGTTATCAACTACTGTATATTGATATCAATACTTGCTTTTGATGTAGTGCTTTTCACGTCTTCTAAACATCTCAATGCACTTCACAGAATATACTGTAAAGTGAAGTGACTATAAATGTGGGAGAAACGCGGCAGCCAATTGTACAAGCAGGGTAATCCTTGCATTTGATATAGTGCCTTATCACGTCTTCAAGATGTCTCAAAGCGCTTCACAGAATACTGTAAAGTGAGTTGACTATATATTTTGTAGGCAAATTCTATACCCTCCGTCTAATGGCCATGTCAAATCAACAAAGTGTTTGTGGCTGGGATGGGTGCCTGCCCAGTTATTACAAAATCAATTGATCAATGTTGCATTTCAGCCCACATGCTTGACAATCTGCTGAATTCTCTTCCTCCCAAACAGCTCTGTCAGCTATATTGATTAAAAAATACATTGATTAAATAATGTGTCATATTTGGGAGGCGGGCAGCAGAGGGGTTATTTTAAAGTCAAAGACATCCAGATTTAATCCACTAATTTCTCCTCCAAAAGAAGTCTGGGGATAATAAGACTGCTGGGTTTTTTCCCCACTTACGAGGTGGACTCAATACAATACACGGGCTTGGATTCACACAGACTTTCAATTTGTTTTTGAAAATGCAAGGGTTCCAAGATCTCATTGGTGGTTGGAAAATCATTCACTACTACCTCAAGGGTCACACTTGTCTTTATTGTATGGATAAGTTTATCGGGTTACAAAACTACAATTCCAACTATCATTTGCAACCCTTCAGCCTCGCTTTTTGCTTGGAAAACCAAAGGTCTTAATACCAGCAATTAATGACTGTTCTTAACACCTGTATTTGCCAATTATTACAATTCAACTTTTTTTTCCAATGAATGCTTTTTTTGTGCTGAAGGGCAATGTATTTCAGTACTGTGGAAACAAAAACCTTCCACTTCTGTCTATCAACCATCATCTGCATCAAACACTCATAAGAGAAGGTACAATGCAAACATAAGCATAGAAAACATCCACCTTCTTTGTTCCATTACAGAGTTTCAGATGAGCTCCACCAGTCATACAAAGTTGGATGCTAAAAATAAAATAATTTAATGCAGGCCAATAAACTGGGTCTTTTGGTTAGAAATAGTATAGTGAAAAGACTGAAGGTTAAGACTGGCCAGTACAAAAAGGAATCCAAAGATTTCCACCACAACATGTCAAGAGGATTTATGGCAGTCATCTTGGGATTTAATTTCTCATGAAGCTTTCACTATACCATTGAATCCCACTGGAGTTAGTGAAATTGGAGCCTTCTCACTTTGAATGACCTTAGATTAAATTAGAATGTCTACCTTTAGTAGGGTCTTCGTTGCTCTTTTGACAGTTAAATCTCACAAAAACAACCAGCCACCCCACACAGAGTAAATTCACCAGAGAGAGCACTGTCTTTTTAAATAAATGAACAAGCTTTGCATATCAGCCTTCATTCTTGAGCACCACATCGGCTCTCAAAGGTGGTAACAGAACAGGCAGTATATTGATGCAATATCACAAGAACCGCATACAAAATTTAAACTCCAGTCTTCCTCAGAAAAAAAATCTGAAGTAGGACTACATGCATATCAGGAAATTCAAATCGTATAATGTAACATTCTTACTCAGCTATTGAAACTGAATAAATTATACCCAAATGTAAGTTTTTGGTCGGGTTAGTTGGGTACCTGACATATGCAGAAACCCATCATTATGCTTAAGTGTCTCCAAACTAAACTGCAGGTACTAAGAGTTTAACTTATGTTTGTTTTTGTCCACCATGTAATATACAATCTCCCCTGCTTACCGAATGCCAGAAAATTTAGGCCAGGAGCCAAGACCTTGGAATCTCCAGTGTGTACATTCACAAACACCGGAGTTTAACCAGCTAGAACTATACAGAGAAGTACTGCTTATTCCAGTTTAGACCACCCTAACTCTTACAGGCTTGCAGGAATATCTGAAATGAAGTGGGGAAAAACACCAAACATGACTGCTCTGCTCTTCCAAGATCATTCCATACCGGCTGGTCCATCAACAGCAGTGCCCTGGAGTACTGCAGACCTGCCTGGTTCAGGCAATATTAGCGACTCTTGTCGCTGAGAACTGACTTTATTTTGATAAATTTATTCCCAGGAATGTCACAGTGGAGCAAATTCAGTACCAGAGATTCCACATGCAGAAGCGAGAAAAATTCTAAGACTCAATATTGAGAACTTTGCTGTCAGAGCACAGAACAACAACAACTTAGATTTATATAGCGCCCTCCACGCCGGACGGCGTCTCAGAGCGCTTCACAATAGCGGATCCCGGGACTGAGCCAGGGGCAGGGGTAGAAAGGTGACCAAAAGCGCGGTCGAAGAGAAAGGTCAGCTGTGACCTGAAACTGGGAAGAGAGGGGGCGAGGTGAAGGGAGTGAGGAAGGGAGTTCCAGAGCCTCGGAAGTAGTGGCTGAAGGCACAGCCGCCGAGGGTGTAGCGGAGGATTCAAGGGACATGCAAGAGGCCAGACTCAGAGGAGCGAAGGCAGCAGGTGCTGGTTTGGGGAGAGAGATCAGAGAGATAGAGGGATGCAGAGGAGTGGAGGGATTTGAAAACAAGGGTGAGGATCTTGAAGTCGATCCTCTCTGGGATAGGGAGCCAGTGAAGTCTGGCAAGGACTGGGGTAATGGGGGAGCGAAGCTTGGAGCGGGTGTGTATGCAGGCGGCAGAGTTTTGGATAAGATGGATTTTGTGGATTGTGGTGGCGGGGAGACCGCCAAGGAGGGCGTTGCAATAGTCCAGAACAACCTAAATGCAAGTCATCTTGAGCACGTTATTCAATCAGTTCTTGAAGCTTACAAATTACTCTGCAAAAGTTGGACCCAAGAGAATCCCTTTGCATACTGCCTCAAGAAGTGTATATTTATAGCAGAACTAGTTGGCCCGCTGTTTGACTATATAATGAACAAATATGTTTTACTACATATTTAACTGAAACATCTCAATACTGTAATGGATTTACCCAGCATTATGTTAAAACTGCTTTGTATAAGTAACATATCTTTGACTGTTTATACACTACTTACTTTGTTTAGGTGCTATACAAATATAATTTTGTGCTGTTGTAGAGGACTGAGAATGAGTGAAGCTAAGTGGACAATAAACGGCCGAGACAAGTTACATTCACAAAGGCTTCTGAGGCAAACAACAGACTAAAACAGCATTTTTGATCATATTGTTGGTGTTGGATTGTAGAGAATAATGGGCGAGGCATTCTGAAAAATAAAATTAGCTTCGTTGACAGCCGATATTTGAGTAGTTGAGAAGACAAATTCAGTTGGCAGATATACTGTACTGTACTAAGAATCGCTTTCATTGAAAAAGATCAGGGAGACAAAAGCCAGAAAGAGGATTAAGGAGGAGTGGGTGAGAAGGCTAGAGAATTGGGAAAAGGTCAGAACCACAGGAGAGAGAGGAAAAAAAAAGTTCTGGAGTTTTGTTCCCCTCCGCAGAAGAAAGATTCAGCACCAATCAAACTTTGCATTCACTGCTGTCTGTGAAGGCAAACGGGGGAATGAAGCTTAAGACTTTGTTGATCTAATTGTGACCAAGGAGATGCCGAGTCGTCTGGATAGGAAAGTTGTTGGAAAGGGAGACGGAGTCAGAAGAAAAGAGGAGAGAAGTGAGCAGGAGACCGGTTTCCATCAGTAGTTGTTGGAGCCTCTGGTCCTTGCCACCTGAAAGGAATGGAAAAAAAAGTTGTTGAGTTAAAAGTGACAAAAAGAATAAAATGAAACAGGGATCCCAGGCAGCCAAGATGAAGATTTGATGCTGGTGAAGAAAATGTATGAGCAAAGATTACCGTAACAATATGCACAATTTTTAAATGTCTGCTAACTGAAAACACTGCATTGCAACATACCTCTCACAACAGCACCATTACACAATTATAATGTACAGTGGACACTGGGCAGATCCTATTTTACTGCACTTTCTCGCATTCAGTGCACCAGCTGGCTTTCCAGCTAAAACACCAGCCTTCTGGGTGATTTAGAGTCCTCAGTGGTTAGAGCACTCGCCTTGCAAGTGAGAGACCTGGGTTCAATTTCAGGCAGGGGAAAACCTTGGGTAAGTTTCCTTACTCCACACGCCTGATAATAATCCCTCAGAAAAAAAATTTGGTCATTCAATCCACGACTGTTTATGGGACACTGCTGTGCGAAATTGGCTGCTGTGTTTCGCCCACAAATATACAGTCAATTCACTTTACAGTATATTCCGTGAAGCGCTTTTGAGACGTCCAAAAAGCGCCGTAGTGAAATGCAAGGATTATTTATAGATAAACAAGATTCTGCTGAAATATGTTGCAATGGTGGCTTATGTCCAAACATACTTTACAAAGTTCTGCCAATAACTACTAGAGGTAGCCTCCTACCTGCTCTATTGAATTTGCAAATAGCAACGAAAGATAAATTGTTAACAGGGCAACGGAACGGCGCCTACACAATGTTTCGACACCCAAGGGGCTCCCAACAAGTTCCAGGAGGTAAAAGTGCATCCCGTGTAGTTCTAACCTCTGCAGATGAAAAGCTTGCGGGTCTGTTCTCACTCAAGACAATAGTTGGCACGCTATGACTGGCTGGGTGCCTCCAGGCTAGGAATGGAGGGTTCCCACTCCTGACTGCTTTCAAGTAATCCTCACTGGAAAAATTCACACGTATAAATGTCAAGTGAGAACTGGTTTGCATTTGGCTGCCAAACAACTTTTTTTGGTTGAATTGCTTGCTACTACTTGCCAATTTTACTTACACATATAAAAAATAAAATTCGCTTTGAGGCGTTTAATAGTATTTGAGCGGATCTGTATAAACCTGCAATTATTAATAATGAATAATATTACCATCATTATTTTGAATACTTCTACACTGAGGGCCGCTGGTTCCTTGCAAACTACAACCCAGCATGAGTTACCTTTGGGTGAGAGAAAGAGAAACAGAATGAGAGAGGAAGAAGTCAAAAACGAAGAGGAAAGTTGTTCCACAAGGTTTAGAAAAAAAAATGACGTTTTATGGTAGGTGTCCGCTGCAAGAATTAATGATAAACACATTGGGATTGGGAACTAATTATCATGCAGTCCTGTTCTTTATAGTGTAAATTCAGTTATTATAACATAATTACACTTGTGGACACACATGCATGTATGTATATTCAGCCCATTCGTTTTTTGGGTCTTTCACACGGAAACAGCAATTGTCTAGGTTTTTTTTTGTTCGTTTGCACAGTAAACAGGAAGCAACGTTAGCAATGACATGTCAACCCAAAATTCACCCTTTTTCTTCTTTCTCCGTTTACTCCACGAACAAAATCAAACTCACTGGATGCACACGTGCACAGTGAAACTCACCGTTGTGCAAAGTGGCATTTACAGATTTTAATATCCACGGTGCATTGGAGGCCTCACTGTGATGCCAAGTGACACTAGCTACATACATGCATCATCCTCAGCACATCAAACAGTATTTGCTGTGCCTGTCAAGAGTATCGCTTCCCATCAACCTAATCACCAGAGACAGACTATTAAACACACAGCGCTGCTGCTGAAAGCCATCAATGACCATTCGCCTCATCAATTCCACCAGGAGTTTTATCAAGTCAAAGCATGAATTGTTTTTCTGCAACAGACAGAAATCTCTTAAAAAAGCCTAAAAATAAATTGAAATTTGTTTATGTTTCAAACGTTGTGGTGAACATTGAAAATATTCCAAGAGGGAATTGGCCCGATATAACAAATCAACTCACAATTTTCCTCTCAATGAGTTACAATTGGATATAGTGCCTTATCACTTATAGTGCTTTAAGACAAAAACAACAACAAAATCACATTTATAAAGCGCCTTTCACGTTGGGAGGACTTCCCAAGATGTCCCAAAGGCTCATTGTAGTCAACTGATCCACCTTCCCATTCTTGAGACAAGAATTTGCGAATTGAATAGGGTTGCCAACTTTCCGGTTTAGCAAAAGCAGAAACATATAAAACTATATGATTTAATGTGCTTTGCTTTGCGCATGCCCAGGACACAGGGGACATTGGGAATTTCAATAGTCCTTGATCCCCCCCACCCCCCATCAAGTACTTGCAACCTAAAGTGGTATTTTTAATTTATTTTTCCAGTTTAGAAACATCATGCGTTGATGACGTGAAACCTACATTTCTGCAAATGTAATTTGAACAAGCTAGACTTTCCAAAGGGTGCAACTATTCAATCAGAAATCCTACATAACCACAGGATTCAGGTTTGTTATACTGTATTTAGAAAAGAGTGATCTCATTAGAATGCACTCAGTTGAGCATGGCTGCAGCTACAGCTTATGTCCAATATGGATGGATGCTACACTGTACTCCCGGCAGGAGATAATAACAATAATCTTTGCATTTTATATAGCACTTGTCACATCTTCGAGACGTACCAAAGCACTTTACAGAATGTATTTGTGGGCGAAACACGGCAGCCAATTATTTTTGCCAATTGCGCGGAGCAGTGCCCCACATGGATTGAAGTGACCAAATTATTATTTTTTTCTTGAGATATTATCAGTCGTGCGGAGTAATGAAACTTCCCCAAGGTTTCGCCCCTACCCGGAATCAAACCAAGCTCTAACCGCTGAGCTACAGGATTCCTGCACATACAGAAACCACAATATTACTTCTTTCATGCTGTGCGAGGGAAGTGACATCAGCAATTCTTATTGGATATAATGCACAGGAAATGACATTGACAGCGATCAAATAACCCGCAAGTGATACCAGCTGTTTTTTTCACAATGTATATTGGGTTTCCCTGTCTGAAAAAAGACTATATGCACTGCCAGATCAAACATTCTAATTTTGCATGAGACAAAAAAATCAATACGATTTTAATTTTTTTAACAAAAAGCTGCCTAATAATAGCTGGTGAATGCATAATTGTAGAATTAAGCTAACTTTCTTTCTTTGATGAGAAAGCATAATAAAAATGGTACGGTTTTAAAGTTGTATATAAAACTACAGATTTAAATAAGATTAGATACGAAGAGTAAAGATTGTCCACAACACAAACCCTGACATGCGTTGATAGCATTGCCACATCGGGAGAAAGGCTTGCACTGTAATGGAAGGATACAATCAAATGAGCCAAAGGGCTCGTGTCATCTGAACCTCTCATGATAGCAGAAGGTTTAACATGCTTCGGGCTGGGAAAGAGAAACAAAGCGCATGCAATTCAAATTCAAAGGGTAATGTCTTGTGGTTTTTCCCAAATTACACTCAGCAGACAAAAAAAAGTCGGATGACAGCTAATTCTTTTGTACGGTTAGGCTGAACGAAGGAAGAATATCTGAACTAAAAAAGGGGCACAATCTAAAACTTCCACCTAAAGGTTCCAATATATCATACAACTGAACCAGACATCATATTTGATAAACCTTTGCCTATGAAATTTCAACCCGATTAAATACAAATATTGCAATAGAGCAACAGAACTCTCTGCAAATTTGAATTTTGTTTCACATTTTGACTTATCACTGCGCACAATTCCACAATTCTTTAATCTAACCGTCCATTGAAAGCTACTAGACTCCAATCATTTCCACCATCAAACATTTGAGAATTTCTCCTTTCATTTTCACCACTTAGAGCTGGCGAGTGGGACTAGCTGGTTGCTCTTTCAAAGAGCCATTACAGGCACGATGGGCCAAATGGCCTCTTCCTGTGCCATAAAATTCTACGATTTTATCAAGGTTACGGCAATATAGATGTTAAATAATCGTTGTACTTAATATAATGCCTTAACAACCTGAAGTGTTGCTAAGCTTCTTTTTTGTCACACGTAACCCTGTATTTGTGTGTATTTAGCAATGTTGCACAAACACCAGAGTGAAGAAACGGCAGAAACAATTAAAAGATCTCGATTAGAGCAAGCCCCGGTAACATATAGCAAAAGAAAACAATCTAGAGAGAGCCACATGAGGGCGTACTTAGCTTTAAGGAACGTAGAAGGGCTTGGATTGATACCAATCTGAACACCAAGAGAGAGGAAAAAAAACACTCCTACAATCTCCTGGTCGGTAACATTTTATTTTTGTTTTGTGGGGGATTATGCAGAGAAAACCTACTTCTACATAACTCACCACATGATGTACTACACCCTCAGGTCAAACTCCACAATTAGCTTTTTTTTATCAACGCTTGCATAGCCTCAAACAGCAACCAAACTTGTATCAGAATTGTGTACATTCCATGAAATAGCTCCAGGCACATAACAAGTTAGACATGATGTGGATTCTAGACCATGACAGGTATTTATTTTGTATAGTTCTCTTCCTGCTATGGGCACAAGGTATAGGATGACATAGCCACATGATTGATGCAAGTTCACCAATCGTTAGATTTCTGTCTTTTGACTTGCTGGAAAATAATATGCCTTCATCAACTATGGAAAATTTGCTTACAAGCAGCAAGAAGGTGACTTTTTTTTTAAAAGTCAGAAATAAAGATAAAATGATCAATTTCTTCATTATAGGCTTTTGTGCTGTTTAGGTTCGAACAGAAAATGCATCTTAACTGTGCATTATGTAATTTCTATACAGGACAGGACAAAAATAATTATTGCCAAGTGAAATAATCCCTGCACAGTGAATAAACAAACAAAATTCTTTAAAATGAGACCTTGACAGAACTAATCTTTCCTCAAATAGGATGGAAAAGGTTTTTCTAAAGTGAATTCCACATTCAAAGGAAAATGTATTTATATGAAGTAAAACTCTTTCAAAGACTCTGAACTTATATGTCTACTTTGATTGTCAGTGCACTGAATGTTTGAAAGATTCAGAAAACCTAAAGTGCATCTTCTAATGTTTTTAAAAATCCTAAAGCTTTAAACAGACATTTCTGTACAGTATTACCTTTCAAAGGTGGCAGTTTTTGAAGTTCCCTGTTGTTACTGATATTGAACCTGGACGAACTCTGGCGTTTTTCTTTCTTCATTACTGTTGTTGGACTGGAAAACTTTATCTTTGCTAACTGTGTTGTAGGAGGGATACTGTTGTTGGACTTCTTGTTTGTCTGCAAAAAAAAAGTATTTAAACACAGTATGAATCAGTTTTAAGCAGTTGTGGCGATTAACCCGGCTACTTAAATGATCATTTGAAGTTTAAAGACAATGTCTTTATCTCTTTAACCTGCTAAAGACGGAAAAACATATTCATCGAATTAAAAAGTTTACTTTATTCCAATTGCTGATTTAATCAACTTTAAAAGTTGCATATTTTGCCATCCGAGGGAAGGCTGCTTATTATATAAAATCACCAATCTTTATTGTGTTTCAATATTGATTTGAATATTTATATGTGTATAAAACTATTTTTTTAAATTGAAATTCACCACAGCAGAATCTAAAAAAATACACTTTGAATTGTGAAATTCCAAAAAGAAAATCAGACTAGGATAATGTTTATTTAGGACATAAAAGAGGAAGGGCACAGACCTATGATTTCAGGTGATAATATTTCCAACGTGACTTTAAACAGAGACGTTAGGGCAACTTCTGGATTGAGCTTTCAGTCTGTCTGAATTAGGTCAATGCGAGGATTCCAGTAAAATCAAGCCATGCAAATTAGTATTGATTCTACAGATGTCAATTGGTGTCTTGTTAAATTTCATTGAAGGACTAAGTGAAACTTCCTTAATTACCTATTTATATTTTTTCCCAGGCTGAACTACATTTAGTGTATCAATACTAACATTATGCTGGAAAAATTAACACTTGAACAAGTGCATTTAATATTGGTAGACACTTCCATATGATTTGGTCTACCACTGTACCTTACTGAAATACTGTACTGTATTAGTAAAGGCAAAATAATACTAGCAATAAAAATGTCTTACAACAATCATTACTCTTGATTGAATTCTAGATAAGAACAGGGCTCCTCTGTTGCTCCTCTGTTCTACCTGGCTTCTTTGCATCACCTGCGATCAAATCATGCAAAGAATTTTAGACTAGATTAATACCTGAAGTGAAGGGGATTAGTTATGATAGGCAGCTGGGTTGCAATAGTCCTTGGTGCTGAGCAGTTTATGGGGTGATTTGATAGAAGTACTTCATATAATGAAAGGAACTGACAGGTTAGATAGAGAATATCTCTTTCCTCTCGTGAAAATAATCCTTCCATTGATACGACACCTCATCATGAGAGTCACGATTTATCAAAGTGCTTCACAAGATTCTATGACTGTCTATCAGCGCCTGGGACGTCCTCCCGACGCTCTATAAAAGTAATTTTGCTGCTGTCTATTATTGTGGGTGAACACAGCAACCAATTTGTATACAGCAACATCCCACAAACAGTCATGGAATGAATGACAATTTTACTTGGGGAATTCTTGGCCAGGTCGCCAGGAGAAAGTTCTTATTGAATAGTGCCAAAGAATCTTTAACAACATCCATTTGAACAACAATATGCATTTATATAAGCTCCCTCCAGAGCTTATATAAGAGCTTAAGCGCTCTGTAATGTCCCAGAGCGCTTAAGAGGGAGGCAGGTGGGGGGAGAAAAGGGGGTGATAAGCACGGTTGAGCTTACATGAACGAGACGGGACCTCGGTTTAATGTTTCAACCGAAGGGCACGATAGAGGACGGAGGCAGGGATCCATTACAAGGGACACAGTCTTAAAATTAGCCATAAATACATTTAGAACCGAACAAAGGAAGCAAGTTTTCAAACGGACGGTTGTGAAAACATGGAAATGTTCTGCCCCACAAGGTTGCAGCAACTACATCTGCATACTTTCGGCAGAGGTGACACTAGTCAAATCAGATGCTCAAAAGAAGGGACAGGTACTTGGGGGTCACACAGGTGATGAAGTTGCAGCAAAAAAAAAGGTTGGGCCGTTAGGATTAAAAGATTGATAAAGCGGTGAACAAGCTCAACAAATTCCTCTTTATGTTTCATATCGCTGCCCCCAATGAACCACACTAAATGCAACAAACACTTTTCATTCCTCAATCCCACTGGGGAATTGTGATTAGTTTCCAACAGTGGCACCCGGCAAGTTCACAGCTAATGAATAGCAACATCTGACTTGCACAATTTGAAGAACAAATCATTGGTATTCTGAATGAAAACCGTTGACATCTAGCTCTCCTGACTGCCCTGTGCCTTGGGATGTCCTGACGTGAAAGGTGCTATACAAGTGTAATTTTGTTCTTGTTGTTCTAAACACAAACACATTCCAGTCCAGGAAGGTTTCACGTTAGATCCTTGTGTGCATTGAATTCCCAAGGTAGTGCAGTAGTGGGAAACTAACCTACATTAGTGCCAATGGCTTATGAAGAGAAAGCAAAAAAAAATCAGCTAGCATTTTAGCTGCAGCTGTGAAAATCACTTTAAAACCGCCTTGGACTCTGCAGTAACACCACCCACGTTTGAACAGTCTGCTAACACTTACGTTCAAAACTCACAGATGAGAGGCAGGATATTGGAGGGCTATCATCGCATGTGGAACTATAACTAGCCATCGTGAGTCACTCGTCTTGAGAAAAATGCAGTAGAGCAAAACAAAATCAATCCCTCAAAACATATTCACCTCCCTCTTACTTGCCAATGACAGTAACTAAACAATGCCAGAAATTAATTAAGCCTCCACAATCCATAAATATTTTCCATTACATAAAACATTTTCAGAGGTCAACAAGGTTAACTTATTTATGGGCATTTTAGTGGGCTTCCCTGCACTATTATCATTTTGGTAATTACCAGTTGTCTGATAGGCATCTTTCCCCATTAATCATAGAATAAATATACCACTTGCAGCCATATTTCACATGTTCTGAACATCAGTGCTTAAGCTACTTCAATAAAATTGTGCTTCACTTTGTATGTTTTACATTTGGGATTAGTCACCCATGGAACCATCTTCGACCACAAAATATACAACTGTGAATAAACAGTTCACAGTTTATTCCGCGAGACGTCTCAACAACGCAATGAGGTGCCATCTCAAATGCAAGGATTACTATCATTATTCCTACGCCTAGCACTCCGAACCTGCCCTACTCCTAGAAACACTGAATTCTTTTGAGAAATTAGTTAAGGCACTTTCTGTCAACCAGTTCAGCTGCAAAACTAGTGGGCCATTTTAGCAGAACATTCATATCCCTGATTCAGTTTCGTATCTGGCTATTTCTTGTGAGCCAAAGTCCCAACTCCAACGTTCGGTGTGGATGTAAGTCGGTTTGGCTTTACAATACATTACAGAATATCCTCACTTACTGACCAACGAGACTTGCCAAATGCTGATTAAAAAAAACAAGTTTACAGATGCCAAGCCATTCATTCATTCATGCTTTCAAGATATTCAAAAGTATAGTAGTGGGCACTCACTCACACATACATATACACTGTATATACACACACATGCACCACATGCACACACACCAAACACACTCACCACATAAACGCATACAGATCACACACACAACAAACACACCACACACACAGACCATACACAGACACACCACAAACACACTCACCGCATAAACGCACACAGATCACATACAATACACACACACAACAAACACAGACCACACACACCACAAACACACTCACCCCATAAACGCACACAGATCACATACATGCACACACACATTACATTCACATACACACACAAAACAAACACACCACACACACAGACCACACACACACACAGACCATACACACTCACCACAAACACACTCACCACATAAATGCACACAGATCACATACAGGCACAGATTACATACACACACACACACAGACCACACACACACACACACAGACCATACACACACACACACAACTTACTGCAACGAAAGGAGAAAATACTGTACATACATCAGAGTGTGAGAGAGAACAAGGATGACAAACTCTCCCAGCCCCCAGTGTAACCCCCCCCCCCCCCCCCCACACACACACACACACAGACATTACCTCAGGGTCAGGGTTGTCTTGTGGTTCCTTCCCGCCGCCTTTGCCACTTTTCCCGGGTTTAGTGGGTTCCTGAGGGTGGGGGGGGGGGGGGGGACTGTTACTGTGTGTATGTTCCTGGGGGGGGGGGGGGGGGGGGACCTGCTACAGGACACCAGCCCCTCAGAGTCACCCCCCCTCCCCCCCCCCCCTCACTCTCACCCCCCCTCACTCTCACCCCCCCCCCCTCACTCTCCCCCCCACCACCCCCCCTTACCCCCCCTCCCTCACCCCCCCCCTCCCCCCCCCCCTCACTCTCCCCCCCCCCCCTCACTCTCACCCCCCCCTCCCCCCCCCCCCTCACTCTCACCCCCCCCCTCCCCCCCTCACTCTCACCCCCCCCCTCCCCCCCTCACTCTCACCCCCCCCCCTCCCCCCACCCTCTCCCCCCTCACCCCCCCTCCCCACCCCCCCTCACTCTCACCACCCCCCTCACTCTCACCACCCCCCTCCCCCCACCCTCTCCCTCACCCCCCCTCCCCACCCCCCCTCACTCTCCCCCCCCCCCTCCCTCTCCCTCACCCCCCCTCACTCTCCCCCCCCCCCCCTCCCCCCACCCTCTCCCTCACCCTCCCCCCTCAACCCCCCCCCCCTCACCCTCACCCCCTCACCTTCTCCTTCTTGTTTTTATTCGGCATCTTCCAGCCCCGGCCCCCGGCCCCCGGCCCCCGGCCCCCGGCCCCCGGCCCCCGGCCCCCGGCCCCCGGCCCCCGGCCCCCGGCCCCCGGCCCCCGGCCCCCGGCCCCCGGGCTGTGGCTGTGGGTTCCGGGCGGGTGTGAGGGGGTGGGGGCTGTCTCCCCGGCCCTGTCTGTCTCTCTCTCTCTCTCTCTGTGTGTGTCTGTCTCTCTCTCTGTCTGCCGTCTCTCAGTGTGTCTGTATCTCACGGTGAGGCCGCTGTGTGTCTCAGTGAAGTCTCTCCCCCCCCCCCCCCCGCCTCTCTAGTATATGTCTGTGTGTGTGCGTGTGTCTGTGTGTGTGTGTGTGTGTCTGTGTGTGTGCCTGACTGTCTGTGGATGAAGTCGCTCTGTCTCTATCTGTCTCTCCCTCCCTCCCTTCCCTCCCTTCCTGTGTGTCAGTCAAGTCATCAGTCAGTCAGTCAGAGCTTCACTCTCCCCCCCCCCCCCCCCCCCGACCCTCACACACACAGTGAAGTCTTCGTGACTCTGTCTGTCTCACAGTGAGATCTCTCTCTCTGTGTGTGTGTGTGTGTGTGTCTCTCTCTCTCTCTGTATGTTGCTTGTCTGTGTGTGTTTCTACTTGTCTGTGTGTTGCCTGTGTATGTATGTCTCTCTCTGTGTGTGTTATCTATCTGTGTCTGTCTGTGTGTTATCTATCCTTGTGTGTGTGTGTCTGTGTGTTGCCTGTGTATGTGTGTCTCTGTGTGTTATCTATCTATCAATCAATCTATCCATCCATCCATCCATCCATGTCTGTCTGTGTATGTGTTATCTATCTGTGTGTGTTATCTATCCTTGTGTCTGTGTGTGTGTGTTGCCTGTGTGTCTCTGTGTGTTATCTATCTGTGTGTGTATTATCTATCTCTGTATGTGTGTGTGTGAGAGGGCAGACAGAGGCTGCAAATCTTTGAACTCTAATCTCACACATCATCAAAAGTTTCAATGTACAGTAGATGTTTCACACCCTGTCTGTCCACAGAGAGACATAGAGAGGAGACACCTCATTCAAAGCAAAACAGTGCAACCCAACTCTTGAGTTGCATGCGTATATAGTATATATTCACGTCTTCCAGACGTCTCAAAGCGCTTCACAGGATATACTGTAAAGCTAATTGACTGTATATACGTGGGCAAAACACGGCAGCCCATTGCGCACAGCAGTGTCTCCACAAACAGTCGTAGATTGAAATGACCAATTTTTATTTGAGGGACTATTATTGGGCTTGTGGAGTAAGGAAACTTGCCCAAGGTTTCACCCTGCCTGGAATTGAACACAACTCCTATGAGTTTAATGTAAAGGTAACATTGCATTTAATGCAATGCGAGTTTAAGGATTTGTCCACTGAGACAGATAACCTATAATAATAATGATAATCCTCGCGTTTGATATTGCACTTGATCACGTGGTCGAGACATCTCAAAGTACTTCACAGAATATGCTGTGAAGTGGTGTGACTGCGTAGTGTATTTTCTGGGAAAACGTGGCCGTTCTGTGCCAGTGAAGCCATTTGGAACTATTGCTAGTATAAACTTTAAAATCTTTATCACACATCATCAAAATCTATTTCTAGTTTCTCTTGAAAAAATAATATTGGAATCCGAAGCCTTTTATGGGACTACCTGCAATTTGAATTCTCGGACTCTCGCTTTCTTCTTGACTTGAAGACCTCCCTCTTTTAACTGCTCTGGGACGCTGGATGTTCTGTGTAAAGTGCCCTATTTAAACGCAAGTTGTGGTTTACGTATGTTCTGCAGTATTACACTTCCTATTTTGCTCAAATAATTTGCTCGTTTCTATAAACCACAGATTTCACCTTGAAATGTGACACCATTTTTTTGTAAATGTTGCTTGCTGTTATCAGTTTTTTTTTTAAAAAAGTTCACAAAGTAAAAGTAATCATAGTTTTCGTAGATCTAAGTTTAGTAAACCAGGGAACTTGCAAAGTCACTTAGTTAGGAGGCCTGTGAGAAAACTATGACCAGCAAGGAAGTACAGTACAGTATGTCACAATTTCCATAGAGGTGCAGTGTTTCTAAATACCTACCTAGGAGTAGGGTGACTTGCTATAAGGCTGGAGAGACTTTGTCGGTTTGAGAAATTATACTAACCAGTTGTTTTGTAAGAAGATTTTGCAACACAATTCGTTCGGTCTGCAAACATAGGATGTACAGTAATTTTATCAGATTGTTTTGTTGGTCCTATTTTGCAAATATTTTTCTAATGTTAAGAAGCACTTTGTTAAACTATTTAGCAGAAAATCAGACTAGAACAGATGAAACGTTTGCTCCAAAGACATTTTTTCCCCAGAGGGCATAATAACAATTTTCATAGTAGGCTATTCATAAGAGAGAATGCAATTTAAAAAAAGGCTTCATTTAGCTCATCAATCCTGTTCAGTTTTAAACCACATACAAGCTTTATTATTGTTGACTCCACCCTAGCGATTCCATCAACTGAGAGAAACACATACTCCCTGATCCCCAAATTAATAAAGCAAAATAAAGCAAAACAGTCCAGAATATTCATCTTCTACATTTACGCTATTTAATGATGCCCCGCACCTTGCCATCAACAACATTTCCCCCCAAACAACACTCCCCCCCCCCCCCACCCACCCCACCAAATAGTAGCACACAAACCACTACATCTCTTTGAGCATGTCCCTCGCACCCTCCCCTATCGAAGATTGCGCTTTCAGCCACTATGCCCCGAAACTCTGGAACACTCTCCCTCAATCCCTACGCCTTGCCCCCTCCCCCTTTCCAAGTCCCGTCTGAAAACTTTCCTCTTCAACCATTCTTACGACCACCTCCCCCCCCACCCACCCCCAACCCCACCACGGCTTGGAGTCAGGCTTCACCACTGTTGAGTGCTCTGAGACTCTACCCTGCAAGGAGGGTACTATTTAAGTGCAAGTTGTTGTTTTTGCTTAGCCCACTGTATAACTCTCCCCATAACCTTCACTGCTGTTTCCAAACGAATAACCCAGCTATTTTTGAAGAAATTAATCAATAGAGAATCAATTGCTGTCTGCTTCAGAAACGGAGTCAATTTGCAGAACAACAAAATCGCATTGCAGTTACTGGAACTAAAAAAAATGAAATTCATCGGTTAGTCTTAACTGGGCCAGTTGCAATTGTAATACATTATATATTTGCTTTCACAGTTAATGTGAGGAATTGAAGGAATGGTTCTAAATATAATGTATGCAACGTGTGACCAAATTACAACTGCACCTGATCACGGCCTCATCCAATATCAGACACAACTATCCAGCAATAAAATCTGTATAGCAATCAGGAGTAGGAAGCCCGGCTCTTTCTCTGTGTTAATAGGGCACTGAGGGCAAATGCAATCATCTAACTCAGCGCCCACTGGGAACTCAACCCTGCGACCTTCTGAATGGCGTAGTGGAGTCCTGAAGCTCAGTGGTTAGAGCACGCGCCTTACAAGTGTGAGACCTGTGTTCGAATCCAGGCAGGTCAGGGCAAAATCTTGGGCAAGTTTCTTTACTCCACATGCCTAATAATAATGCCTCCAAAAAAAATAATCAAATTGGTCATTTTCAATCCACGACTGTTTGTGGGAGGGACACTGCTGTGTGTAATTGGCTGCCACGCTTCACCCGCAAAAATATACAGTCAATTCACTTAATGGTATATCCTGTGAAGCGCTTTGAGTCATCTAGAAGATGTGAAAAGTGCTATATCAAATCACCACCCCTTATGCAGTAAGCTTCAATTTTCTGGGTGTTGTGCACCTAAGCCTAAATGTAGTCTGCGCTGAATAGATACAAATAATTTAAACGAAATTCCTCAATTCAAGAAAGCAACCCAGCGAAAAATTACCCTCATATGGTGGGTTCGTGCAGTAATCCGTTTAAGAGGCTTGTGATAAGAGTGGGCTTGATTAGCAATGTTATCCACAATTTTATCTTCAAGAAATTCTTGGATCAAGTCGCTTTTCACATTAATGCAGACAGTTAGTGATCTCAATCACACAAGCTGTTTCAGATGGGATTAGTTTGCTGGGCCTTACACTTTGAGTGCTACATGCTGCACGGAGTCCTGTAGCTCAGTGCTTAGAGTACTCGCCTTCCAAGCATGAGACCTGTATTCAAATCCATGCAGGTCAAGCCAAAACCTCAGGAAAGTTTCCTTACTCCACCTTGCCATAACCTGACATTCACTTTGCAACAAGCAATACTGGATAGCGTTGAGAAGCAGGATTCTTTGGCTCCTTTTTTATTTCCTCTCCCGCTCTGAGAGTTCAGATCGATAACAATGACCAGCTGGGATCAATAAAGGAAAACACAGATGAGGAATTGAGACAGCCCTTCCTGCCCAGCATGGCCTGATGCCATACCATAAGCAGCCTTTCCCAGTCGAGGGAATTCAATTCACAGACTAACTATAAAGTTAGCTCAGAATTTAACCTCATCTTAATTTGGGACATAAAACAAATTCCTATTACTAAATAATTTTTAAAAAGTAAACTATTAATGATAATTTCCCAGAATAGTGAAATTTGGACTTTGGCCAAGACACAGATTAAAGGTTCTGGGCTGACCTACTCAAAACAAGTGATAAATATTCAAGTAACCACTGAACTAAGTTTTGCTGAGCAAATTATGCAAAGTGGCTCGGATATGTGTATGAGGAGTATTACATGCATGATTCAAATATAATCTGTCCTGGAAAAATTCATTCACATGCAGAATAAGCAAAGCATTTCAAGGAGAAAATGCTTTGTTGAGGACATTAAGATTATCCCTGCAACCCTTTGATTTATTAACTAGATAGTGTGTGTGGTCAATTATTAATGAAATCTTGGCACATTAGTTGGACCTCCAGTGCGTATGAGACTGAATTGTGAGAAATGATCATAAATAATTTTCCACTGATTCAGACGTAAACATCTCTTGAAATGGTTTCATGAACGTTACACGATTCTTTGATGTTTTGAATCTTTTCCCTTCTTAAGTTTTTAAATAAATGTATCGCTTCACTGACATTACTTGATGGGCAGAAGCAACAAAATGAAAGTACAAAGACAAATAAATGCTGATCATGGTTTTCGGGAGGTTAACGATATAAAGAAGCAGTATGTAAAGGATGTGTGTATAGCTGTGCAGTGTGGAAGTCTTAAAGAAAATAATAAATTCATCAAGCTTAGTTTGCAAAGAAAGTTCTGGTAGAAGCCTGAAAAATATCTGCGAGAATTGTGGACTCCAAATTGTGGATTCCAAATTCAGATTGAATTGACAAGCTTTCCAAAATTGCGCAATCTTTTCATTTTTAATGTTACGACAACCTCGAGGCTAAGATCATGAGAAACAATGGCCGTTCACAGGTGATGACAAGGAGGCGCGCAAAAGAACGGCACAGCCTAGAAGCAAAAATTCCAGAATAAAACAATCATTTTGTTTCACAAGACAACCGAACATATATGCACATTAGGCAAATCACATGCTATAAATGATTTGCGCTGTGAAGCTGTGCTGACAAAGAAATTTTAGCAAGTATGTAGAAAACAATGAATTCAGTGTCAAATTAGCAGGCTATACAATTTATAATGACCATATCATGAGGAGAGAGTGAACACATTAAAGCAAGGAATTACCATACAGTATTTCAGTTACCATTGTTGGGCACTTCTATGTTAATTGGCAAAATTGGCACCAAATTAAATGTTGCGGAGGACAACTTACATTGCACTCACCAGGTCTGAAGCAATTAATGCAATATGTGGAGGCGACAGTGTCTTTGTGTTACAATCCACTTGGGTCAGACTGGAAATCTGCAAATGCCACCTTAAAACTATTATGAAAAAGCACAGAATGAATGAAACATGAGCGCTCATCTAATGTTATGGATAATATCAGCACAAAGTTAATGAAAATACAATAGTTCTGGTTTTAAGGTGGATTGGATGCCCTCTGCAGTCACTCATTAACTGGCTTTGTTTATTTTGGAAACCAATTCAAAGTGTTAAAGTAAATCTTTCATCCTATCGAAAGAGTTTTTTTTAAAAAGCAACAGAGCACCAGTGATAAATTGAGGAATTATATATTAGATTATGTTGGGGGTAATTCAATGGTAATTCTCACTCATAAAAATTCTAAAACATTTGGTACGCAGGTGGAAGAGTAAATATAGCGAGTTGACTGCACTAAAGAATGAGATTAAAATGTGATTTTTTTTCAAAGAAGAACAAAAGGAGGAAATAATTTCCACCATGTTTCCTCGCTGCACATGGAAAGATGAACAGCGAGATAAAGTAAATCAGAACAGTATGAATCAGAGGTCTTCTGCCTACAGAAAAAATGTACAACCTGGTCTGTGTTAAAAGGGTGTTATGTACTGAAGGAATTGAGATGAAATCATATGCTATTAAATGCTTCAATATGAAACCCTTTACCACAAACTGCTGTGGAAGCTAAATTCATAACAGCATTTAATAGAGAATGGTACAGATACGAAGGAAAATAATAGGAAACAGTATGAGGACAATGAAAGGGGAGTGGAAAGTTTCAATGGGAAAGCTAATAACAGCCAGGCATGAGGGGCCAAACTTCTGTTCTCCTTCAGAGCTTTTTTAGATGATGCCAACAATAACTTAACAATACTATTAACAATAACACGCCGGGTACTTCAGGGCACTTCAATATCACCAATATCACCAGTACGTCAGGCATAGTAACTTTGTATTGATCTCTCTTTCTTTTGGTACATTTACCCTAACCAGGCTTTGGCAACGTGGCAAAGGATGAGAAATTGTGGAGTCTTTATAGTTCAGTGGTTAGAGCATTCACCTTACAAGTGAGAGACCAGGGTTCGATTCCTTAGGCAAGTTTTGTTACTCCATATGCCTGACAATAATATTAAAAATAATATCTTCATCATTTCAATCCATGATTGTTTGTGAGACACTGCTGCATGCAATTGGCTACCACTTTTCGCCCACAAATATACAGTCAATTCACTTCAAAGTGTATTTTGTGATACGCTGTGAGACGTCTGGAAGATGTGAAAAGCACTATATCAAATGCAAGGATTATTATTACTATTATCATAACTTCCTTTTAAATTAGGTATAGAGACTGCAAAATACACAGTCAATTCGGGGAAGCAACTTCCTCATGACATGAGAGACATTATATCAAATACAACGGTTATTTATTTGTTTGTTTGTTTGTGCCTCTTTGTAAATGTGTAGAACGTGACATGATGTAAAATAAACACTCTCCTTCCCCTCACTTGCATTGCACCCTCCCCGAACCCCACCCCCAGCTCGGGTCCGAAACACTGATTGTCCAGCGCCTTGGGATGTCCTCCTGATGTGAAAGGTGCTATGGAAATGTAATATTGTTGTTGTTGTATAGAACACTGAGTATTAATGGACACTCTCCTAGTATTAAACTAAAATCAGAATGATCAAAGATATGAATTGCATGTTCCTGGCAGCCTTTGGAGTCATTGAATTTACATGAATAGTGGTTTTGGAGGGGGTTGGTGGGGGTGGGGTGGTGGGGGCAAGGCAGATGGATTGAGGAAGAAAGTACCAGAGTTTCGGGGCGTAGTGACTGAAGGCCCAGACACCGACGATGGAACAGAGGGGACCAGGGTCAAACAGGAAGCCAGAGCCAACCAAAAAGAGATGTGCCGCTTATATTGTATTTCCATTTCTAACTCAATAGTTTAACATTAAAATCACCGTTCTTCACCAAATAGTCAGTCACAAAATTATCACAGTGGACCCATAGTGCATGGATTAAGCCCATGATACAATCCGAACATTCAAGTTGGATACAAGATACTGGCCCATTAACGTTTGTTTGTCTCTGAGGCGTGTATGTACTCAAGCAAATCGGACAGTACAAACTGATTGAACCAACAAAGGGCGGTCTTTAGTGAAATTGTAAACTTATTCACTAGAGACCCATTAACCATAAGTTAATCTGTAAACTGTAAACCTATTCACTATCAACCTACAGTGAAATGCACAAGGAAACAAGGCGTTTCCTAGACTATCATCTTATAATGCCAGGTTCTGTAATGTGCTTTGCAATGCGGAACTATCAAATACAATAACAATGTAGCCCCTCCTTGCTAATCAAATATCAAAGGTTATAATTTATTGAATGTGTACAAGATAACCTTACACATTTGGGTGTAACAGCAAAGAAAATAGCTTTGGATAAACACTGTTTAAAATTTGTTAGTTGAAGTTCACCTCTGTGGTATTCTTTCTGTTCCTGCATTTCTGGTTCAAACATCAGCTCTGTGGCACAGATAACAAGCAAACTACCTCCCAGAGCATTGCCAATGTCACCAAATAGACAGTGGAACAACAAAATTACATTTATAGAGGGCCTTTCACGTCAGGAGGACGTCCCAAGTGAAGGGAAGTGAGTAAGACTGGTCTAACTAGGGATGGTATGTTAACTAGGGATTATTCTTGTCTGGCAGTTCATTGGTAGGTGGATGCAACAATAGTAGATGGTAAATACACAAACCTGCTGTTCTCTCATTGCTCCTTGTTGCAGTTACACAGCTGAGATACGCATTCAGTGGTGCCTGTCCTCTTTGAGACTGTGAATGTAATGCTATGCTTGTGTGCAATTTTGTGTTGGAATATCACTCATATCAAAAGTGAATTCACTTCCACTGGATACTAATAAATGTATTGATTCATATAATAATAATACTTGCATTTGATATAGCGCTTTTTGCATCTTATCGATATCTCAAAGCACTTCACAGAATATACTGTAAAGTGAATTGACTGTATATTTTGGGGCAAAATGCAGCAGGCAATTGTGCACAGCGGTATCCCACAAACAGTCGTGGATTGAAAATTTTTGTATTTTGGAGGGATTATTTTTTGTTTTTGTTGCATATGAATCAATATATTTATTAATTTTGTATTAGTGAACTCTTTTGAAGGGATCCTAAAAAGAACTACAGTACTGCCAAAAAAATGTTGAGATACAATAAATTACAGTATAAATTAATAGAAAATCTCAGTTGATGGGAAGATTGAATTGCTACACCAATAGCGTCACACAGTGGCTATATTACATATTGCATGATCTGATACAAATGGACTAACCTCATCTCTCTCTGACTGAACAGCAAATACAACAACAATATTACATTTGTCATTACAATACCTCTTTATAAGGCTACTTATAAAGGCTATTCTGTACTTACTTGATGTGTATCACCCAAGTCAATTTTATTGAAATGTTTATTGAATGACATTCATTTAAGGTACTCTGAAACACCGTCCAACTTGGAGGACACTATATAAATAATAATAATAATCCTTGCATTTGATATAGCACTTTTCACGTCTTCTAGAGTCGCAAAGCACTTCACAGAATATACTGTAAAGTGAATTGACTGTATATTTGCGGGCGAAACGCAGCAGCCATTTGCGTACAGCAGTGTCCCACAAACAGTCGTGGATTGAAATGACCATTAAAAAAAAAATTTGGGGGGAGGAATTATTATTAGGAGTGTGTGTGTATGTGTGTGTGGAGTAAGGAAACTTGCCCAGGGTTTCACCCTGAATGGCTTGGATTTGAAACACAGGTCTCACGTTTGTAAGGCGAGTGCTCTAACCACTGAGCTACAGAACTCCAAGTTGTTGTTGTTGTTGTTGTTAATGGTTAACCTCTGGATTGCTGTTATATCCAGCAATATTCACGTCTTCCTCGGGCAAGTATCTTGTCTGATTGTGGTGTGGTGACACTGAAAATAACACTCATTTTGCAGTAATTAAACAAATCAGACTTCAGAAAATAGATATGTTATTGTCATCTTATGGGTCGAAAGGAAATGCTAAATACAAAATAGTGGATTAGAAATTAGATACAAGTTAGAATTGTCAACTTTAATACAAATTAGACTTATCAAATTAGAATTGTCAACTTTAAGGTAAGATTCTACTTGACAAGCTCAAGAGACAAAAAATATTAGATTTTATTAGAGAGACAAACTGTGCATTGTTAGCTTTACCAACTAACAATGCTTGCTAACATCTCTTTTATTCTAAGAAAACAGCTCCCCCTACTTATGTACAAAGTAGTCTACACTTCCATGTCTGCCTTGATTTATGTATGGTAAACGTGCCTGTATCAAACCAGTTCAGTCACAAGGAGAGAATTCAGCCTAGGGAGACCCTGCTTTGCCGCTCTATCTGCTTCAGAAATGTTTAGAAATGCTACTGGTTTGATCAATCTCCAAACAGTCACTCACTCGGATTCAAACCCAGTATTTTCCCATACTTAATTGACCATGTTCTGCATGGTCAAAGTTACTGTACTTTGCATAAGACATTAAACCGAGGTACCATCTGCCAGTTTGGGAGGTGGCAGCCAATTGCGCACAGCAGTATCCTACACACAGTTGTGGATTGATGTGCCCAAGGTTTTGTCCTACCTGGAATTGAACCCGGGTGTCCTGCTTGTAAGGCGAGTACACTAACCACCACTAAGCTACAAGACTCTGCGTTTTTCACCATATCCCTTATTACCTCTAGTACCCAATTATCTCTTATCTCTTGCTGTCTCTTTGATTTTATCCCTTTAGATTTCTGGGGGGAGCATTCTCAATTTCAACAACTCTTTGTGGGAAGAAATAATAATACTAATAATAATCCTTCTGTTTGATATAGGGCTTTTCACATCTTGGCCTCAGTTCTAACTGTTGGGATTTACTGTCTATCCTCAGTTTTTAAAACTATGCTTCCTTGTAATGTTGTTACACTTCACCAGAGGGAACAATGGTTCAACATCTAACTTGTCAATTTCTTTTGTTAGAAATTCTAGCCAACTTCACAAGATAGCTATAATATATTATTATATTATAGTAATATACACACTTTGATATTGCGCTTTTCACATCTTATCGACGTCTCAAAGCGCTTCACAGAATATACTGTAAAGTGAATTGACTATGTTTGTGGGAGAGCTAACTACTTGCAAAGAAGTTTTGAGACATTTTAGCCTCTATGGGGGCAGAAGAAATAGTTCCAAGTGTTTCCAAGTAACACTTGAAAATAGGCACACATTGATGTTAAAGAAAATTATGAATACACACACAGCCAAATAAACTATTAAAACACTGTATTCTCCAAATCCAGGCAGGAAATGCTGCTCCCTTGTGTTTTTTTTAAATGCTGCAGATTATCGGTCAATTGGCTAAGTTTCAGAGGCATATATTATTTATAACCCGGCCAGTTTTGTGTAGAAATGAATGGTTTTGTTCTGGGCTGCTTAAACTGTGAGCTATGGAAATTCGATGCCCGCGTTATATTAAACCTTTCTCGCCAGTCAAGTTGCACATTTCAACGACCCGAAGAAGGAAACGTGAAACGGTTTCAATGACAGATTGCTATGATCTATAACAACTAGGGGGATGGCAAAGTGTTGGACCCTCCAACAGACAGTGAGTGTAGTGTGTGGCACTTCTGTGCTTTAAGCATCGCAGGTAGAGTGTAACGTGAAATGTATCAAATCACTGGGTCTCTCATAATCAGACTTTCTTTTAAAAAAAATCTAGAGTACAGTATATATAATTCATTTTGTAAGTGTGGAATACACAAGCAAGCTTTGCCGAGTGGCAATCTGCTTATGCTAGTGGTAACATTGGTTCAGCATCAGCTTAGGTCAGTATCACATCAGTTCAACAACAACAAAAAGTCGGAGCAAACACTAGAGCTTACGTAGGGTTTCAACGCTTATTTTTATTATAAAAAAGTCATTTAAAAAAAAACACACACCTTTCTTAACGGAAACAAAACTCAATGTCAATGTCATCTTCTCCGCACAGAGGAAAGAATAGAGAAAGTGGTTTGTTTGCAAACCCGTTTGCTGTTAGGCATATTGGGTCAATACTGGCATCGCTTACATTACAGTACGGTACTTCACTACACGCCTCGCACTTGTTACATCAGGCACGGTTTCCTGACGCAAAGTCATTTATAAACCGGCTTTCACAAAGAAATGCCAAGGACAATCAGCGAATTTTTTAAAATATAAAGTTTCCTTTTTTACCCCCTCCCACCTTGTTCTTCTTCTTTGACTCACTTTTGAACCCAGATAAAACTTTTTTTTTTCTCAAATAAAAACATAAAAATATATATTTATATAGTATTCCGAAGCTTCCCACCCCCCCCCCCGCATCTTTTCCAAAAAATATACATACAACTGGATGAATGAGGTCACGTCAAAATATACACGATGACAAAAGTCACAAATGGTCAGAGTTTTTTTAAAAAAAAACTGAAGTGAGGGGGACAGACGGTGGCTGTGAAAAGTATTTGAAATTGTTCAGTCATCAAGGGAAGAACGATAACTTTACATTTGTGTAAAGCCTTTCGCGCCGGGAGGAAGACAGTGGAGAGAAGTGGAAGGGCGAGAAGTGCTTTAATAGTGATCCTTGCATTCGAGACGTCTCAAAGCGCTTCCCAGAACGTACCGCAAACTGAATCGACTGTATATTGCGTGGGCGAAACCTGGTAGCCACTGGCGCACGTCAGTGTCGCGCAGACTGTCGCGGATTGAGGGATCACATTATTAATATTGTTTTCTTGAGGGATTCTCGAGCCCCCACCACTGGGAAAGCCACCCTCTGCTGATCGACTAACAATTGTGTTCTTACTTTCTGCCGGATAAAGAGAGTTAAGGGAAACTGGTTTAAAGTGTTCAAAACCGTCCAGTCACAGAAAACAAGAAGTGGGGGTGGGGGAGAGAGAGAGAGAGAGAGACAGATAGAGAGAGAGAGAGACACACACACACACACAGGGGAGGGTGGGTAGGAGAGAGAGAGACAGATAGAGAGAGAGACACACACACACACACAGTGGTGGGGGGGGGGGGGGGAGTGGAAAGGGGGAGGTGAGAAGTGTTCAAAAACAAAATGCATTGTTCAACCTTCTTCTACGTGTCAAGTTCAGATGAGTTGAGTTGAGTTCAGTGCAGGCTTGTGGGGGTGGAGTTGGGTTGGGTCTGGTCTGTGGGAGGGTTTCACTCTGGCACTTGGATGGCCACAGAATGAGTCGCGTTGGGCTGCGAGCTCTGTCTCTTGTACCTGCTGAGCCACTCTCTGAGCTCGGAGATCTTGTAGCCCTCTGGTCCTCTCCCCCCCTGGTAGACCACGCAGCGGTCCATCACCACGTACAGCCTCTCAAAGTAAGCTCCGTAGGCGGCGTTGGAGAGGTTGTCCATACAGTCGGCCACCACCAGGCAGCCTGGGTTCTCCTGGTCCATCAGACTGGCCGCCCTCAGCCTGTCCTCCAGACACCGGTGTTTGGGGATCTCATAGGGGGAGTCTGTGCTCACCCAGCCGTCGGAAGGGTGGGCTTCCTCGATGTAGACCAGCAAAAAGTCGGCGATGTCCGAGTATTGGGTGCAAACTCGCTGGAACGACCTGAGGCGAGCCATGAAAGGAGGTCAGGTGCAGCTGCCGAAGTTCAGGACCAGGGGCCGCTGGTCTTGGCTGAAGTCCAACAACCTCTTGACCCTTTGCTGGTGGCCTCCACCTCCCCTCACCAACTGCACCACCTCAGGGTTGGGAGCTCTGAAACCCACCTGGGCAGCTTTGAAGTAGTCCAGTCTCTGGCCCCTCCAGATGGCTTTCAGTGAGTGCAGGGTGAACATACTGTTGCTGTCTGAGATACAGAGGGGAGGGTCATCAGGGCTGCTCCTCTGGCTCTCTCCCTCCTCCTCCTCTCCCTCCTCCTCCTCCTCCTCTCGCTCCTTCTCTTCTTCATCCACCACCATCTCCTCCTCCTCCTCCTCCTGGTATCGAGCCCTCAACTTACACAGCAGCCGCTTGCGGATACACAGGATGTCCAGGAGCCAGAGGGTCAAAGCGGTGACTAGGAAACGGGGCAGGAGGATGAGGACAGCCACTGCCTCCTTCAGGAACTTCATTGTGGTCAGTGAATGTGTGTGTGTGTGTGTGTCTTATCTGTGTATGTGAGTCTCTCAGTCAGTAGTTAGTTAGACACTCAGTTCAGTCAGTCATCAGTCAGTCCTTCTCCACATGTGTGTGTGTGTGTGACTGTCTCTGTGAGAGTGTGTGTTGTGTGTGTGAGTCTCTCAGTCAGTAGTTAGTCAGTCAGTCAGTCAGTCAGTCCTTCTCTCTGGAGTATGTTTGTGTGAATCTCTCAGTCAGTAGTTAGTAAACCAGTCGGTCAGTCCTTCTCCATGGAGTATATGTGTGTGTGGGTGACTGTGTGTGTTGTGCAGAGTCTCTTAGTCAGTAGTTAGTCAGTCAGTAGTTAAGTCAGTCCTTCTAAATGGAGTGTGTGTGTGTGTACACGTATGTATGTGTTGTATGCGACTCTTTCAGTCAGTAGTTAGTTAGTTAGCCAGTCAGTCAGTCCTTCTCTGTGTGTGTGAGTCTCTCAGTAGTTAGTCAGTCAGTACCTCACCATGGAGTGTGCCTGTGTTGTGTGGGAGTCTTTCGGTCAGTAGTGAGTTGGGTAGTCAGTCCTTCGCCATGAAATATTGTGTGTGTGTGTGACTGTCTGCTCTGAGAGTCTGGCCACAACTCAGACCCTTTATAAAGCCCCAGTGTTGAATGGAAGAACCAACCCCCGCCTCCACCTTCTCCTCCTCCTTGTGTGATCCGCCCCCCTCAGGGATTTCCCACCATCTCCTCAACACTGCCCAGAGGGGGTGGAGTGACTGGATGGAGTTGAGTGAGTTTGTGTTGGTACGTGTATTGGGGGCCAGGGGGAGTGTGTATGTTGGGGATGTGTGTGTGTGTATGTTGGGGATGTGTGTGTGTGTGTATGTATTGGGGGCAAGGGGGGTGTGTGTTTATGTGTTGGGGGCAAAGGGGGTGTGTAGATATATGTTTGGGGCAGGGGGTTGTGTGTGTGTTGGGGGTCATGTGTGTTGGGGTGTGTGTGTTGGGTGTGTGTTGGGTGTGTGTTGGGGTGTGTGTGTTGGGTGTGTGTGTGTTGGGGTGTGTGTATGTAGGTGTGCTGGGGAATTGGATGTGGGGAGTGGTGGAGGAGGGGGGGGGGGGGTGGAATTGAGAGAAGATTAGAGCGAGGAAGCCAAGAACAAGTCTTGGTAACATTCAAGAGGTTATCAAACAACACACGATAGTATATTGTCCTCTCTTTTAACCTTACCTGCTGTAAATGGGGAGCAAAGCAAACTGCAAAACCCTTTCTATTTAAAGTGATTGTGGGCTAAACATTGGGCAAGGAGACTAAAGTAACTGCATAATAGCTCTGAGAAGGAGGGAAAATTATTCACCCAACAAGGGCTGTCAGACACACACACACACTGGCAGGACACGAGAGTTTTATTTGTTGTAATGGTATGACAGATACGATGATTTAATGACTGAATTGCGAAGTGCCAGGGACTGTGCAGCAAAGAGTACAATTTGTACCATCAGCTGCAGAGTGAAGGAGTGAGTGTGTGAGTCAACAGAAAAGTACTCGTGGTTTATTTTTTTTTGGGGGGGGGAGACTTGAAATATATTCTGGGAACTCGCATGTTTCTCTGCCCCCCCCCCCCCCCCCCCCCCCTCCAACACAATAAACAGTTAGTTGTGCGTTGATTCCACGCATAAAGAACACAGTTAGTTAGTTAATTAATTAGTTAGATAATGAGTTAGTATTTGTACAATCTTTTTCTCTAGACACAATATATTAAAGGTCTTTGTGACATTTCATTCCCAAATTACACACACACATACACACACACAACCCTAAACCATTAGATTTAAGTGTGATGTACAGTGCCTGCTATCTGCACCCATTCCTATAGCCCGCTTTCTGCTTATAGCTACATTTTCTAAGCAACAAGAGAGAGACTATTTAAAATATATATATATCTCTATAAGCGCCCCCCAATTGTATGTTAGTTAGTTGCTTTGGTTGTTGCATTCACGTTTACCTAACTTCTTCGTTAACAAAAAACGAAAGTTTGTTTGAGACAGAACTCAGCCTCCCATTGAAACTAGTTTTGTTCTGTTTCAAGATTGGAATTGAAACTGGATTTTGTTTTTGTCCTGAATCCCAGCAGCGCAAAAGTCTCTTTATTTTAATTCTAGAGTAACTGATTAGTTGCTCTGTGGGTTGGTTGGTTTGGGGGGGGGGGGGGGGGGGGCGGAGATAGATGAACTTATTCCAGTTGAAAACTCAATGGACCTTAGAGGGCGCTGTTGACTGATTGCTGCTGTCCCACAAATTTGGGAAAGACACATTTTTGGGATTTACCCCATTTCTGTCAGTGTGCTGCTACTGTTTAAGATGTTCTGTCTGTCTGACATGCATCACGTAAATCAACTGAATGAGATCTGTATAATCGGAGGCAACAATTAAAGAAAGCTGGGACCAAAAAAACTCTATTGTATGTGAATCTATCCATTGGCATAGATGCTAAGAGTACTTACTCACTTCCTTCCAGTAAGTTAACACTACACCATTTCCACAGGATTGTAAAGCATTTTAGTTTAACTGCAAGCCGAAAGTCATAAAATACTGTACTGTACTTAGATTGGAAAGGCCTCACCCCGGACATCTTTTTAATTGGTTCATTTGCTTCTTGAGATAGTTAGCTAGATTTGTTTCCAGATTGTCAATGTTCATTCAACACGTGTCAATAGAACATGTATGGAGACAAAGACAAAATTGCATTTCAAGAGTCTGGTTTCTTTATGCCTTTCTTTGGTCATTTCCCCCTCCCTTGTCCTCCTTCGCCTCTTCTCTCCAGTGCGTTGGTGATTCAAACTCACCTGGATCTAGTTCAACAGATCCCAGCATTTTCCCAGATGTTTGCCTGGGACTATTCTTCCCAATGTAATTTGACAAAGTTATTGATCGTGCCTGATCATGTCTTCAACAACAAAATTACATTTGCAGAGTGCTTTTCACATGATTTCTTCTAAAATGACCGATAGATAAAGCACTATTCACTTTGAACCACAAATAGCAAGCAACAAGAGGAAAATAAATCACTCGATTTCATTTTGCACACTGCAGTGTCCCACAAACAGTGTCCCACAAATCACTCAATCCACGAGTGTTTGTGGGACACTGCTGTGTGCAAAATGAAATGTTCACACCCTGTCAAATCTTGAAATGGGCTTTGACTTGAGTAACTGTTTGGGATCTCTTCGGCGGTGATATCAGAAAAAGCTTTATTACAATAATAAGCTTTTAACGCTTTTATCACATTGCCAAAATGTCTCAAAGTGCTTCAGAGAATTTACCATCGTAGAGCGTCACGATTGTATGTTTTGTAGGCGTACGCAGCAGCCAATTTGCACAAAGCAAATCTCCCACAAACAGTTAAATACGAAGTGAATGGCCATCTTTCAAATCTAGCAATCACAAGATTATTTGGGGGTGAGGAATTTTTGTGTTGCAACCGTTGTTTTCCAGGCAAAGAGAATATATTAAAATATTGTCTGATGCTATTTACATAAATAATAACATTTCCTCTGCTGTATTGCCTGAGGTGTAGGATGAATCTTCCTTCCTTCTTAGACTCTGGAGATAAAAGACAGTTTCATTCATAAGATGCAGATCTCATTCACACACATGAGACCACACGATTATGATGAATCTAACTTATTAATTGAGTTACCAACAAATTCCTTGGTGGAATTGTGTGAACGTTGTAATTAAAATGCCTAAAAAACCCTCCTCAAAGACCACCTAATTCTCATTACTGAAGAAAAAATTAAATGCATGTCAATGGCTGATGATTTTTGAAACAGAATATAATATGAATTTCTTTTCTTCCAAAGGATTTCCTTTCATTTGCTTGAACTTGCTTTCCTGAATTAACTGTGTCCTTATTTGACCCCAAATACTTTATTTTTTCAACCTTATCAATAACCTATTAGTATTAGCTCATCCATTTCTGAATTTTGCTCAAACAAAAATGCACAGTTTATAATAATAATCATATTAATCCTTGCATTTAATATTGCGCTTTTCAAATCTTCAAAGCACTTCACAGAATGAACTGTAAAGCGAATTGACTGTATATATGTGGGTGAAAAGTGGCACCCAGTTGTGCACAGCAGTGTCCAACAAACAGTCGTAGATTGAAATGACCAATTTAGTATTTTTTTGAGGGATTATTATCAGGCGTGTTGAGTAAGGTGACTTTCCCAAAGTTTTGTCCTGCCGGGAATCAAACCCAGGTCTCTCACTTGTAAGGCAAGTGCTCTAACCACTGAGCTACAGGACTCCATTCCAGCTTCTCTGAATTTGTAAAATTCTTATGAAGAATAGTTGAATGACCCGGATCCACCTTTGAATTTCAATGTAGGAATGGTGGGCTTGAATGATATTTGTAAACTCTTAGAAAATTAAATGCGACTCTTATTCCATTTAATTGAAGTTCCGAGTTTTTTATAAGCTATATATAATATTGGACAAATAATATTCCTTCAGTTATCAAGAATGAAAAAATAAAAATATAGATAATGTTGTTTATTTGCAACACATTTAATGTACTTTGGCTTAGAGCCACAATAAATACTGCATAGGAAATAAATAAAATGCAGCTTTATGAGTCAATTTGGAAAATATTTGCAGTGCAAAACATTTTAGTGAATATAACCGAAAAGCTCACCTACTTTGGATATGAATGAAGAATCAAGAACAACTTTTCGGATTCATTTGTGCAGAGTAAGTCATTTTAGCACGTAAAATACAGTTTTCAAATTGAACATAAAATAGCACCAAAGTTGCATTACCCTCAATCCTAAGCATTTTTGTTCCTCACCGCCTTTGTTTAGACTTTGTGCAATCAGTCATTCACCAAACTCTAAATTATTTGAAAGTTAACTGTAAAAAGGAAATCCCTGTACTTTAACTCAGGGCCAAAGTAAATACTGCATAGGAAATAAATCAGGTTATGTGGCACAAGAAATATATGCTTATTACACCTCTGTGCAAACAAGAAACCCCGGCACATAGGTAGAGTTGAGGCCAATTTTGAATGAAGTGAAAGTTGCAGGTGTAATGATACCACTTAATGTAACGCATTAAAATTTTCCTAGCAGGACTGTTGAAACCGTAAAAATATCTCCCGTACTGGAATTTGAAATCTATCAGTCTTTCATCCCTATTTTTTGTACTTTTATTATGGGGAAGTTTTAGTTCCAACTTTATTGAAACATTGAAATATTCTGGATTATATATTGCTCCAGTTACAATATAGACTTTAACAACTCCAAGCCATAGTTTTCATAACTGCCACCTGCAGTTAATATTTAAAAATCTAAGATAAAAACAGACAAACACTGAATAATAATAATAATCATTGCATTTGATATAGCACTTTTCACATCTTCTGGACAATCTGAAAGCGCTTCACAGAATATACTACAAAGTGAATCGACTGGATTTTTTTGTGGGTGAAAATGTGGCAGCCAATTGCGCATAGCAGTGTCCCACTGACAGTCGTTGATCGAAATGACCAATTTTTTTTGAGGGATTATTTTCAGGTGTGTGGCATAAGGAAACTTGCTCAAGGTTTCACCCAGTTTGGAATCGAACCCCAAATTTTTCGGTTGCAAGGCGAGTGCTCTAACTACTGAGCTACAGCAATGTCTGCAAATAAACTACAAACAGCTCTTACGTAACTTACAATATTTTCTTAATGTGGTGCAAAATTGCTACCACAGTGTATTCTTCAAAGTACAATATTTGTCACTCTGTACAAAGTGAGTGTTCCTCATCCAATCCTGGGTGCATTTTTTGATTGTGGAGTTCTTTTACCTAGGGGTTAAAATGCTGCTGACCTGACCACAACAATATTGTCTAATGTTTAACTATGAAACCTAATTGTGGCCCACTTAGTTAAACAATACTATCAGCAATTCCATTAAATATTATACAAAAATTGCATGCTACAGTTAGAAAACAAGGTTCACTTCAAACAGAATATTGATTGTTCATCTTGGATAGGTAAACACTTCAAAAATAAAACACCAATTGTTATCAGGAAAAAAGGAAAGTTTAACGAGGTTTAGTTGTCCTTAAATAACCACTAGGTTTTATTCATTGACAGATAACTTGTATTAAGAAACTTAATTACTGTAAAATACAACCTAGTGAGAAAGCCTATAACAACTACAGATTACATTTGTATAGTGCCTTTCATGTCGGAAGTATATTCCAAGGCGCTCAAACAACAACCACAGCAATAACAAAATGACATTTATAGAGCACCTTTCACACTAAGAGGACGTCCCAAGGCGCTGAAGGGGTTGGGACTCGAGTACAGGGGAGGGGCAGGGTAGGGGGGAGAGGAGGGAGAGAGATGGGAGGGTGACAGAAGGCATGCTTGAAAACGAGGGTCTTGAGACTGACTTTGAAGGAGGCAAGGGAAGCGAAGGGACTGTAGCATGGAGTTCCAGAGTGTGGGGGCAGAGAGGCTGAAAGCCTGGCCACCTATGGTAGGGTGGATCGGATGGGAGACATGGAGCAGACCGGAGCCTGCTGATTGGAGGGGGCGGGCAGATTGGTAGGGAGTTAGCAGATCGGAGAGATAGGAAGGGGTAAGGCTGTAGATGGCCTTGAAAGTGAGGACGAGGATCTTGAATTCGATCCTCTGGGGGATAGGGAGCCAACGGAACCGGGCGAGGTTGGGAGTGATGGGTTCGCGGAGCTCAGTGCAGGAGAGGACACGAGCTGCAGAGTTTTGCATGATCTGCAGCTTGTGAAGGGAAGAGCCGACGAGGAGGGAGTTTCCGTAGTCAAGCTTTGATGTGACGAATGCATGGGTGAGGGTTTTGGCAGCCTGAGGGGTGAGGCAGTGGCGGACTCTGGCAATGTTATGGAGGTGATGGAAGGCATTGGCGCGGATGTGGGGGAGAAAGGACAGTTCCCCACATGCAAACAGTGGGAGCTTAAAGACAAATTAAAAGCACCAACAAGTATGTACAGTACTGTGTAAAGGCGTAGCTAGAATGCAATCTCAATGTTATTTAAAACTTTAAAAAAAGACAAAGGCAGAGAGATCCAGCAAGGACCACATTGATTGACTGCAGGGCACTGATTTGAGCATCTGTGCTCCTGTAAACAGCAACTGAGCTAATTGCTGGTTCACTGTCAGAATCCAGTACCTTGTCTGGCACATCTGACTTCCTCCACTTCCTATACTTAGAAATATAATCTTCTCCCAGTTCAATCCTCCAGCAGAGAGGAGAGGATGCGATGTGGCAATCCTGTAGCTCAGGATAGAGTACTTGCCTTATAAGCGAGAGACTTGGGTTCAATTCCTGGCCAGGATGAAACCTTGGCCAAGTTTCCTTACTCCACGCACCTGATAATAATCCCTAAAAAACCCCCCAACAGTAATAAAAATTGATTACTTCAATCCATGACTGTTTGTGGGGCGCTGCTGTGCGCAATTGGCTGCAGCGTTCCACCCACATATACACAGTCAATTCACTTTGCAGTATATTCTGTGAAGCGCTTTGAGATGTCTAGAAGATGTGAAGAGTGCTATATCGAGTGCAAGGATTATTATTATTAATGTAATAATGTGGTCCTATCCCTAAAACATGATCAAAGCTACTGCCCTTTTTATTTACTCTGTGTAGAATAACTAACAAGATCAATAACTAACAAGAGAGATAACAGTGACACTTTGATGTGTTAAAGTGTCATTATTCATTATGTCCTTTCCTTGTAACAAATTGCTTTCACATCAGCGAGGAAAAATGCCTGTTGTGGTTTAATTCTTTGTGCAACAATGTGTTACTTTCAACAGATTGGAAGATGCATGTAATGGATTTGTTTTATTTCGGAGGAATACTTGACACTGCGGTTACTGTTTGAGAAATGTCTCGGGATCCTGTGGGCTGATATGCAATGGTTTGAAACTGTATCGTAAGTAAACGCTTCAAATTAAGTAAACCATACTCAAAGATATTATCAATTCATATAGGTAACTATCAAATGTCATGTGAAGTCCCCCTTGTTTTAATTAGTGCAACAATTGAAGTCAATATTGTTCTTGGAGTGGTTGATATGAAATCCCAACTGCAAGCTTAGAGACAGCATAGCATATGTTTGAAGATGCCTTTGATTTCAGATGCCTTCAAAAAGGCTGGTAAGTAAACCACAATTAATACTTCCTCTATCCTGTATATTCCGGGTTCTCCTATGTAAAATCTTTGCAAAAATGTACCATTGCTTTCAGAAATCTACAATATTGTTGCCTCCAACCTATTTCCATTTGGCAGAAGCACCGAGCTAGAAATAAACTGACTGTGTCGAGTAGAGGTTTGAATTTCCCCAAAAAGTAATTGAGTCTTTGAACAGTTTAATAAATCTTTTAAAAGTACCACAGCCGATAAAATGAAACTGAGAGCAAATGGAAACGCTGCCAGAATTTATAATTTGTATCAAATGTCAGGATGATCATTCTCACTTAATTTGTGTGTGGTTAACAACTTGATAAACATATAATCAGTAGTTGCAATAATATCATTATATATAGTATATACATTACAATTATATGATATAATTCAGAGCATTGGGACGTCTTCCTGATGTGAAAGGTACTATACAAGTGTAATTTTGTTGTTGTTGTTGTTGTTGCTTGCAAAATGCCTGAAGTGATAAAACGACTTACAAACCTTGTTCTTTCCACAAGCTAACAAGTTAGTGAAAGTATGACCTGCCAATGTTCCATTGTTCAAGTTTCTTTACAACTAAACTTTACTGACCATTACATATTTGTTTTTGCTGGAACCGGAGTGCAGCGTGTCAACAAATGGCCACATCTATTGCTTGCTGATTTCATCCTCGTCCAGTATTTCTACATCTTAAAACATTAGGGTTAGAGATAGGGAGCACAATAATAATAATAATCCTTGCATTTGATATCACGTTTTTCACATCTTCTAGACGTCTCAAAGCACTTCACAGAATATACTGCATATTACAGTATATTCTGTGAAGCACTTTGAGACGCCTAGAAGACGTAAAAAGCGCAATATCAAATACAAGGATTTTTCTTGTTATTATTTGTCTCCCGTCTTCCTTCTGATATGTTGGTATGTTGAATGCCCCTTGTGTAACCACTAAATGAACTCTCAGCTTTCAAGATGCAGTAATAATTTTTTTTACCCACTTTTAACACTTTCTAAAAAATCTTCATCTGCTATTTTCTCATCTGATGCCTCCCACTTGTCTTTGTTGCTACACCACTCATAGCTCCAGCCTGTAAATATACCCCTTTTTTTTTCTCCCCCCACCCCCCGCCCCACCACCAACAACACACACAGTCAACAGTGGAAAATTCCAATCAGGCAATTTTGCACACGTGTACTCTTTAAAAACAATCTGTTACTGTTATCAAAAATCTAACCATTCATTACCTTTTACAACCCACTTATTTACTCATCCCCCCCATGTTACGAATCATTTCCAGTTACACTATTTAATAGTAAACATAAGGAAACATCTGCCCCGGTGTAATACTTCACATGCTGTGTTAAGAACGGGTCACTTATTAACTCTATAAAGTTGTTTATGCTTTCACTCCAGTCTCATGGTTGTCCCTGATCTATTTACTTTACATCTGAGGTTCTGCAATCCACGGTGGTTAGCACTTTATGATACCCTGCAGTTTCACCTGTTTGCGTAAACAACTTTATGTGGAGCGGCTCATCGCTAACAGTACTGCCAATCCAAACAAGAACCACGACAAGAGCGCCTTTCACGTCGGGAGGAGATGATAAGTTAATAATTATAATAATACAGTAATAATAATCCTTGCAATTGATATAGCGCTTTTCACATCTTATCGACGTCTCAAAGCGCTTCACAGAATATACTGTAAAGTGAACTGACTGTATATTTGTGGGCGAAACGCGGCAGCCAATTGCGCACAGCAGCGTCCCACAAACAGTAATGGATTGAAATGACCAATTTATTATTGATTTTTTTGATTATTATTGCGCGTGTGGAGTAAGGAAAGTTACCCATGGTTTTATCCTTGCCGGGGATTGAACCCAGGTTTCTCGCTTGTAAGGCTAGTGCTCTAACCACTGAGCTGCAGGACTCCACATTCTTCTGGAGGAGAAAAACAAGCAAACAACATTATATGCATAGGAATTCATTATAAAAATGCAGGGTGGGTCAGTTATACAGTCAATGATACATTCTGAAAAACCTGAGTCAAATATCTTCTCTTGGAGATTTCCTCCAGGAAATACAGTACTTCAGTGAATATGATGACCTTAGAGAGTTGAGTTTCAATCTTACATGTGTCTCAAAATGCTTGAAATTATCCACGTTTGATGGGCTCTACTCTGGCCTAAACTTGTTCATATAATGAAGGCCATTTCCGTGGTACACATTTTCTGATATTGGCAGCCTCGGCTTTCCTAAGAAAACAAAATTCTCTTGTAAACCATGGATTATGCTAGATTCATGTATATAGTTTTTAAACTATTCTATCTTTGATTTTTCTTTTCTACCTTAAAATCGTCTTTTTTAATCTTTTTTTAATACAGTATATGGAAGAGGGAACAACTTTCAAATAAACAAACCTTTGATGGAGAATAATGAGAGAGATTGGTCTATCGTAGATATGACCAGATCAATCTTTGACACATGTTTACAGATCAAAACAAGGGAAGGGCTGCCAAATGGACACCCTGTGCACTTGTACAGGCCATTGGTGAGTATGGGAGAGGTTAATCCTGTACTTGGAATACAATTCAAAACGTTTTTTTAAAAAATATCAAATATTCAGCACTAAAACACTGCAGTAAAACTTCATTTATGACTTTGTCCTCCCAGTGGAACTCCTTCTTAGACAGATTTTTTTCCTGGAAATCTGTTCCACGTATACAGAGGCTTGTATTCAGAGTTCATGCTGATTTAAACACTCTTTGGCACACCAGCCTTGTTGGACGGGCTGAATGCTATGGGAAAATCAGTGACTTGCCTGATAGTATCCCAAGAACTACACATCCAAATCTTGTTATGTTCAAAATAACCCTAGAATCAATTTATGAATGATGGGGAAGAGAGCTTACAAACGTCAAAATTCTACATCCATGTGAGAAAGAATGTGAGGAAGCATTGTTCCCATTTGCTGCCAAGGTTAATATATACCTTCAATACAAGGCTTTGTTTGCGTGTATTGAAGATCTAGCTTCTGCACATATTCCCTGTATTAATATGACACGTCACTGTGTATTTTATCTGCCTTTACAATGTGCGATATTCTTGTCAGTGCAGCTTAACACTCTCTCCTTACACATAGTTATACCCTCAATGGCATCATTGACCTTTGCCATTCACAAAGTGGTCCGTTTGGGGTGACAATAAATTTGACCGGCTCCGAATCCTGACTGACAAGACAATGAGATATGATCATATCTCTGTTATTTTATCTCCTTATAACTGTAGTTCATGGATACATAGGTACAAGGAAAAAAGTCCAGTGACCCATTAAATGTACTCGCAGGACAATTCCCCCATTCTACCCTGATCCAACGTTTCTAAATACACTTCTCTGCTCTTGTTTGTTATCCAGTCACCAGCAAAAATGTTTTGGATACCTGCATATTCCTTTAGTTCTAACATCTTACGCCTTAAGGGCGCTATACAAATGTAATTTTGTTTTTGTTTATAATCTGCATATTAGTGCGGAGTCCTATAGCTCAGTGGTTAGAGCACTCGCCTTACAAGCGTGAGACCTGTGTTCAAATCCAGGTAGGTCAGGGCGAAACCTTAGGCAAGTTTCCTTACTCCGCATGCCTAATAATAATCCCTCAAAAAAACAACAGTCATAAAAAAATTGGTCAGTTCAATCCACAACTGGATTTGTGGGACACTGCTGTGCGCAATTCGCTGCCACGTTTCGCCCACAAATATACAACCAATTCACTTTACAGTATATTCCGTGAAGCGCTTTGAGACGTCTAGAAGATGTGAAAAGCACTATATCAAATGCAAGGATTATTCTTATTTATATGAGCATATCTTCTACCTCCTTCTTTGCTATATTTAATTCTTTTCACACTCTATTCATCCCTTTACAATGGACAATTTAAATTTCTTCTTTTACTGAGCAGTCACCAATGTTGCCTCATGCATTGCAATCCAATTTCATGGTCTGAGCCAAAAAAGATCTTTAGCAATTTGATTGTGTCCTGTTATGTCTAACCTAAAAGCTCCTTAATATGATTCATTTAAAAAATAATAATTTGGTGATCAGGTAAAGATAGTTCAATTGCTAATCGATTGCGAACAATTTGACATTTATTCAATGAAAATGGCGAGGAGTTCAGTGGCACTAAGATGGCATGATTTTCCCTCTTTGCTCTACCCTCTTCACCATCTTTTCTTCACAATTCTCTCCATCCTTGACTCCCTTGCCCCATCTCACCTCCCGAACTGCTTCATACTCCCGTAAATCCCCCTGGTACACCAGTCATCTCCAATCCCTCAAGATACAAGTGTGAACCCATTGGCAGATTGGGCTTGATCACACCAAGATCTACCGCTCCGTTCTTGTCTCCGCCAAATTTTCCTCCTACTCCAAGATAATCTTGGAGGCCAAGGATAAACCCCAGGCTCCTCTTCTCTACCATGAACTGTCAACTCCATTTACCTTCCCACGCCTCACCCATCCTCTCCTCCGATTCCAACTATGAGGAGGTGTTGGACTTCCTCGAATCCAAATTTGAGGGGGAACCGATCAGCCACCTCTACCCCGTCCACTGCTACCCCCTCACCACTTCTCCCTCATGACACACCCCACCCCCCATTTCCCCCCTATACACTGTGGATCCTATCTCGCCCTCCTCCCTCACCTCCATCATCTCCAAAATGAAGCGCACCACCTGCTCCCTCGACCCCACCCCCACCTCGCTCCTCACCTCCGAGCTCTAATCTCCTCCTAACCAACATCATCAACCTCTCTGTATCCTCTGGCACTGTTCCCACCTCCCTAAATACAGCTGTCATCACCCCAACCTGAAAGAAAACCTTTCCTGGACCCATCCCTTAGAGGATTTAATTCAAAATCCTGATCCCCCATCTTTAACGCCCTCGATGCCTTGCCTCACAATACCTCTTAGACCTTCTAATCCCCTGTTCCATGTTCCCCAACTCACCAATCATCGACAGGCGAGCCTTCAGGCCACTCTGCCTCTAACCTCTAGAATTCCATCAGGCAGTCCTTCCGCCTCATCCCCTCCCTGGCTTCTTTCAAGTCCCACTTCAAGACCCTCCTCTTCGACCGTGCCATTGATCACCCCCCATCCACCCACCCTCCAATCCCGACCCCAGCTCAAGTCCGAAACACTGACTGTCCAGTGCCTTGGGACATCCTCCTGATGCGAAAGGTGCTATACAAATGTTATTTTGTTGTTGTTGTTAAATCCCCGAATGAGTTCTAGTAACAAAATATTATTAGGACAAGAAATTGCAAGTGACCGAAGATCATTTGAAGTGAAGAATGCGAAGAATTCCACTTGCTCAGTAAAGAAAACCTGCTCTTCCTCAGTTTGGATCCAAAATAATTAAAGATCAAAGATTGAAAAATTCATATGCGTATGCATTTTAAACTTGAAAAGGGTCAACATTTGTTTTTGAACTTGCAAGGACAGAAGTAAGAAACTTTGCTTGTTCATACTCGTCAATAAAAGTGTTGCAAAATAAAAGGTTAAGGTCACGAATGCGTTCTGTTTCCCTTTTGGCAAAGCTTTCACAAGAATGTGGATAATGTTGCTTTCTCTCAGGACAATCACGGGTTGAGTGGATTCGTGCTCTGGTCACAGTTTGTGTCACAACATTAGGCTTTCAGAAACTCCAGCTCTTCAAAGCAATATTCAAGTCGAAACACTTTACGAATAACAAAAAACGCAGCCTATACCCTATTGAACAGTCACTCAAGCAAAACCCGAACACGTCCAAAAAGGTTTGGCTAACTGAAGAATCGTGTTGGCAATGTCGTCAGGAAACACCACATTTGGTTTGTCAACTCATTAAAGTTAAGATGTAAAATTGCTGCATCTCCAAAAAATTAGACAGAAGTTCCTCAGGCAAAAGCTCTGTGCGTCTCCTCTATACACTAGTATTTTAATCAGTGACATGAATTGCAACACATTACAATTATTGTAGTCTGTTAATGTTTTACACAAGCTGGGTCATAATTATTCAGTCACAGTGAGTGGAAATATTTCCCTAATAAATCTTTAGTCCCTCCCAGCAAACGATGCCTGGGCCCTTCTCGCAGGATCCTGCCATCTTTTGTGAGTTAGGCCATCCCCATTGACAATAGATTTAAAATGTTGTTCATCTCCCATTTCGGTCACAACTCGTTCCAAGTTGAATACTGTAATACGGTGAAAACATAAATCATATTTGGCACTGGTAATGAACTATTCTCTGTTTACATGAATAAGTCACACCCTCCGGTTATTCTTTTTCCTTCCCATTTTGCTCCTTTTGTTTCCTTTCTCCGGTTGCTTCCCTCCCCCCCATACAAATCAACCCTTCAGAAGCTAAAATGATGGTGATTGCAGACATATCCTTTGTGCAGACTAAATAACTTGCCTCATATGTTTAGAATTGTACACGAAAGCCCAGATATATTGAGATTAATATGACACATCCAACTTGAGCCAATCCTCTAATACAAATATACTATTTAAACACAAATCACACAAAAGCCTGTGAACAATGCAATGGTGGATTGCAACATTAACCAGAATCCAAAGTGGGTGGTTGGGAGGATAGGAGAGGGAATATCACGATACAATGAAAAAAAATAGAAATACAAAACTAGAAAAAGCAAAACGTCTGGAATTGCACAGCAGGTTAACTACATCTGAAGAGAGATAAGTGCTTTATGTAGTGTGACCCTACCTTCAGAGAGAAATAAAGATGAATTATTTTGTTCAGTAGGTTATATTAAATATTTTAAATCATTACAGCTCAAATCCATAAATGTATTGTTTTTTAAACGGAACCTTGTTACAATACACTATAATTTATAAGATCCTTTAAAATAGTCAAATTAACTTTGTTTTGGTGGGGGACGGGAGTAAACTAGAGAAATAAACTATTTTGTTGTATGGTTTTCTAACAGCTAAACTGGAGGTTTGTACTTCAGTCCTTGAAAAGAAACAATAACAAATGGGGGAGATTTCACAGCGTAATAAATCAACACAAAGCCATTTGCGAGGTTATTACCATTTGCCAGGTAATTGGTGATTTATATGCCAACAAAAAAGACGCATCTTACGTATTACCTCTTTAATGCAATGCAACATTGATACTGATAGCAGAATATATGACAGTACTGTATAGCTTAATGTTGCATTTTGCTGGATGAGAGATAACTTTCGACATTGCATCCTGTGCAGAATCATTATTATTCCCCCCCCCACCACCCCCTCCTTGCTGTCAAGTTAACCAAATAACATTCTCTTGTTTTGATATTCTGTTGGCTGACAGATTGCCTAGAGCTGAATTGCTGGCAACAGAATTGAGTTCAGCCGAGGACAAGCACTGAGGCGAAGTGCTGCTTTCACGCAAGCTGCATGTTGATGAATGCGAGATTTATTACACAGAACGAAGTCTGAGTTGGTTTTAAGCCTTACATTCCTGACAGCACTTGGGAGGAAAACGATTTTAATTGCAACATTCAGCGCACTTACAAAACATACAGAATCAAAGCTCTTTTTTTAAACAATGAGAAGATTGCGAGGCCCTCAGAGCCCCCAACCACCCCACACCACCCAGTCTACCAAAGGCGTCTGTTTCAAAGTTCAAAGGATTTGACAATTTAACAAAGAGTATAAAAATCTTACAAACTGAAATATAAACCTGGGTGCTGAAAAGCTTATCGCATTCGTGCAAATCATAGCCTCCCCCCACCACCACCACCACCCCATGGTTGTTGGTTTTTACAGTTCAATCAATGTCAACATTTTAGGAATAAAATTGAATGTTACAATAATTGTAGCTGATGTATTTCTGTATAGATCTGTTTCTGTCTCTCTCTCTTCCCCTCTCTCCTTTCCCTCCCCTTCTCCCCACTCATTGCGTACCAGTCGCATATGAATTAACAAAATGCTCTTTCAACAAATTTAACAATTTCTCATTTCGTCCACAAATACACAGTCAATTCACTTTACAGTATAGTCTGTGAAGCACTTTGAGACGTCTAGAAGACACGGAAAGCGCTATATCAAATGCAAGGATTATTATTATTTAAATTTTAACCCCAATCCCCCACTCCACACTTCAAGTGTCACAATCAGAATGAAGTTGCAGTAAATCAAAGCAAAGAAAAACAAGCAAAGAAGGAAGGAGGGTGAGTGTGTGTGAGTGTGTTTGTACAAAAATCTTACTTACAGACTCTTTATATTTAAAAAACAAACAAAATCCCAGGGGCAATTTGGAAAAACGAAATGTGACCATTTCAATTCATAAAGGATTTGGCTCAATTTGTGTCTTTTCACTGGTACTATCAACTGGGTTTCCTTATTTGATTATTTTTTTGTCCTCCCTTCACTTGTGAAATCAATGTCAGTTCAAATCCCCAGGTTAGTCGCAAACATGACCAAAGTGATTTGTTTGAAATCCTAAAACAGAGAAAGAAAAAAATCTTCAATTCAATCCCGAATAAGCATGTGCAAATAACCTAGCTCTTTATTTTAAGCAGGGAATCAAAAGCAGCCAGTTAATAGTGAAGTGAATTGCCAGATAATGTTCAGCTGGAGCTTTAAATCAACTAACAGCAGTGAGGGTGTTTTATCCTCAGTTACAAATAATTATTTCTAACCTCCCCTCTTCCTATTTTACAAATATTGATTCAAATGATTCTTAACCCTTTGTCTTCATGTCTAGCACTCTGCAAGTACACATTTAAAAAAAAATCTTCTCGAAACAGGTTTATTCCAACCTCAGGGAAACATGTTGCCTTGTGTAAGGTATGTGAACAGTTATAATTCTTTTCCTATTACACTGTTTGGAGCAGTTAATGTGACAGGGAGGTCGTGACTAACCCAGCCTATAATTGGTAATTTACAGATCATTTGTGACAACCAGCAGATCTTTATATTTAACATAAGGAACATATTTGCACTCCCCTCTGCTTATACACACACACACACATATTTACATTGGTTTAATGTCCAAGTTCATGCGTTATTCTTCATAATGAATTAAGCGAGATAAACTCTACATTGATCAAATGTGGGTTACAAGTTTTGTATACTGTAATTGGGAGGTGAGAGAAGGCTCTACAGCATCAGAAATCACCATCAAAGCTTTCAAATAGAAGATCAGCTGAACTGGTGAATTGAAGCTACATTTCCTAGACCTGTTAAACGTGATAGTTACTTTACTTAACTAGAGAGTAGGCCTCAGAAAAATGCAAGCCATTCATCTCGAGGGGCCTCACTTGTTGAATTTAGGTTAGGTAGACGATTTTCTATGATGATTTGTAAATACTGTACTCAAACTAAATCCTTGACGTAATACATGATGGTGGCTTGGGCAGTTTGTGGCAAGTGTCACCCACAAATTACACACACAACAACAACAAAACTTATATTTATATAGCGCCTTTCACGTCGAGAGGACGTCCCAAGGCACTCCACTTTACAGCACTGGTATATCATGTGCAGCACTTTGATACATCTTGACGACTTGATCAGATGCTGTACTAAATGTGATAATTATTATTATTACGCCTAATAATAATCCCTCAAAGAAATAATAAATTGGTCACTTCAAACCGTGACTGTTTGTGGGACACTGCTGTTCACAATTGGCTGCTGCGTTTCGCCTACAAATATACAGTCAACCCACTTTACAGTATATTCTGTGAAGCGCTTTGAGACGTTGAGAAGATGTGAAAAGTGCTGTATCAAATGCAAGGATTATTATTATAATCATTTCAATCCTCATTGGAATGTCTAGACTTTAGGAGACTATGGTATGACTCAGAGATGGGCTAAACAATACAGCCAAATAATAATAAATGTATCTAAGCCTTTAAAAATATATACGTTGTCCTAATACTTCAAAACCTGTTGTTAAACATGGAATAATATCATAGTTGTGTAGTATAATTTATAAAACTGTAATATATACACATCCAAGATAGCGAATATCCTTGGATTTTAGTTTGGAAATAGCAGTTGTTCTATAAATCAAAATGTATTCCTGCTCTTCAAGTAGATATCTTCCTATAAAGCATTGCACTTTTTATATTACTGTAAATACAACAAGGTTGGGGGAACTAGATAGATTTCAACCCTACTGGTATGCAAATTGAAATCTAATCTAGACTGATGGGAATAATTTACTTCAAAGGGTTAAGAAATTAACTGATGAAGATTACAGAGATGTCACACTAAAACCGTTCAATGATCTGAGATTGTAGAAAATTCACAAACTTTCAGCACTTTAGGATGTTCTCCCGACATGAAAGGCACTATATACGTACAATTTTGTTGTTGTTTCTCTAATAAGTACAGTACAAGAAGACTTTATTTGTTTCTTGATAATAGTTAAACTAAAACATGTTTTATTACTTGACAAAATTGATTATATTTTCAAAGTTACAGAAGCTAGATCTCTAGTGTTCTTAGAGAACTTAGATAAAAGTTCTAGTTACTTTATTCAAACAAAAATGAGGTGGAAAATGGTTCACTGTTAACCAAAAAACATCAACTACCTGAATTTTTTTGTTCAGTAGGTGTAAATCGGACCTCAGATCGAACCACATCATCCCCTACATTCCTAAAAGTCCTTTAAAACATTTGGCTTCTCTCTATCGTGCTAAATATTTATTTTCCCCATAACATACCCTGATGCCTGAGTATGTCCAAGACCTATGCACTGCTCCCATATTAACTCTTCCTGTGTTCCAAGATAGGATGAAAGAAAAGACTGCTCGACTAATGTGAGTTATCTTTTTTTTAAACCAGTCCATCACAAACTTTGACTTTATCCATTTTATTGACTTATGGGTTGTGTAGACACTGCTGTGTGCAATTGGATGCCATGTTTTGCCCACACATATACAGTCAATTCACTTTACAGTATATTCCGTGAAGCGCTTTGTGATGTCTAGAAGACGTGAAAAGCGCTATATCAAAATGCAAGGATTATTATTATTATTATTATGAGTTCTGAGATGTTACTGCACGTGAAGGATGCCTATATATAAATGAAAATTGTTTGTGCAAAATTAGCTGTCGAATCTTGTCAGTATTTATCTCTACCTCTGGCTGATTCTCTGGAACTGCACTTCATTTGGTGATTGTTTTGTGTTTCAGTGGAGCTGGATTGCACCCGAACAGGTTCTTGGTAACCACAGGAGTTACGATTCCTAGAAGAGTTCCAGGAGGTCAGGGCGGTATGCGTTTGGGACCTTCTAGGAATTGATATTGATGAACACAGATGTGATGATATGCATTCTCAACCATCCTCTTGTGTTCTCTCTCCCATCCCACCAGACACCAATTTGGCAACAATGATTTGGATTTTATTGGAACTCGGAATTAAGACAATCTGTGGACACTCTGTATTCTCTGAGGCTCACTGCTTCAATGTTGTTGTGCAGCTAAATCCTTCACTTCTTGGCTGCCAGTTTAATTGCCCTTCTGGGTAAGCAACTTTGACTAACTTATCCAAGTTTCAGTGGAGGCTGTTGAAATTGCCGGGCTGTCCAGATTGTTAGAAGTTATTGCAACCTTTGTCATATAATTCTGTGGGTGTGAATGATAATATCGTTTAGATGTTTTTTTGTGAAACGCACAAGCGTTTATGCTCTGAGTCACCTTGTAACGTTTATGTAACTGTAAATGTCTTTGCATTTAAGCCAATGCACAAAATCCCAAGAGTTCATCAGGGGTGAGTTGTCTTCCAGCTCTGATCAGCTTACAAGAGAGATCAGTAAAGTTTCTCTCAATTGTTTTGGGGTCAGCTGGGTGTCTGACACAGGCATCTTGATTGCCAATAAATAAGGCAAACAGGATGCTGGGCTATATTGCGAAATCAGTTGGGTTTAAATATCCAGATATCATGCTCAGACTGTTCCTCTGCTCAGCCACATGCTGAAACTCTACAGACAGTTAATCTCACTGCAACTTAAAGGAGCCTTAGCCTCAAGGAAAACAAGAGCAACAAGGATGATTCCCCAGTTAGAGGAATGAGCTGCGTGCAACGATTAGACAAGCTCCAGTTCTTCAGTCATAGAAATTCATGGCACACAGGAAAAAGCACACCATGATCCATGCTGGCTCCCTCAAGTCCATTCCTTTCAGTCCCACTTACTAGCCCTTTCCCCATATCCCTGTAGTTGTCTCTTATTTAGGTTGATCCCAATGCTGTCTAGTTTGCTCTTGAAGGCCAATATGGATTTTGCCTCAACTGCCGCTACCAATAGGGCATTCCTAACTAAATAATAATAATAATAATTCTTGCATTTTGATATAGCGCTTTTCACATCTTATCAATGTCTCAAAGTGCTTCACAGAATATACTGTAATACTGTAATATACTGTAAAGTGAATTGACTGTATATTTGTGGGCAAAATGCGGCAGCCAATTGCGCACAGCAGTGTCCCACAAACAGTCGTGGATTGAAACTACCAATTTTATTATTGTGTTTTTTTTTTTGAGGGATTACTATTTGGTGTGAAAGGCATTCTATAAGTGTCGTTTTGTTGTTGTTGTAAGGAAACTTGCCCAAGATTTCGCCCTGATCTGCCTGTTAAGTAGTTACTACTCTCTTGGTGAAAAAATGACTCTTACCTCACCATTTGCTCGTTTACTAATCACTTTGAATTGATAAGATTCAATATCTTAAATCTTAGGTTGCTATTTTTGGTAGTGGAATGATAGGCAACTTTTTTAAAAAACTACTTAGTGAATGGCAAACGGTTAGTTTTGGACACAGATGTCAATTCATAACGGAATTAAAATTCGCAGCAATCTGCTACTTTCATGTCATATGCTGTAGTAAGCTTTGATTTTGCGCTTTGCTGGGCTACAAACAGATATTTGATATTGGGATCAACCTTAATAATAATAATTCTTGCATTTGATATAGTGCTTTTCACATCTTCTAGATGTCTCAAAGCGCTTCGCAAAATATATGATAATTGTCTAATTGTGCACAGCAGTGTCCCACAAACATTCTTGGTTGAAGTGACTAAATTATTATTATTTGTTGGAGGGATTACTATCAGGCTTGTGGAGTAAGGAAACTTGCCTATGGTTTCGCCCTGCCTGGAATTGAACCCAGGTCTCTTGCTTGCAAGGCGAGTGCTCTAACCATTGAGCCACAGGACTCCTTTTACATTTCTTTAATTTCCTCGAGTTTTCTGTTGATTTTTCAAGAGTACATTGTCTCATTTACAGGATCATAAGAGGTTCAGATGAATGAGGCATTTCAGTCCATTCAAAATCTCTTCCTTCCAAAGTACCCATTCTACCATCCTCCCGTTACATCATCACGCTGCTTCGTAAATTATTCCAGTATCCTGAGCTGAACCCACTCTACTTGGTAATCTGCTCCAGTCATTAATTACTCTCTGGTTTAAGAAATCCAGGTGTCTGACCTGACATTGCCCTTTGCAAAGCTGACCTTGTACAACATTGTTCTGCTTTGCCATAAGTTAAAGTAAAGACAGCCAGACAAATCCAGCAATGTCCTACAAATAGCCATGAAGTGAGTGACCAATTTGTGTGATTGCTGGCCTGGGGCACCAGGAGAAACTCCCCTTCTTTCTTTGAATAGCAGAAATGGAATCTTTAACATCCACCTGAACAAACAGGACCTCAGTTAACACAACACCACTGTTTCTGCCAAAAAGTTCACTTTTTTGAGCAGCGTTGCATTAAGAAATGGAACAGAAATAAACTTAAACCAAATCCGAACCAAATTCAATTTAATCAGAGCTCCTTGTAAAAGTTTCTTCTCTCTCAAAAAAAATGTTTCGAATCATGGTGCTTCTTAATAATTAGGAGTTAGGCATAGGTTGGTTTTGAGGTATAGACAAGTTGAGAGGATTGTTTCTGAGTTCCAGGACAGAGTTTAGAATGCATTTGTGCATATCTTAATGTTATACCTACAAACTGTTTTTAAATTTCAGAAGACATTGACGGTATAGGCAGAGAGAATGGTATTGTATCTGTTATACAGAAAGCATGGTAAATGAAGTATGATAAATGAACAAGCCATTCTTGAAGCGATACAATTTTTACCAAGGATCACTGGAGAATTGATATCTAACGATGATATGTAGCAGCATTTATATACAGTATATACACCTTTTAATATAATTTAGTTAACACTTGAATTTTAGTTAACAACACTTATAATGGGATGCACTTGAATTGTTCAAATGTTCAAGAATGAGAGCTTAACTATGATAATGTCTATGTACTGCAATGAAAGTGAAACCAAGCACTAAACTGTACTATGGTAAGTTCAGGATTGTATAGCTCAGGACCTGCTCTCAGTCTTACCGCTGGGAGGAGCATTGGAGGTGCAATCATTTTTAACTGCGTTTCTGATCGACTCATGGTATGGAGGAACAGACCTGATAGTAACAGAAATAAACCTGATAATAATCCGTCGAGAAAAAACACAATATTAATTTGGTCATTCAATCCATATCAGTTTGTGGGACACTGTTGTGTGCAAATGGCTGCTGCATTTTGCCCACAAAAAAACAGTCAATTCGCTTTACAGCATATTCTGTGAAGCTCTTTGAGACGTCTAGAAGACCTTAAAAACGCTATATCAAATGCAAAGATTATTATTATTATTAATTAAGACCGGACTCAAGACCTTCCTCTTCGACCGTGCCTTCATTTGACCTCCTACCTCTCTGCCCTCCCCACTTGCTCAGGTCCTGACCTCTGACTAACTGTTCAGCGCCTTGGGACATCCTCCCGATGTGAGAGGTGCTCTACAAATGTCATTGTATTGTCGTTGCTCAGAATACATACATCTTTAAATGACCCACAAAAAGAAATCGACTGCATGCTGAAATTAATCAGCAATCTTTGTTTTTAAACAAAAATTTGCTTTCATACATGGTTCTGACTGTGACCCCTTTAAATAATTAGGCTTTGAGGAACACATTGTACAATAAGTAGACTCTTTTTGGAGTTCCAGTCAGGATTGTATTATTACATTGCTTAACATGATAACAACTGCAAGTTGTTTTTAGATTTCAAAGGAAGTGTAATGCAGTAGAAAAGTGTCATCGCTACAGGAAAAATGACTGTTGAACAGGTGATGAAAGGCAGAACAGGCTCAAGAGGATGAATGCCCAACTCGTGTTCATGTGTTCCTCCTATGATTCTTGGGAGGTAGTGCAAATGTTTCCAAGGCTTTTGTTCAAAGGGTATTTTGAAGGATGCTTTTCACATCTTGTCAAAAATGGCTTACGTGCTTTGTAAATGTATGAACCTAGATTTAGGAACCGCACAATATTATGAGTCACATTGCAATTCCTATTGGACATTGGCATTAGCCAAACGAGCTTTGAACGAGCTTTAAGCTCTGTGGCACCTTTGGCAGCTCATGTAGGTTCCTTGTAGTGTTAGCCTTTGCGTGACGCTAATGCTAATGCACTTCACGGGACATAAGTGAGGTTAATGAAGGACGTTAATATCCACAACCGTAAATATTGTGCACTACAATTCAGCTGTTAATCAGAAGTTATGTTAAAATGTACCGTGGTGCAATCCTGACCTGATTTTAAGAGGATCAAAACTGCACCCATATTTGCAACTACAATTTTTGACACTGAGGAACTCTTTGTGTTGGGTAATAAATAGACACTGGTTGGCAATCAGAAGTTTAGGCCATGGGGTTGTTTTTTCCTTCTAACCCAAGGATGGGAGTAAATTTTATCACTCTACGCACTCCCAGTTGCTGCCTTGAGTAAGATCAGGTAAGTCAGCAATACGCAAAGGATCAAGCTGTGCTGTTTCACTGCCAAATACTACAGCTCATTACCCTGTGCACGTACACACATTTGTTGCTGTGTTGCTTCCCAGTTCTCCTTTTTCTCAGCTCGTCCTGTTTTAAACCTCTGCCTGTAGTCTTGTATTCAGCCCAATGAGGACCCTCACCGAACCTCTGCAACATTGTCCGGCTTTGCCGCTGTCTCACCCTGCAGACCCTCACACGTGCATTCATTGCATCCAGGCTCGACTAAGCAAATTCCCTGCATATTGGCCTCTCCAGCATCCTCCATAGGTTTCAGACCATCCAGAATTCTGCAGCCTATATCCTCTCCTTCCCTAGGCTCCGAGATCTTGTTGCCCCCATTCTTGCCTGACTCCAGCCGACTTAATGCCTCGGGATGTGCTCCCAACATGAGAGACGCTATACAAATGCAATCTCATGTTGTTAATTTTGTTGTTGTTCCTTTTTGATTGTGCTTTCTGCCGCCCACCCACCTCTCTCCCTCCCCGCCACCCTGCCCCTCCCCCTCCCCCGTGCTTGGATCCCGACCCCTGACTGTCCTCCCGATGTGAAAGCTGCTCAATTTTGTTGTTGTTGTTAATGTCCTTGCACCCCTCCCCCCCCACCCCACAACTTGCCTGCTCCATCTTTGGCATGTGGGCAGGCCTTCAGCCCCACCGTCTGGATCTCCATCTTGCAGTCTTTGCGCCTCACTCCGACACTTGCCTCCTTTGAGACCCATCTCAAGACCCTCCTCTTCAACTGTGCCTATGATCACCTCCTTCCCCAGCAGCCCTGGTTGCGTCTGAAACACTGATTGTCCAGCTTCTTGGGACCTCTTCCCAACGTGAAAGGCGTTGTACAAATGTCATTTTTTTTTGTAAGTTTTCCTCTTTTTAATAACTTCCTAGTTTTATTTTCGGATTGATCCGTTTTGTTGCATTCTGTTTCAATGTCTCAAGTAAGCACTATCACTGCAGTTTACTCCTCTATACAATCTAACTTCCAATCACAAATAAATCAGTTCTTTAACAACAACAAAATGACATTTGTGTAGCGCCTTTAATGACTTTATCACCTTTGGATCCAATTCCCACATTATCTTCTCACATGCTTGATTTTCAACAAAGAACTTGTCAAAATCCAATAGTTACTTTCATCAGTCCTATTCACGATTTTAAACTGTTTCCTATCTGTCTTTTCTGCACCAGAACAAACTGTGAAGTCTTATCCTTTTTCTCATGTCGCAGTGCTCAAGATGTTGATGGAACTTTGCTGCCTTTCTTTCAACTATTTCCAATTTAAAAACAAGTTCAAATAAATTAGAAAGAGTCTTTTTTCCCCACGTTATATTTATTTAGAAATACCTCAGACATGTACACTACTGATCCGCAATGCATCTTAACTTGCCAATCCTTGCCCTCTAAGGCGATTGGAACAAACAAAGCTTTTTGTGTTTTTCTACTTCACTGTATCCACTTTATGCCCCTTATTTTGTCTGATCTAACTTTATGTCTTTGTTTCCAATTAAAAAGAGCACTTTACCCACTTACAATTGTGTGTTCTCTTAGGTTCCAACATCCACCTTTACAGATTAGAGCTCAAAGAAAAATAAGATTGGGTCTTGATTTACTGAAAGTTGCCTTCTCAGATGTGATCAGTGTGGAGTCCTGTGGCGTCTTGGTTAGAGCACTCGTCTCGCGAGCAAGAGGAAACGGGTTTGATTCCTGGCCGAAACTTTACACACATTTCCTTACTCCCTATGGCTCTGTTTACATAGCAGTAAGTAGGACTGCAGTTGATAGTTGATCGCTAGTTCACTTTCTGGGGGTAATAATTCCTTTTTTTTAAAAATGCGGTCACTTGATTCACAACTGTTTGTGGAACATTGCTGTGTGCAATTGGCTGCTGCGTTTTGCCCACAAAATATACAGTATATTCTGTGAAACACTTTGACACATCGCGAACCAGTGATAAGACGTATAGTCAAATGCAAAGATTATTATTATCATCAATCCTTGGTGTGATTATTTTCTCCCCCCTCCCCACTCTCATGCCAAGCAGAGAGCCATGCATTGTTAATGAAGAGATAGTCTTCAAATGCTGTGTAAATTGCGCAGAAACCTGGACTATAGCAAGACTCCACATTATGGAAATCTCCATCTTGCAGGGTGCATGGGCTTGAAATGTGGGCAACATTTTGGCTTCAGCATTTTGGCTCCTGCCTTGCTAAGACTGGGTGCTCATTCCAATATTTTGTGAGAGAATTTATTTTACTTTGCGATTTTTCTGTGCCAACATATCTTGCTTCTAGAAGGGGATAATGTGTTTTTTGGCATGGGGAAAATGCCATTGGGATAACAGTGGTACTATAATCGTCTCAGCATTGGCACTGGGTGATCTTTTGAAGGTGGAAGGAAGAGAATTTAAGAGAGAGAGAGCGTAAGATTTCAAAGTGGCGCAGTGTTGTCGAATGGAAAGCACAGGTCACAATGAGACTCTGATTTATTTTGTGTCACAAATGAATAATTCAGGTAATGAGAAAAGATGAAAGCTAACTTAATACAAGTTTTATTTTTCCTACCCAGAAACGTGACTTACTGGTAAACAAAGGTGCAGTGCGTTTGCTTGCATTTTCAAGCATACCTGGAGAAATTTGCAGTTATTTTCCAGCTGACTGGTTAGTGTCTGTATATATTTATTGTCTGTCGTGACTGTGATCCATTTCCCATTTTATATCAAATGTCCCTCATCATTTCCTACATTATGACAATTTACAGTTAGAGAAATCTGCATTCACAATCAGAATTCAACAACAAATTGTGTTTGGGGGTGGGTGGAGGTGATGGGGAAGGGAAATTCTTGAACAGGGAGAAAAATCTAAGATTGAAAGTAAGATATTTTACCCTCTGTTTCTAATGCAAGAAATAACTACTTCAAGATTACACAACTGGTGGTGGTAATGGGGGCGAGAGGGAGTTGATGGGTGGGGGGTGGGGTGGGGAGTGGGGGCTGAGGGTGGATAGCCTTGGGTAATCAGAAACATTTGCGCACAAAAATGAAAATCAAACCAACATGGTTACTTGAAAACAGATGGGCCGAGACCTGGGAAGCAATAAGGACAGTCTAAACCACATCACACAGTGGGATAGAACATTTAAACTAAAGTGATGCAATATTTTATTTTGTTCTGGGAATCCAGAAAATATTGCGAGAATAACTTCAAAACAAATATTTAGAAAGACCACATTGAAGGAACAAGCACATAATGCCAAAGCGCTTCACAGAATATGCTGTAAAGTGAATTGACTGTGTATTTGTGGGCAAAACGAAGCAGCCAATTGTGCACAGCAGTGTCCCCACAAACGTGGATTGAAGTCACCAATTTATTATTTTGGAGGGATTATTATCAGTCTTGTGGAATAAGGAAAGTTGCCCAAGGTTTCGCTGTGCCTGGTTTTCTATAGTTCTTAGAAGAGTTTGCAGAGAGCCAGCTTCCACATTAAAGGCTGCATTTAAAAGAATTGGCCACAGGTTAGATGTTCTAAAATGCAAAATAAATACCCAAGTGGAATTTCTCCACATTCTTCTTTACATGCAGGGAAAGTATTGTTCTCCCCTCACATTAATATCTCAACAGTGGGAACATTCCAGTCAGAGTGAATCAATATTTAATTTGCATTGTTTAGAGATAGCAAAGGTGGTCTCAGCAAGGATTGTTAGCGAAGGTCACTGAAGGGACGGCGAATGGTCTGGAAGGACCTATAAGGTTTCGCCCTGCCTGGAATTGAACCTAGGTCTCTCACTTGTAAGGCGAGTGCTCTAACCACTGAGCTACAGGACTCCATATTCTGTATTCCGTGAAGTGCTTTGAGACTTCTCATCAATGGAATACTGTGCTACATCAAATGCAGGGATAACTTTTGTTCCCATGTCTTATTCATATATAAAAGTGTCAGCCTAGCACAGTTGATAGCACACAGGTAGAAAGTTGGGAGATCAAACCAATTTTGCTAATTTCAGGGTCCTCTGGTCCTCCTGAAACTCTTTAGATACTCAATTGCGTAAATGTTGCTTGGCCAATTTGAAATTATTTTGTTGCTTTGTGTGGAACATTGTTACCACATCTTTACAGTGTTTTGTCTCCTACCTCCCAGTATTTAATGGGTCTGCTGATTCATTTGGGCATTTAGTTAGTTATGCGGTTGAATGGTGTAATAGTTAGATCTTGATTATATCAGATTTCAAACCTACAATCCATGTGGTCCACTGGCAAAAAGAAAGGGATACACTTCGTTTCTCACTAGCCCTAATACCTATTATGAAAGAAAATGTTGGCGTGAAAATAGGTTCAGCTAAGAATAAATCTGAAACTTTGCCTGCTTTTCATTTGGTTTTGGTCCCATTTCACTGCTAAGTTAATGGCAACCAAATTGAACGAGTAAAGTCATTCAGATCTAAATTAATGTAATATGTGGTTTGTAATAGATGTACAAATTCTGAATGGATTTGGTGCAGTGCCCATTGCTTTTCAAAAAAAAATCGCCAAATATAGTGAATTGAAATGCGCAGTAAGTAATACACAATAATGCAATCTCTGCTATTTCGCGGCTGTGAATGGCGTGCAATACGTAGGAATAAGCAATAATAGCCCTTGTTGTGCAGCAATGGAAATAACTTCTCAGAATCCTGGTGCAAGAGATATTCCTGTGGCTCAGTTGTTGAAGCATTATGATTCAGTGCGGAATCTGGGTCTCCAGGTTTGATCTCTGGTCCATGTTGTGTCAACCCAGGGGTGCTAGATGCTTCACATTATTACCTATGTCCCTGTGCTTGGGAATGCTAAACGGGAAGCGAGCCCTCCAGGGAGAGTGTGCATTCCATTCTGACAATTTATCCCAACAATTTTCGTATCTAAGGTGGGATGGCATGGAAATGTCAGTTCGGTTTGAACACTTTTAAGCACAGTGTTGGGTTTCCGCTTGGGTTAGACACACCCGGCTGACCAAAAAAGGGGTTATTATATTTCCGATTGCGAATATATTGACTCCTGATGAGAAAATGGAATGTTTGGTGAGCACTGGGGTCAGATCAGACCACCTTCCATGCCATCGCCTCTCCCCCATACCCTTCCTCACTCTTCCTCTCCCCCCGCCACCGCCTTCCCTAAACACTAACAATAATCTATTTGTCATTTCAATCCACGACTGTTTGTGGGACACTGCTCCGCGCAGTTGGCGCAAAATGAATGCTTGAAATGACCTATTCTGGGATAACCTGAATAAAACGCTTATCTTTAAGATCCTGAGATCTTTTTATAATAAAAGGAGTATTGTGAACCAATGTTAGCCTTTTAATTATAAGAGCCCTCGGCCTCATCTGACCTACTACAAATAATTAACAAGTATTAGACGCTTAAACTTTTTGTGCCATAATTCAACTTTAAATTAGAACTTAATCAGATTTCAAAGGGATTTTTTGAGCTATTTGAGCCAAATCATTGTCTATATAAAACTATAATTTTATAATTTAGGTAGATTTATGGCACCCTGTGCATAAAGTATTACTGGATTAAGGAATAACAGAAATTTTTCATTCTTTTGATTTGCTTATTTGTCAAGCATGATCCTTGTTTTACTTGCAAAAGAAAAGTCTGTAATGTACGATTATCCTTGTTTGACCTGTAATTAATCAAAGATAAGTTGCCAAATCTTTTTGAGAAAATAGGAAAAATGTAAGTCGCCATGTGCTCAGAAGAAATCAAAATATGTTCAAAAATAATTTCAAAGGAGCGGAGTAACTTGCATTAAAGTGAATCTGCAGTATCTTTGTTTATTTGTGGATTCTATCAAAATAGTGATTTAGGGAGGAGGGTTTTGGAAGAGGGTAATATTTCCAATTCATCGTGTTTCACTTCTTTACCACACAGTGATGATTTATATCCCATTTTGATGCCTTTGTTAGACTTGTTTTTATGTTACAATACTAGTGTGGTTCAATTGTTTTTCTAAGTGGTATTTTGAAGCCAAACTATCGTGAATAGTGTAGTAAGTGTAGCGGAATTTTACAAAAAACACAAGCGCCAGTTCACTGGGGTTTCACTAAGCAAATCAACCCTGTGATATGGACCTGAGCCATACAGAAAATGAAGGCCCCAGTTTCATTTTTACAGGTTGCAATGTTAAGTTTCCAATTTTGCTTCGTGGCACAGTGTCTTATCCCTTGCTTGAACACAATGTTGAATGTTGAATTGGAAGAGAATTGGGTTCATTGGTCATGTCACGCATAGTGACATAAATTGCCAACACTCACTATTGGAGCTCACGCATGAAGACTTGGGCAATGTATCAGATTGAATGCCACTGCCAGCCAAACGCTGTCTACTGCAGTGCGAGTGGCTCACTACCTTTAGGAAATAATGTGAGGACAAAGTAGGAAAGGGAAAACTGAGCTAATCAGCAGTGGTCAGCAGTGGTCACCATCAACTAACTACCAAACGATCTGCATTGTTCTTAGGAAATGTTTGTAAGCTACAGCTATTCCATTGTGAAGTTTTCTTCTAGAACTTATTATCTGTGAGTAGCGAGGAACACAAAACAGTTTCTGGGTGTGTTATTTTTGTTGCTGTGCTATAAGAGGATGGATTCTGCCCCTATTCTTGCCTTTCACACTCTGAGTAATTTCTGTCAGGATATTTTGACCGACTCCTTTGAGATTTCACGGCTCCCGAGTTAGTCTTAAATTGTTGTTGCCATTTGAATCCTCCACAAAGCGTTCACATTGCTTAATGATGAAGTGTTCATTTTGTACTCCTAGGCTTTGGTATCTGGTTTAATTCCTTTGAAGAACTTCTCATCTAGGGGACGGCATATCTAACACTATGGTGTTGCCCCCCCCCCCCCCCCCCCAACCCGCCAACCCCACAACACAGCACTGGAGTATCAGCTGAGACTATGAACTTGAATTGGTCTGAACTTGGTATGTCCTCATTCAAGCTACCATATTATGTGGGTTGACTTGACTAGTTTGTAGGGTTACGGGGAGAGAGCCGGGGAGTGGGATTGACTTTGAATAGGTCTTTTCAAAGAGCCGGCACAAACATAATGGGCCAAATTTTATGCTGTAAAATTTTATGATTCTATGACTGTACGATTAAGTGATCTTTTCATGAATGCTTTAGAATGGGAATTCCCCCATTAAATCTAAAACCGAATAGTCGTACAGTTTACAAAATACAATCATGTGAAACAGGACAGGGTTTTGGAGTGTTAAAGGTTTTGGAAGTATTTTAAATTTTTCTACATTTTTTTTAAATTGAAAATGACTGTGTCTTTATGTTCAAGTTCGTAGTTGTGGGAAATACAGATTGATGTGCCCTTTGCCAAAGTATAATGGGCTGAGGACCAGATGATCTTCCTGAGACACAGATAGAGCCAACCCTTGTTGTTGCAGTCATAAAATAGGAGTCCACAATGGGATTTGTCTCGTGAGTACATGATTCCATTTATTCCTAGTCCTTTGCATCACCAACTGTCTTTTAATCCAAGCTTCCGATTTGCTGCACTGATACCTAACCATTTTACAACTCATCTCGAATGTGTCTGGAGTCCAGTAATACTATAGCTGTTTGGCTTTTATGCCAAAACTCTGTATGTATCACAAATTACTGCACTAGCCGCTGAATGTGCTGTGCAAATACCTCGGTAGTAGATGTTGATTAAATATCTTTTGTTTACGATGTGTGAGTGAGGTTGTAAAATTGTAACTTTTGCTGGCAAGGTTTACAGGTTGAGAATGTGACTGTACTGGAGGAATGAACATCAGAGTAGAATGCAAACATGTTTATGATGAAATCAGATAGTCACAAGGTCCGTCTTTGACACTGGTTAGCGTAAAACCATTTAGTATTTGTTCTGAGTAATGTTTTCCTCTTTAACTGTTCTGGGTGTTGGTGCACATTTTCCTTTGGGGGTTTGGTTTTAGTCCATGATGCTTTAAAAATTAAAATCAAGGGTTTAAATCCCCTGGATTATGAGTTTATATTGTTTAGTATTGTTATCTTGGTTTGAGGGCAAACAAGGACACAGAATTAGGCTACAAGTCACCTGCTTGGTAATTCGCCAAATCTACTTCTGCTCCTATGACCTCACAGCCCCTAAAGTCAATTATGAAACTAAGGTTGTTTGAGGTAAATGTGGTTTGCGCAACAACTAGACATTTTAGTGCAGCCTTTAAATCAAAGGCGAATAGAACCCAATAAGTAAATACATAAATAAATATGATATCTCTTTCTATGTAAATCTATTTTTAAGTCTTTTAAAATATATATATATATACACAGCATTAGATACAGGCATTTAGAATACGTTTTTGAAAAACATTAAGGTTGGATAAAGAGTAGTTCATAAAGAGCTACGAGAACTTAAAGCTTCTTTTCATGAATGCTTTAGAATGGGAATTCCCCCATTAAATCTAAAACCGAATAGTCGTGCAGTTTACAAAATACAATCATGTGAAACAGGACAGGGTTTTGGAGTGTTAAAGGTTTTGGAAGTATTTAAAATTTTTCTTAAAGCTTAAAGCTTTTGCTTAGTAATGCAGATCCTATACAACAGTGTTCATAAAAGTGCAACGCCAGCGATTCATAACTAAAGCAGTTATTTACATAGGAACAAGATGCTTGAACGATTAAAGCCCTTCACTCATTCCCCCAACTTCCCAATGTTTCGCCACAGTGTTCCTGATGACTGATTTATGAAATTCAACTCAATAGTTCTCAAAGGATTAAAATTGTAAATTTAATCAACCCTAAAAAAATCTATTCTTGCAGATACATTATTTGCGTTCCCACCTCCCCCACCCCCACTACCCCTCAACCCCCAATAATGGTTGTTGCAGAAGGATCTCATGGGTTTCCATCATAATGCTTCCCATCTGTAGTATAACATGTTTTACTGATGATTGATAACTCCCTTCCAGATCAGGCTGGTGGGAATTAATATTATGACAAAATGAAGATGGTTTCTCTCCAGTGGAGCAAAGAAAACACTTTGCGTATCATGCTCCCAGAAACTGAAAACTACTCTTCTCTAATTGCATCTACTGCACATTTTTGAATTATTTTGTTTATTTAGTGTTATTTCGTCCATTGATAACTTTCTGTGCGATCATTTTTTAAGCTCTTTGTATTGTGTGAAGAACACTTCCTTGCTGTTATTATTGTCATTGTTATAAGTATTATTATCGTTGAAGTAGCCCTTGAAACTATAGAATATTCTTGTGCGACCCATTCTCCAGATCATCCAGTTTCTCCAGCAAAATGATCATATTCAGGACACTAGCCAACTGGCGAGGATTCAACATCGAAATCTGTTGGAGGGCTTCCAATTCGTTATGCTCATCTTTTCTTTGAAGACTCAACGCATAATGTTCGAATCTTAGCATCCACGTGGCACAATCTGGTCTGACCCTAAAATGACTGTAAGCGTGAAGACCTTCACGGAAAAATTGCTTTTGTGTCTCTTTACTGCTTTGCAACCCATATATACTGTACAAGGTTTCGGAAATAAACGCTTTCAAATGCTCGAAGGATCCAAAGAGCTGGAATAGTCTTGCTTACGACCTAACTAACGATTACAATTGCGTAGTTGGCTGCTGAGTTTCGCCCACAAAATATCCAATCCATTCGCTTTACAGTATATCCTGTGAAGCGCTTTGAGACGTCTTGAAGAAGTGATGATGCGCTACATCAAATACAAGGATTATTGATCACATTATAAATTGCTGATGTGAAGTTGTAAGGCAAGAGCTCCAGCAATCTGCAAACGTTTCTCACCAGAGTAGTGTGAGCGTCCTGAATCATGTATTGTTTGTTTTTACTGTTGTTGCAACTTGAGGTACAGGAGCCTTAACTGTCATTACAATGTGACATTCGGACTTCTTTCAAAATCTGGTGCTAGCCGTTGAACATGAATGTGTAGGAGGAGAAAATCAATAATAATTTGCAGCACTTATTTTGTTTTCAGATCATTTTCCAATTGATTGATTTCTGTCTGCGAGGATTTCTAGGCCATATGTAGTCCACCACATGCACGTCCAGATAAGGAAGGATTTCGGGTGGTTTGTTGAGGACGGGCATATTTAGCACAAAATAGGGTTGTGAACTCAGTGACATTGAGGCTGTTTAATTTTCCAAGTGCAGCACTATATGATGAACCACCAAGTAATCTAAATAGGAAATTTTGAAGAATATGCTATCAGAATGTGCTATCAGCTATGCTTTTTTAAAATCAATTTTCAATAATCTTAACAAAAATTCATGGAACCAAAAAATTGGTCACTCAGTCTGCGACTGTTTGTGTGACACTGCTGTGTGCCATGGGCTGCTGTGTTTCGCCTCCCCCACAAAATCTAATCAATTCACTTTACAGTAGATTCTGTGAAATGCTTTGAGACGTCTCTAAGACATGCAAGGATTATTATTTTTATTATGTGATGCAAAGTTTTTAAAAAAAAGAAAATAGCTTAATTTCCTGAACTGGGCATGTCCATCACATTCTAAAATAGTCACAGGAAGTAGCTGGCATCAAGGCTGCACGAGTCATTCACTAACTACTGGTTACCAACATCATGAATTGATGTTAGCTTGAGAAACTTGGGCTCTGATGGTCTCTTCTGTCTGTACTTCTCATTGTCCATCAAAATCCCACTGCAAACCATTCTGTGTTTAATAAAGACAATAATTTAAATCCAGTTGAGACATTCTCCCATCGCGAAAGGCACTAAACCAAATGTAGTGTTATTATTATTATCATCAGAATTTCCACCCTGAGTTGTTTAGATAGATTATTCTGTCTTTAAACCGCTCCGCACCTCCCCCTTCTTGTGACCCACTTGAATTCTTGAGTGCTCTCTGTGTAAAGGAATGTATCCTGGTATTTTCCTTCCTTGGCCAACGAGAAAGTATTATTTCTGGGGTCTTTTCTCTATCCAGTTAAGCCATTCGTGGCTAATATGCATTGTACATCACTGCTCTGATGTGAACCTTTCAATTATTTTAAATGCCTGTATCCTTGTAAAATCATTAAAAATGTTCCAGCAACATATTGTGTAGGCAGAAGTTGCCGTTATTTTGATTGACTGCTTCTCTGTTAGACCGAGGATATTTTCCTTGCAGTGATTAAGCAGGCAATCCCACTGAAGCTGCTGACAAACTGCAATTAATTTCTCATGGGTCATGATTGGCAACGGAAGAATTGTACACTTCACAGATGTCTGGCATCTCTTTTATTCGGATGATGTCGTATAAACGCTGGGGGAAAAAAAAGTAAAACCGTGGGCAGAATCTTGAGATGGGTTAGTCATTTTACCACCCACTGAAGGCTTAATGGGAATATGGTGCCTTTGTTCATACAGTAGTGTACCTTCACTGCCAAAGATGTATTATGAACGCAACATTGTTTTGGAGTTCCTCTGATAGAGCATATTGTCTTTCCCAACCCTAAACCTGTATCCCAGCTTGTTTGGCGAATTGGCTACCCATCCCCCAGCAGATCGAATTCAAGATCCATCCTCATCCTCACTTTCGAATCCCTCTACCGTCTTGCCCCAGTCACTCTACCTCTGTGGCTTCCAGCCAACCATCTGATGTGGCTTCTCCCTCTGCTCAGCAAATGTCCGCCAGCTTCATGTCCACTTGATCCGCAACACACATCAGTAGGCAAGGTTTCAGCCAACCCTTCAACAGTTCATTCCTGTAGTCCCCCTGCTTCCCGTCCTTCCTCTCCACCTTCAAAACCAGCCTTGGGACCTACCTTTTCGACCGTGCTTTTTTCACCCAACTTGGGCTTCCAATCAGCTACACGCAGCACATCAAGACAATCTCTTGGCCTGAAAGATGCTATATAAATGTAAATTATATTGTAAGGCAAAACGGGACGTGGCAAGTAGCTGCAGAAAATTGATTGTGACGTGATGTATTCTAAATCCCTCAACAGAAACGGTGAAAAGAATGGAGTGATGGGTTGTGGGGGGTGGGGTGGGGGAAGGAGAAAAAAAAGGCTTTTGATTGCCCCATAAAGGAGTTTCGGATTGTACTCAATTGTAACCTGTATCCACCATTTTTCATTGACTTGGCTCCAACTGTGCTGATCTATCTTATATCGGGCTGGCTATTGGTAGAGACGTGCTTGCCCTACTGGTAAGTTATTCTCTATTGTATACACCAGCAGGGGGGTGAGTAACAAGGACAAACTCTCATTGTCTCTCCGAAGGTCTATGCAGACATTTTGGAGCCGCACGATAATTGCTAGTGTGGGAACTGAAAGGCAAATTCGGAGGAGATGCAATTTTTTGCTTACGTTCCTGCTCGGACACAATGGGCGTTTATTGCTCTCTCCATCTCTCCATCGTGCACGCTTACTGAGCAAGTGAGTGATGCACTGCAGTAACAGAATGGCTAGGAACCAACCTGAGCTGTGAGATGTCTTTGCTTGTGTTTGCCTTTAGCTCACAGCCATGCTGCCGACAGCTCCTCTCACAAAGGGAGTGGCATGAGGTTCTCGTTGAGCAGCGGTTCTCGTTCTTAACAGCAAATGGCCATTTCTGTACTGACTCAAAACATGTTAAGCAGTTCTAACAAGTTACGTTTGCCTTCGCAGTCGATCCATTTCACAGTGTAGCCTGTAAAGCACTTGGAGATGTCCTTATCATGTGGTAAGATCCTAGTCCAAGTGCAAGGTTTAATATTCTGTGTTGTACTCAGCTGGAGCACCATTTGCTCCAGGTTACTGGTGTTCCCACAGATTGACTTTGATCCACTTTATGGTTACTCACAGGTTGTGAATCTGCTCTTAGTACACCAGGTACTTTGTGACCCTTGTTGGGATGTCAGTACAGATTGTAACTTGTGCTGTTGCCATATGAGGCAACCTGCATGATTGTGTTATACAGACGTAACTTGGAATCATAGAACCATAGAATCTTATGGCACAAAAGGAGGCCATTCGGCTCATCGAGTCTGTGCTGGCTCTTTAAAAAGAGCAATTTAATCCCACTCCCCAGCTCTCTCCCCATATCCGTGCAAACCTGTCCTTCCCAAATAAATGTCTACCTCTCTTTTAAAAGTTGTTATCGAATTGGCCATCTGCCACCAGATTCGAACACCTCGCTGAGTGAAAACATTTCTTCTCACCTCCCCTCTGCTTCTTTTTGAAACTATTTTACATCTGTAAACATTAGGGTTCCCTTTGCCGTTATCCGCTAATCGTTTCTCGTACAGTCTTTTTGCCCCTCTAATTTCCTTTTTCAATTCTCTCCTGCACTTCCTATGTTCTGTTTGGTTGTCTTCTGTAACTTGTTGCAACAACATTGGCGATGTGACCTACTACACTAACATCCAGTGTTTTTTCAGTCCTTAGAGCACATCAACTTCATTATGTCTAGAATTCCTCGCCTTGGAGAATGCCTTATTTTCTAGAGTGACTTCAGACATAAGAATACATTATGATAATCAATTTTTTAAAATCTATGTTGTCAATTCTAACGAGTGATCTGTTGGGGGTTTCGTGTGTTTTTGCAGCTGTGTTTTTGTAGAGAAACATGCAGGTTTACATCAAAGGATACCCCTTATCAGCAGCTACCTCTTTATACTTTGACCTAAAGTTGCCCCCCCGATCACTGAACCGATTTGACTGAATCATATCTTTCTTGGTGTATCGTTGGGCGCTAGTGCGTCCATGCATCACAGTGACTCAAATCTGTTGTTTAATTACTCTGTGCAGTGGACATACTTTTTCCCAAATAATTGACTCCTGGCTTGCTTTCAGACTGGCAGACTGATATACCAGGAACAGTCAGGGTAGAAGTGACCCTGTGATGGTACAGCACGGTTGCTGGGCTTATTTACACAGAGGGAACAGAATGCGGAAAAATTCGGCAAAATACAAAAACAGTTGCACTCTTGGTGTATCTAATCCACTGTGAGCAGGTAGTTTCAGCTTCTATGTTTCACACGAAAAAAAATACCTTGTGTATCATTAAATACTCCACATGGGTGGAGCAGTGGTTTGTGTATAATTCTTATCATTTTATCACCCTTCATTTATAGTTGCATCCGATTAAGTCACTACAAAAGTAATCCACTTTTTTTTTCTTTTCCGGTTCAATGGCAAGGTTCCTGCATATTTCTTGGAACTCCTGAATTTATGACCGGTTTGCTTATTTAGGCAATAGAAGAGCTTAATGTTTAATTAAGGTGCATTTTGATTACTATACTACTATAGACACTTTATGGTTGATGTAATAATCCTTGCATTTGATAAAGTGCTTTTCACGTCTTCTAGATGTCTCAAAGCGCTTCACAGGATATACTATAAAGCGAATTGACTGTATATTCGTGGGTGAAACGCCCCAGTCAATAGCGCACAGCAGTGTCCCACAAACAGTCGTCGATTGAAATGACCAATTAAAAAAAAAATTGGGATGGATTATTATTAGGCGTGTTGAGTAAGGAAACTTGACCAAAGTTTCATCCTGCCTTGATTTGAAACACAGGTCTCACGCTTGTAAGGCAAGTGCTGTAACCACTGAGCTACAGGACTCCACAACATCTTGTAGATAATATGAATCCTTGCATTTGATATAGCTCCTAATCATGTCTTTGAGACCTCTCAAAATGCTTCACACGGTATAATGGATAGTGAATTGATGTATATTTTACGGGCAAAACGCAGCATCCAATTGCGCACAGCATATTGGTGTATATTGGTGTATATTGGCTACAAATTTCAAAACGGAGGGTAATTCAGCAATGTTTGCAAAATATACATAACCTGAATTCAATCTGAATAGTCGCCATATGCATCTGAACACTGGATAATGTGCGGTTCATACAGTCAAAATATGCCTACAGTTGAAAGTTGCCAAGATGTACTGCACATCAGTTAATAAAAAAAATTGCCAACGTTTTATATGACAACAGTCCTTCATTTAAGGTCACATCTCCCCTTCTCACCCATCCCCATGAATAAACTCTCCACCAACAACTTTGACTCAGCGACCCTCTTTTTGACATAAGGTTTATTTTTAAAAAAGAAAACCTACATGTAATTGGGGACAGGTATTTAAGGCATTGAGCAATTTATTCAATCCGCTAACTTGCTAATGACAGTGGGTTTTTCAAACCCAGAACTGCAACCAAAATAGCAGTAGAGGAAGAGCTGACAGATCAAACAACCGAATGATGATCTGGCTGAGCTTTGGTTTGATAGGAAGTGCTTGTATTTTCAAACAACTCTTAAATGAAGAGGACATTCCTTTATTCCCTAAGTGACATTGTTGCACTTTCATTATTCCATTTGCATCTCAGAAACCAACTTCAAAGATGGAACTAATCACTTTGATCTTGAGATCATAGAATTTTCTCAACGTATGATGCTGTACTAGGCAATCCCTGTGAATGGCCATTTACATAAAGATCTCCCTAAAGGTACTGTTTAATTAATGGGTACTCCCTAAGTCTCCGATTTTACTATGGAAGCTGGGTTGTGATCAAAATTTGATGTTTCGGAAAATACAGTCCTATTTTTATTTATGAAATAGCAGTCCTGGCTCAGAGGAAGGGAACGGTCCTGTTAATTATAGATAAGCTTTTGAAACGTAAAATAAATGAAATCTTCACAGCTGAATAACTCAATTATTTCAACTGTGTGGCATCAAACACCCAAAACGTTGGCGGGTGAGTTCCAGTTCATTTGCCACAAGTTAGACATATCTTGAAGGTAGAAGTTTGAAGGAATATGTGGATTGAAGGAATATGTGGATTGAAGGAATATGTGGATTGAATGAATATCTTATTGCAGAGTTGACAGCTTGAATAGCTTCCATCTGCGCAATAATATCTCTGATCTATTTGCAGTTACCATTATTATGACTATAAATATATTCATATTTAATTTAGCTCCCAGCCCAACTCACCCGCACCAAACTTCGCTCCCCCATTACCCCAGTCCTTGCCAGACTTCACTGGCTCCCTGTCCCTGAGAAGATCAACTTCAAGATCCTCACCCGTTTTCAAGTCCCTCCACTCCTCTGCACCCCCTACCTCTCTGATCTCTGATCTCTTCTCTCTCCAAACCAGTACCCGCTGCCTTCGCTCCACCGGGTCTGGCCTCCTCCATGTCCCCCCCGAATTCTCCATTCCACTCTCGGCGGCCGTGCCTTCAGCCACTATGCCCCAAGGCTTTGGAACTCCCTTCCTCACTCCCTTCACCTCGTCCCCTCTCTTCCCAGTTTCAGGTCACAGTTAAATACCTTTCTCTTCGACTGCGCCTTTGGTCACCTTTCTACCCCTGGCTTGGTCCCGGGATCCGCTATGGTGAGGCACTCTGAGACGCCGTCCGGCATGGAGGGTGCTATATAAATCAAAGTTGTTGTTGTTGTTGTATACATTGAAGATCTTAAAGTATTTCTAAAATTGGCCTTTTGAGTTTATCATTTTGTGTTAACCTTATTAATTAATGTGGTAACTTTTCACCTGTGCCAAAGAGTAAAATTATATACACATGTTAATCATTGGTGGTTTATTGTTCTGTGTAAAAAAAAATTCTGCGAAGTGTTTTACTGAAGCCATCTTTGTTAACTGATCGATGTTTGGATAGTGAGTTATTGATTGATCCAATTTGGTAGCTCTATAGATTAATTATCTTTATTACCTTGTTGATGCAATTTTGGAATTTGGTGCAGCCAACAAAGTTCAAAAGCAAAAAATAAATTTAAATTTTTTTGCTGATGCTTCATGTTTGCACACTTTTATTGATCTGCTAATTTGTATCATGTTTCTCCTTTTACTTTGCACTAAACTGAAATGGCTGCACTTGTGCTGAGTAAGGTTTTCAGCTCCTTATAATTTTTTGTGGCTTTCGAATTGGACTTTCCACAAAGGACAGGTTTCTTTGTGGAAATGTGACCCGAATGCCGTTTAATTGCTGTTCAGAAAGCTTTTTGCTGAAACACAGATATACAATCCTACAGAAAAGGATATTGCTAGCCATGGCCACATGATGCAAGTAGCAATTCAGCGAGGATATTAAAGTCATATGGTTGGTGGATTTGCTGACATTTCAAACTCTGTTGATACTTTAGTGTTTGCGAGAGGATTTCGATATCTCCAATTTGCAGGCTGGATTATTACATCTCTCTGGTTGCAGCCACTATTTACCACCAGCTAATTGTTCAGGACGTGTATCAAAGCATAAAATAACATGTTGTTTCGAAATCAAATCTTCAAGAGAATTTGTTTTGGAACAGTGATATTTTAATGTTCTGAAAAATTATGCATAAGTCAGTGAAGCAATATGTTGGCATCCTATCGTCTTATTCTTCAAAATTTATTTCTTCTGTGGATTGTAGATTCTGTGGTGCTCAAAAAGGAGAGTTCAACTGAGTAACTCACTCAGTAGCAGGATTGCTATTTTAGTACAGTATTAACGATGGAATGATGCTTCTGGCATTACTCCAGAAGGAAATAATTTGAAGCGTGGGATGAAATAAATTCTTTGTCCTTGGCTGAACTTTTTCTTCTTCTTTTGTTTATAGAAAAGGAGCTGTGAGAAGAAGATGAGACCCTTACAACAATTTGGAGGAACTGAATAGGCCCTCAACAACAACAACAACAACAAATTACATTTATAGAGCGCCTTTCACGTCGGGAGGACGTCCCAAGGCGCTGCACAGGAGGCATGTCGGTAGCAGAATAAATTGAGCAGGATGCAAATTAGCAGATCAATAAAAGTGTGCAAAGGTGTGTCATGACACCTGTGATATGGTGTATCTGCACTGGCTCCCAGTCACAGAGCGGATTGACTTCAAGATCTTCACTTTTGTGTTCAAATCCCTCAACTCCTGTGTACTCCACTACCTCTCCAACCTCCTCTCTCCTCACAGCAGGACCCACTGCCTCGGCTCATCTGTGTCTGGCCTCCTCCTTGTCTCTCGAATCCTCCACTCCACCATCAGTGACTGTGCTTTCAGCCACTACGCCCCAAAACTTTGGAGCTTCCTCCCTCAGCCCTTTCACCTCACTCTCTCATTTCCCATCTTCAGGTCGCGCCCGAATACCTTTCTCTTTGACCGCACTTAAGGTCACATTCCTCCTCCCCCTGGCTTGGCCTCAGGCTCCACCATTTTGAAGCGTTCTGAGATGCAATCCGGCGTGGAAGGCGCTGTAAACTGCAAGTTGTTGTTGTATTGTGTGTCATGTATAGTGGACAACATTTAACTGAACTCTTTCAGAAAGATTCCAATTTTCATTTATAAGCTAAAAGGTTATCACAGAGATGAGCAGTGAATCTAATTCAAAATCACAATCAATCACAAGCTTGGACAATTCAGATAAATTAATCCTAGAGGTTCCAAATTAGGTTGACACAAGTGTCTCTCCTGTGTTCAAATGATTGGTTATTGTGTCTTTTTTCAAAAAAAAATTCTATGCACGAAGCAAAAATCATTGGCTTTGAAATGGTTTCTTTTCACCAGCTGAATAGTGTCAATTCACCTCTCTCCACTGTCAGGGAGCTCTGTGCTGTACACTTTCTGGCATCTCTGAAGAACTACTATGAGTCATCGGTTGTAGTGGTTAGATCCCATTATTGGTTCGTTCTCTCTCCTTTGGCCAATGTAATTTATATCAAAGGCGACCAGTGCTGACGCCACATTTCAGTGGCACAAAACCAAAAGAAAAAGATCAGCAAAGCCTTTGTTTCGTTCAATTAATCTAGTGTGGGTCCATTACTCGATGATACCAGGCCCCTGTTTCACTACTTTAAGTTAATAACATTCCTTCAAATTAATCAATCTTCCAGCAGCAGATCTGAATATAATACACTCTTTGTAGGTGACAGTGAGGCTGTTTTAAAAAAATATATATATATATATAAAAGAAGCAAAGCTTTTTAAATAGCAGTAGGCCTTGAAGCCTACTTACTTTTCCCAAATTGTTTTAAATGCCTGGTCACCAAAATCTTCTTTTCACAGACCCTCCGTTTGTATTAAACAAACAAAAGGGGAAGAAGGAAAACAAAGTTCACACGAGGACATCAAATTTATTTCACTCGACTCTGGAGATTATTTCCTTCAGCTGTAATGCAAGAAGCCCCATTCCACCTTATTACCAAAATAGCAAGATAATCCTCAGGCCTGAGGCAACGATTTAATTTGGTCTCACGGCAGAAATAGAATCTGATTAAAGTTTTGGCAACAAAGCAAGTGTGTTTTTTTAATTAAAAGTGAGAACAAGGAATTTGCTTAGATGGGCTAATTGCAAAACTGAAGGAAACCATTGAGTTGAGATTAAATGCTGGGTTATTCGGGTCCACTTGACATTTTTCAGAATTGAAAAGATGTAACTTGTTTCAGTTTTCAACCTTTTGATCTATAATTTTTTTTCTAAAAATACTAGCTTGATTGACAGTAACTGAACTGTACTTTGTTATCATGATATGCTAATGTTTTATTGTAAATTTGCTCTCCCTTTGCTTTTCATTATTTGTCCTTTGATTTGATTCTATGCCTTTTTGTACCTAGCTTCTAATGTACATAACTATACAAATTAGATAAATGTCACTATAACAATTGTCATTACACGTGTGAACCTGTGAATGTAGGTATATTTCAGATCGTCAATATGCAGTAGTATCCTTAAACGGTTGGGTTTAATTTGCGGTGTTCGTTTACAGATTTCTTTTTAAAAATGTGTCATTTTGCGAACAAAAGTGTGGTGAAGAAGTCTATAGTTACTAGAATGTACGGCATCTTTTGCAACCACTTGAATGGCAGACAGGACCCTGGTTTGATGTCTAATCTGCAAAGCCTCCAACAATGCTCTTTCAGTACAGGACTGTAGATGAGTGTCATCCTAGATTATGAATTTGCACTGGTTTGGTTCATGATCTCCTCTCATCCAGACATAAAGTGCTAGCAGCTAAGGCGTTGCATTCTGATCTGAATCTACAACAATCCTGCTGTTGTGCTTCATTTTGTGCTATGGATTAATTACCGGTATTAAAAAATGCAATGATTAGTTGCAATAGTTGTCACAGGAGAGGGCATGTTTTCTCTAAAGACCTTCAGTTTTGTAAATGTCGGGCGCCAAAATGCAGACTTTTACATAAAAGGCACATTTAATTGACAAGATATTCGATTGCATTTGCACATCTTTCACTACACAGGGATTCTTTTTAGATTTTGTATGCGTCAGAATCCTCTAGGTTTCAAACTTTGTGCGTCATAACAAATGCTTCCTGCGTAAGGGAATCCCATCAATTTGATGACGGATCATTAATCAGCCAGTTATATAAGGAATAGAAAGGACAAACAGAACCTCGGGGAAAGAATGACATTTCCCTGTGACTCACTTTTAGTACAGCGGGTTTTACTATGGTATTCATTGAAAAGGAAACAACAGCCAGAGGAAAACAAAAGTGGTTCTCGGAAGAGTAAACTTCATATATTCTGTTTGATTTAGTGGAAGAACAAAACTTTTATGAGCAGAGAGATTCAAAAGTTCGTATCAGACCATTGAATATTTTCTTCGCTAAACCTTGAGCCGTTGAGATGAAGAAAGTTCTGCAGCCAATCTGATCCTTACCTGGCTAACCAACCCGCCACCTTTACATTGCTGGGTCAAGGTGCTTCTTAGAATAAGACAGCACCATTGCAGGTTTTGTAAGGGACAATTTCAAGATGGACATCAGAAAGTATTTAACGGCTGGAATGGGTTACCAGAAAGGGTGCTTTTTTGATGTTGTTTGGATTGACATGAGCTTGATTATTCTGGAAAGATGAAATCAAAGGGTTTGAAGGATCATCTTCACCTGAACCTCTTTTGTAATCTTGTGAAATGAGTCCCCTAAGTTTCCTATCATACGTCCTGTGGTATATTTGTGCTGTATTTCTGGTTATTGGCAGGAGATGCTATATCTGCTGTTGGTGAAATGTGTATATCGCACCCTACTTCAGTAATTCACTGACATTTGGCAAAAGAAGAACGGAGGGATATAGTTAAAATCTGCAAAGTAAAATGACAATAAGTTATTCATAGTTTTTTTGTTTACTGCAAATATCTATTTCTGGAAGCAGATGGGATTCTGAAATAGACATGAAATAGAAATGTCTGAAATAGACAGAGAACTAGGCAAATCATTGGGATTAATTGTAACTTGCAGATGAAGGGCATCACAAATCTCATCTGTTTGGGGTCAGTGACTTAGAAATAACTTCATTAAGGGATTGGATCTTGTACAGAAAGCACTTTTATGCTGATGAGTAAATGTCATTTTCATTCTCAAATTAATAAGTCACTAGGCATATGTCAAGGAATTGGTCTAGCTTGATTGTGCACAGAACTATAGACTGGTATGAAACCTCTTTTGCAAGAAAAAAAAGAACTTGCATGTTTATGTTTTAAATGTAAATCCATCTCGGGCAAACACACTTGTAAAGTTTGTATTTCAAATAAAGCGTAAAAGTGCAAGTTCTATCTTTCTTACAAGTATCAAAAACAATAATATATTGGTCGCTTCAACCCACATCTATTTGTGGGACACTGCTAGGCGCAATTGGCTGCCATGTTTCGCCCACAAAAATACAGTCAATTCAGTTTAGAGTATATTCTGTGCAGCTCTTTGAGACATTAAGATGACGTGAAAAGTGCTATAGAAAATGCAAGGATTATCATTATTAAAAAGAGGTTTAGTACAAGTGAAAGATTTATACACAGTTCAGTTGGACTGATTTCATGGAATAATGACTTATTAATTTTGAGAATGAAAATGAAATTTATTCATCAGTATGAAAGTTCACCATATTTCCAAATTTTATTGAACCTTGCTTGTTATGTAGTGCCTTCCATATTGGAAGGACATCTGGAAGCACGTCTTAGGATTTTACTGCAAAAGTGTGGTGACAGTGCAATATTTGTAGGCCAAATCAGCAACTAATTTGCGCACAGTAATGTCACACAAAGAGCCAATGAAGTGGATGACCAATTTAATCTGGGAGATTATTGGCCAGGCAAAGGGAGGAAACTCCCTTCTCTTCTTGAATAGTGCCATGGGATCTTTAACGTCCACCTGAAACAAGTAGACTGGAGCCTCAGTTTAATGTTTCTTTTTGTTTGTACCCACAACTCATTAGCTTTACTAAATCCGATTTGTTCCATTTCGCCCAAACTAAACTAGCCTTATCTGTTTGTGCCAATTTATGGTCTGTAAGGTTATACTCCACCATCGCGAACAATTAATTTCCTTTTATGTAAACAGCAAAATCTATTGTATTGTTGCTTGGCACACCAGCGAATGATAAGGTTAGTTTGTACAAATCCAGTGGCTCTACTGTAACTTCATTTAAGATTTCCTGGAAATGTAACCAAACTCCATTCTGTTATTCACTGAAAGTGACTAATTGTATTCTAAACTGTCATGTTAATGATGGCAATAATTATATGGCAATTACTGAAATTACAAATGTGTTTCTTTATGTATGTGGGAACTACCGTAAGATGGAGAGTTGAGGTTGAGGAATGATTTGGCAGTCATACCAAAGTCTGTGTTCGCTTCTCCAGATCCTGACAGATTGCTTCTCTGTAATTTACTGCAATTAACAGGTAATTTTGGAGTGGTTATTTTGCAATTGCATGGAGGGTGTTTAGTGATGGTTCACTAGACTTCACCTGGATTGAAGAGGTTGAGCTATGCTGAGAAGCTGAGACGCAGTTCCTAAGAGCAGATGAGGTTATAGGGGCTGATTTGAATGACATTTTTAAAATCACGGGAATTGACGGGTTAAATAGTGGACGACTCTTCTCCCTGATAGAGGGATGCGTTATAAGTGGTCTTAAAATCAGACAGTTACAATTGAGGTCAGGATTCATATCATTGTGAAGATTATACATAATTTTCATTCATATCACTGTGAAGATTGTGAAGATTAGTATGATTAGAAACTCTGCCCTGGAAAGTTGTAGAGGCAAAATCAATAGAGCTTTCTAAAAGAGAGACAGGTACTTGGGTAGCAGAGGTAAAAATGTATGTAGGGGAAAGGGAAGGGCATTGGAATTGAATAATCTGCAAAGATCTGTAATAATCCTTGCGTTTGATGCCTTGTTACATTGTTGAGACGGCTCAAAGCGCTTCACAGGATATACTATAAAGTGAATTGACTGTATATTTTATGGGCAAAATTGTTCGCACAGGCTGTTTTCCTAAATTTTCCTACCCAGGGATAATCTTTAGCATACATCAAGCAACTTTGACAGCAAGCATTCAAAAACAAAGCAACCAAAGGGTGATTTTATGACTAATAAATTCAGATAAGATGCCATTAGAGCCCAGCTGGATATAATAGGTTATGGACATCTTTCTATCCCAGAGATCTTGCAGCCTTGCATTGCATTGCCATCTATGTATCATTCCATACAGCAGAATCACTGCAGTATGTTTTGTTCAAAGAATTTGGCTGAGAATCCTAATAGCAAAATATGAACTGACTGATGATGTGGGTCAACGACAGTGATCAAGAATGCAAATACGCCAATTTAGGAGGATTGTGGTACATCCCTTAACACAACAGTTGACCACTAAATTCTTGGTTTAATTGATTGTTCTGATCAATTAAACTAGAAACCTTGCTACTAATTTGGATACTGGCTGTTTGCTCCCGCTCAGTTTAAGATGGTTGCACAATAACACTGCATAACAATTTTTACATCTTCTAGACTTCTCGAAGCGCTTCACAGAATATGCTGCAAAGTGAATTGATTATACTTGTGGGCGAAATTGCCAGTAGCCAATTGCACACTGCAGCGTCCCACAAACAGTCATGGATTGAAATGGAACAATTTATTATTGATTTCTTGAGGGATTATTATTAGGCGTGTGGAGTAATGAAACTTGCCCAAGGTTTTGCCCTAGCTGGAATTGAACCCAGGTCTCTCGCTCGCAAGGCGAATGCTCTAACCATTGAGAGGGATTAGATGGGGGTTCAGAGGCTGCAAGCAGAGATCTGCAATGTATGTTTGTCCAGTGCACTAGAAGAGCGAATAAAATTGTTCTACATTTACAAGACATGGTAAATGTATTATGATTCGGAATTTCTGCTGATGTCAGTTCCTTCTTGAAGCAAAATCAGCATGGCTTCTTGTGCACAGAGTGCATGTTACAAAACAGATGGTTATTTTGTAAAACAGGAAGCTGATTATTCAACGCTGGAAGCCAGGCAAACTCACTTCTGGTGAGTTTGGATATCAATACTAGATACTAATTCTGCACTCCACAGCGGTGCATTCTGACAGGGTCGTCCCATAGTTTGCAAAAGACAAATTCCCAATTTATTCTTGTACCATAACTGTTTTTGTACTGATAATAAATGCCAGATGTAAATATGCCATGATTCCTGACATTTGAGCTCATATGTAGCTCAACTACAAGTAGCGTGCCAGTTATCCACATATCATTTACATGCGAAGAACTCTCGCAGAATGCTCAATGCACAAGCTGTTTGGCTATTGCCGACCTATGCCTAATACTGTCCAATATGCATCCTTCTGAGGAGAGAGAGCACATTCCATTCCAATAAGGGAATTTCCATACGTGAGTATGGAGATACATGGAACTCACAATCTTGTTTGGAGACTGTTAAGCACGGTGATGGGTTTCTGCATGTGTCCTGGATCAAAAAATAAAGCAGCTTAATTATCACATGTAACTTGCTCGTCGGATCTCAGCCTACTCCCTCGATGATATAAAAGAAAAACGTGCCTATTACATGCCCGTGATTTGATACTCTGTAGAGTTAAACATTCATCAATTCTCTGGAAAACACTCATCTATTCTCTAAAACCATTTGAATGTCTTTCCAAAATGCTGGTGCAATCTCTCAAAGGATATTTGTTACATTCAGTCTAACTTGAATCGTGCATGAGCCATGCTTGCTTCAGGGCAGTTCATCTAAGGATATTTCTCAGTTACTCTCCAGTTAAAAGCTTTCATTTGTAAAAAAAAAATGAAAGAAAAAAGGTCAATTTGGATCAAGCAGCATTAGATTCCAAAATACTTCCTCAGACACCAAAGAATGTACCGTACTGCATGTTGAAAAGGCTCAAGGCTGCTCCATGTCCCCTGACCTACCCGCCGCACCATCGGTGGGCGAGCCCTTTAGCCACTCTGCCCCCAACCTTTAGAATTCCTTACTGTAATCCCTCTGCCTCATTCCCTTTCTGGCTTCCTTCAAGTCCCGTCTCAAGACCCTCCGCTTCGACCATATCATCGGTTACACCCCTTCCCCTCCCTTCACTCCACCCTACCCTATCCCAGCCCCAGCTCGGGCCTGAAACATTGACTCCCCAGTGCCCTGAGATATCTTCCCGATGTGAAAGGTGCTATACAAATGTCATGTTGTTGTTGTTGTTGCATGTTACAAATTATTGTTGGTTCTCCAGATCTTATGCACTAATTTCCAGAGGGAATCCTTATTCTCTTTCAAAGAGTGAATTCGATGGACTCGCATAAAGGATGTGCTCTTCCTGTCACGATTGAGAAATGAAGTTGAGAGGTTTGCATTTTACCGTTTATGAGGATTTCAATTTTACCTGATAGTCATTCATCAGATCCTCAAGATAGGAGTCAGAAAAATGTAAAAATCTTAAACTAAGCCTGTGGCATGTTACTAAACCAACTGAATTGCAGTTTCATACCCCTTGCTTTTTTATTTACAAAGCAGAAAATGGATGTGCTCTTAAACTGACAGAGATGTAATTGGGATTTAACCGCTCTGGAGTTTTCACTCTTCTGGTCGTGCCAACCTGCACTTAATATCCGTTAGAATTGGGTCAGTCAGGGTCCAATTGCTCCAGGGAGAGAGTCCACACTCCATTCCAGACACTGAGAGGTTTCTGTATGTCGGTGGCATACAAATGTCAAACTCCTAGTCTGGTTTGGAAACTTTTAAACACGGTTTGGGGTTTCCACAGGTGTCGGCTGACCCCCCCCAAAAATGGTTGCCTGTGTATATGAATATGGTATATGTATATGTATTAATAGTGTTTATGAAGTGATTGTGAATGCGGTGCATTAAATTCAAGCGAGACCATTATGTTAAGTTAAGTTCAAGTCAAGGCTAACAAACAGTAGGTGAATTAGACTGAGTGAATTAGACTTAGTTTTAAGTTATTACTAAGGGCACCTGAGACCATCAATGCAAATTAAGATTCGCCAACCTTTAAATCTTCTTACAAAGGAGATCATTGACAGGTGGGCAGATTAAATGTGTTTTTAATTCCTTGAAAGCATATGTTCTTTTGAGGAAATGAGGCTAGAATAAAAAGACATTTTGGTTCAATTCAGCTGCATTGCCTGGAAGCACCTTACACAACCCTTTTTAAACAGTTAGAATGTACAACTTAGATTCTATGGAAGTTCACAGGATCTACTGAGCATGTGTCGCTGTTGTAAAGTCCATGCTAATTGCGTTAGACTTAGCCTTACCTGGCCTTTAGTTTTAGCAGACCCATTATAAACCTTTATCTTCATTGAAATGTACGTTCAAACCACGGACAAACCACTATTCAAACCAGAAAACTGATGCAAAGAAAATGAATGGTATAAACGACATGTGGAATTGAGACTTAGTTGTTTTGATGGTTTACTTACAGATTTGTTTGTGCTTAATTAGTTCCATAGACTAATGTGTATAAATTATTTATTGGATCACCCCATTTTTCATTCCTCTACCAAGACAATACACCCAAGTATATTGAGCTGTTTCATTTAATATATACAGTTCATCTGTCCCTCTGGATAGAGAGTGCACATTCCATTTCCAAATGAGTGGAAATTTCCACACATATGGCACACCCAGTAACTTTGTATTGGATACTATAATCTTAAACATGGCAAGGGTTTTTTGTATACATTAGACATATCAGCTGACTATTCCCTGATTACTTGATGCCACGTTTTGGAACAGCCATATAAAGCGATACGTGGGAGGTCAGAGGGTGTTGTCAGGGTTATCACAGTCAATTGATCTATTCAAGTAATTTAAAAGGATTGAAGTTCACATCATTGGCACCAGCTTACTTGTAAATATTTACACCATAGTGTTGGAACCATATTACAGTGTGTAATTTAAAGTGCTAATTCAAAGTTGTAAATGTTTCAGCATCTATGACTGTAAAGACTGGCTTGCTCCCCATTTTATTTTGCTTAGTGTAATATAACCTCCCTTGTATAAATACATCATGTTATTTTTTCCTCACTCTTTCTGCTCATGTGGCTTTTGAAGTGAGCGAAAAAGGCCTTTCCACTGACCCGGCTGGCTGGCGACTATCTTATTTTAAAAACTACCTTGAACTCTGTGAGAAGGCTAAACAAGGTAAAAGTGAATGTTTGGATTGCTGACAGCTTTTCAACGTCATTTATAGTGACCTACCAGAGAGTAATATTTACCTTGATGAAACTGTTCCAACAAACCTCAAACAATTCGTGCTAGATGTATTTTTTTCACGAGTTGGTGGAAGGGACGAGATGTTGGAAACGGAAAATAAACTCTTTGATTAAAACCTAAAGCTTTCCGAATGGTTACCCCGTTATTGTTTTTCCATCTCAAGACTTTGTCTGCGGTCACCCTCCTACCCCCACTCTCTGTACTCCATCCCTCCTGATCCCAACTACTACCTCTAGTCCAAGTTCATGACCATCCAGCACCCTGCAATGTATGGAGTCCTGTAGCTCAATGGTTAGAGCACTTACCTTACAAGCATGGGACCTGTGTTCGAATCCAGTCAGGTCCGGGTGAAACCTTGGGTCAGTTTTCTTACTCCAGAAGCCTAATAATAATAGTCCCTTAAAAAAAAGCAATAATAAAATTGGTCATTTCAAACCGTGACTGTTTATGGGACACTGCTGTGCGCAATCGGCTGCCACGTTTCACCCACAAATATACAGTCAATTCACTTTACAGTATATTCTAGAAGACGTGAAAAGCGCTATATCATACCAGTTATTTCCAATGGCAAATCCAACTGCTGTATATAGGACTGATTTGAAGTAATAGCCTAGAGGCTATGAACTCAAAGTAGGGCTGGAACCCACAACTTTCTGTCTCCAACATTCCTTTAGTCCCTCTGACACTCTTCTATTCCCCTCTCCCTCCCGGGAAGATCTAGCTTAGTCTTGTATGCGACTGTACTATCTGATTCAATCAACGCTGCCGTTTCACAATCTCACTACCCTCTGTCGTCCTTCTTAAATGGTTTGCCGTCTTTGCCTAGAAATACGCAGTCAGCCCACTTCGCAGTAAAACCTTGTGAAACACTTTGAGATGTCCGAACGACTTGAAGAAGCGCTATCTTCAAACGCAAGGATTATTATTATCTTAAAAATATTCCCGAAGGCAAAATCTTTACAAACTCTCATTAATAAACTAAGCACGAAGTTTCGAAGTGAAAAACTTGTGGCTTTAATGTGTTCACTAAAATAAATACACATGGTACAAACATGAGTTTTGTCGAAAGGTCATGGGTTTTAAAATTGCTGTAATTTACCCGTAATAAACAACAAGTGACTGACCTGTTGGTCCCCACCCCTCTGTACCAAAGGAAAGGTTCACAAACATCCTCCGCCTCAACTATTGAGTGACATAGTTACTACAGAGCTGCTAACCTTTGCACTTCATCTCGGCCAAAACCATTCACTGTACCATTTATCATCTCACCCAAGTATTCTTCAATTATCGCATCCACAATTAATTTGGATCCTGTTCAGTCATGGATGTCCAGTGTGTAAGAAAATATTAAGTTTTATTTATCAATCGATAGATCACGCCAACGTGATTTCACCTTTAGGGAATTTTGTTTTTGCATTTGGGAGTTGAAAGGATTATTTGGGGCCAGCTATTGCAATTTTCTGTCTTCCCTTGTCTTGTTCTGCGAGCAACAACAAATGACACTTTTATAGCTCCCTTTACATCTGAAAGATGTCCCAGTTGTAAATGTCAACACAGCTAAGTTCTGTTTTGCGTAATAATTACACTGATAGTTAATGACAACCTGGGTAGTTTTGGTCGTTGAGCGCAGGACTTGGAAAGTGAAGGTTCAGTGATTGAAACCTGTAGATTCACATTAATACTTGAATGCCACTTGGAATCATACAAAGTAATACAATGTTTTCTGACTGTTGACTGTTGTGCAGTGATCGACAGTGAATAAAGTGTGTTTATCTACCAGTGCCCTAAACAGTACGGGTATTTTCTGTGAGTCAACGTAACGACAATTCCTAGTTGTCGGTCAAGGAGTTGGTGTGTTGCTGGATGACCCAAATGGGATTATGTAAATCGTATCTGTCCTGATTTAATCTGCTTTAATCCTTATGTGACTGAGTTTGTTACATCTGTCATGGATTTACAACAATCGGCTATCCATACCATGCTTTCATCTCAGGAACTGTGGTATATCAACTGCAGATGGCTTCCTTAACACCGGAAAGACTGCCGTGCACCCCGAGGTGCTGGTTTTATAATTGATGACAACATATTGCCAGCGCCTTGGGACGTCCTCCTGACGTGACGGGCGCTAAGTGTAATTTTGTTATTGTTGTATTGTTAGCATTTCCAAGTAAGTCAGTGGCAGTCAACCTGCGGCCCGTGGAACACAAATCTAAAGTGAGTCTGTGTTCGATCGTTTGCGCGTTTTCAGTTTTTTCTTGATTGAATATCTCTTGATTTTTGCCACGTATTCTGTTGGTTGACCACATGCAGCTTGGCCGTCACTGAAGTAAGCTGTGCATATAATGTGTTGCTTTCATCCGTGGGCCTCCATGGGTTAGGCATCCTTAATACATTGTCAACTTAGATTGTGAGCATCAAAGTCAAACCCAATCATGTTTTTATTTAGTATCCTCCCTTTAGTATCCTCACTCACGCACTTCCACAACATGGGAGGTTTAATAAAAAATCTTTCGGAGCCCTCGCAAATTTTGCAAACATCTGCCCACAATTTACATTTGCTCAAACACGTGGAAAATAACTCCCTTGGGTTCTGATTCTCAGGTGTGAAGTTTCTACAGCTAATAGGTCCATGATGTACCGACATATAAACCACTTCATGTGTCTGTATGTTCCCACGTGTAAAAAATCATATAATAAATAATAATAATCCTTGCATTTGATACAGTGCTTTTCACCGCTTATCGATATCTCAAAGAGCTTCACAGAATATACTGTAAAGTGAATTGACTGTATATTTGTGGGCGAAACGTGGCAACCAATTGCGCACAGCAATGTCCCCACAAACAGTCGTGGATTGAAAATGACCAATTTTTATTATTGTGGCTCTTTTTTGAGGGATTGTTATTAGGCGTGTGGAGTAAGGAAACTTGCCCAAGATTTCGCCCTAGAATCGAACACAGGTCTCACGCTTGTAAGGTAAGTGCTCTAACCACTGAGCTGCAGGAGCTCCATATCCAATGGGAATGCATTATTTTTGGCTATAACTAATATTATATTACACATAAAATAATATAAATTCATGGGATGGTAACCCTCAATTCAAACAATTGAAATTTTATACATGTTTATAAACAGTAATAATAATAATCTTTGCATTTGATTTGGTGCCTTATCACGTCTTCAAGATATCTTAAAATACGTAGCAGAATATACTATAAAATGTGGTGGGTATATTTTGTGGGCAAAACAAATAGGCAGCCAATTGTGCACAGCAACGTCCCACAAACAGTCGTGGGTTTAGTGACCAAATACATATTTTTCTGGAGGTATTATTACTCAAGAAAGCGATCCGTCAATTGATTAACAAGCGGGTTTCTACTTACTGCTAGGTAAACAGAGGCATGTGTTTGTGTGGAGTGAGGAAACTTGCCTGAGGTTTCGTCCTGCCCGGGAATCGAACCAGAACAAACAATTCAGCAACGTTTATGGGAGGATTTCATGAATGTTTAATGTACAGAGTCTGGTGCTTACATTAAGCACTGAAGCCAAAAGAAACAGAATACTGCAGGCAAAATAGTCATTTCTCATCCAAGTACCCCTAATTACATTGACTAGGGAATTCTATAATTCTAAACTAGAAATAATAAAATTCATCTGTTTCTTCATCACCATCATCACCAAGGATTAACACCTGGGGGAATTGTGCAGTGGATAGATCTTTGATTCTCAACTGAATGAGAAAGGTTAATTGGGGATCAATGTATTTCCAGCTATTGCATATCGTTATAAAATAGTTACTGTTGTTTTTTTGCGGCATGTATAACAAATCTGAATAATCTGTGAATTCTACTCCACAAATGGTAGAAATTTGGTTGCAAAGGTTCAACTGGTATTTCTGTATGCATTAAATAATGGGTTCTAAGAATGCATTGAATTTTAAAAATTAAATCATAAGATGGCTGACATTTATTTAGAGAACATGAGTCGACTGTTGGAATTGAGCTTTTTTTTATTAAGTGCTTGTTGTTCACATTAACGAGATTAACTACTGTTTTAGTTTCATTTCTGCATGTTATGGGGATCTACTTTCGTGTGATAAAATGTGGAAAAAAAGATATAATTTCAGATCGTTATTTGCACGTGGAGAGAGAGAGGAAAAAACCCCCCAGAAACAAATGTGAAAAAAGCATTAAAATCATTGGATAAGAATGATTTAATCTCTTCCTTGGTGGGTAGTTCGGATCTTGGATGAGATCCTCGTCCCTGACGCACTTCAAGATGTTCCTTCTCAATGAAAAGTTCAAAAGAGAGCAAATTCCTGTTGTAAAGGATTAAATCTTGATTGATTTAACACTCAAACATTTTATTCTGATTTGGTTGTTAGAAATGATTAATACAGGTATCTGCATTAACAATAATAATAACAGCTTGGATTTATATAGCACTCTCCACGCCGAACGGAGTCTCAGAGCGCTTAAACATATTTAATGTGAAGGGCAGCAGAAAGTTTGACTGCAGTGGTTTATATTATATCCAAAGAGAAAAAGATGCACTATATTCAACAAGGAAGAAATGCTAGGGTTAAATCTAATAATTCAATTGTCAGAAATATTGAAAGGAAAATTACAATTGATATAAAGGCCCTTTGTGTCTGGAGGACGTTTTGAAGCACTTCACTGGAGTGACTGTGCTTTGTGCTTCCATATACTTTATATTTTCCTGTTTGCTTCGAAATAGCGTATTGCTTTTGTTCCGTAGCACTCAACAGTTTTTTGTTTTTTGCAGCTAGTTCTTTTTATGATCAGTTCTAATGCAAAACCATATTGATGTGTTGGAAAGTAACTTTTTTTTAAGTCTTCAATTTTCTCTCTGCCCACTATTGGCTTCTCTAGGGTACAGTTTCTTTTTCGTGTGAGCCTTGAACAGCGTTTCCAGCCGCAACTTGCGACACCACAGCTGATCTCAATCCTGTTCTCAACCAATTCCTTACACGTGTGCTTTCCTGCAAGATAATAATAGTCAAAATTTTGGCATTTTGATATAATGTGTCATCACATCGTTGAGGCATTTCAAAGCCGTAAGTCATACGTTGGATATCCTGTAAAGTGAATTGACTATATTTTATGGGTGAAATGCAGTGGCCAATTGTACATCATCTGTTTGTCACACACAGAGTGACAAACAATGATCACATGGATTGAGTGATCATTTTGGGGATTATTTATTTGAGGGATTATTAGCCCAGGAAAGCTATCCACCAATCGACTAACAATGGGGTTCTTACTTAATGCTAGCTAAACAGAGGCGTTTGGTGCAAGGAAACTTGCCCAACAACAAAATTACATTTGTATAACTCCTTTCACGTTGGGAGGACGTCCCAAGGCGTTGGACAGTCAATGTTTCAGGCCAGAGCTGGGGTTGGGATCGGGGAGGGCGGAGGGAAGAGAGGGGAAGGGGGCACTGATGAAGAGGAGGATCTTGAGGCAGGAATTGAAGGATACTAGGGAGGGGGCGAGGTGGAGGGAAAGCATGGTTTCACTCTGCCTTGGAATCGAACCCCGGTCCTCTTTCTTGCGAGGCGGGCGCTCTAATCATTACGTTACAACAAGAACAATTTTGATTTATATAGCACCCTCCATGCCGGATGGAGTCTCAGCGTTACAGGGCTCCACTTTTGCTCCACAAAAATATAGAGTAGAAACCCTGACTTTTTTTCAAGCTCTCTGGGCAATGAGGTCAATTGTGCTATACCAAGAGCTGCCCAGCCTAGTCCACAGGAGACTAACGACTGAACCCGGGAACTTCTTGATCCACAAGGCTTAACCATTCACTGAATAAACTCTGTAAACCATAGGGGAGGTTGAAATTGTATTCTTAATAACTCTGGAAGTCTAAGCCCTTTGTAATGAACGTGCTTCACTCAAAATGAGTGATTTGTTTTCTTGCATTGAAATAAATATTTTATTTGGAATAGTCATACAGTTTGCAAAAGAAACTACTTCAACTCTGGACATACGATGGAAGCATTTCTCTATCACGATAATGTCCAATAAAGATTAGTGCTACTTTTTCATAGGGTATTCAAAAAGTTCTAACGTGTATATTGTATCTTAAATTCTCGCCGCCAAACGCTTAGCTGAGTTTCAGCGCTTGGAGCCTTACAGTAATAATTATGCGTCTAAATTCTAGCAGTTTGTAATGGATATTTTAAAATAGTAACTATTACAAATTGTGACTGTTTCTAGAGAGCTCGGTTACGTGCCACTAACCCACAGTTACACTTGAACATAGATCATGTCAGAAGACAGTTATCAGGCAAGCTGCGAGGCTTTATTTCCAGAAGGAATTCGACCATTTGTGCAACTTGTATTCTTGAATAAGAAATCTTGTTACGAAATACTGCAAATTACACCCTACGATTATTCTGTGGAGTCCTGCTGTAGCTTTGTGGTTAGAGCTCTCAGCTCGTAAACAAGAGGACCTTGGTTCGATTCCCAGGGAGGCCAAAATGTTGGGCAAGTTTCATTATTCCATACACTTCTGTTTACCTAGCAGTAAGTAGGAACCCGGTTGTTAGTCAATTGACAGATTGTTTTTCCTGGGTAATAATTCCTTATATATATATATCAGCACTTTGGGACGTGAAAGGCGCTCTATCAATGTAATTTTGTTGTTGTATAAAGATTTGATTACTTCATTATACGAATGTTTATGAGACCGTTTACGCACAATTGGCTGCTGTGTTTTGCCCACAAAGTATACTATCAATTCACTTTGCAGTACATTCTGTGAAGCACTTTAAGACCTCTAGAAAATGTGATAAAGCGCTACATCAAATGTGCGGATTGTTAACATTATTATCCTGATGCATGTTTTACTCAGCAGTTAAACTTACTTCTCAAAGGTGCAGTGCATCTCATCCTTTCTGTAAGACCTATTGCGAAATCTTTATTGCCACTCAGTAACTTTCGAGATAAACTCACTGAACTATCGAGGCAGGCTAACACTTAATTATTGTAAACTCCATGAACTATAGGATCAACAACATATGATCTGATCTGCTTCTCTGGTTTTAAAGACACGGTTTTAGAGCAGAACACAGCTCATTTATATTTTTAAGCAAAATCTGATACTCATTTTTTCAGATCTTGACAAAGGACCAATTTTGAATCAATCCGTTCGAATCTTTCAATATGTTTTCCCGAAGTGCTTGACTGCTGCTGTTAATGTGTACGGCCCATTCAAAATAAGCCAGAACTGAAATGGTTGAACTCCGCGCTTGAAGTATAAAGCAGGTCTAATTGCCGTTGGCAGGCTCCGCTAGCATAAAAAAAAGATCAATGTGAAACTGCCAATTAAGCTGACTGCCAAGAGCAGAAAACAAGGATTCTGAACATTTCTGGGGTTAACTAGGGCCACAGCTGGCACAGGGAGGAGTTCAGCTATGGCTCTGACATTAAAGCCTTCATATTCACATTAACAGTCATTTTTCTAAATGCAGGACTTGGAGCGCAAACAAATTTTATATCTGAAACAGACCTGTGATTTTTCATTTCTGACAATAAAGCCTGAACGCAAAATCATACTTCTGTTAGAGTAACCTCACAAGATGGTTTACTTAAATGCCCGGACCATAACATGATTTACCGACTGCCGAAACACCTCCCCACGCCCCCCCCACCCCACCACCACCACCCATCTTCCCCACTGGTACTGGTGTTTTTTTGTTGTTGCCATTATGGTAAGTTATTTTGCTGCATTTATTTATTACGAAGCATTGACTGCCCTGGGTTGTGGCAGGGCCATCGCAGTGGCTGAGGTGGACTAGTATTTCTGACTTAAAACAAGTCAAGAGACGCTTCACTAGTGCATTCATGCGATGACAGGTATTCTGCTTGCATACAAAACACAGTGTGTTATGAATCTGTGTCAATTTCAGCCCTGCTGTTGCACCCACCAAGTGGATAGACAGATCAATTGAGGGAAATCCTCACGACTGGTGCAAGCAACTTGTCCAAATGATGCTGTAAAGGTACTGTACAGTACATTATATATATATCTATATATATTATTTTCCTGAATATACATACGCTCATGCCTGAAGCAAAACAGCTGCTTTTAAGAAGATGAAAAACAAAGGCAGTGGAGAAAATAAAATGAGTGGGGCATCAATCAAACAAAACTTACATTTATATAGCGCCTTTCACGTCGAGAGGACGTCCCAAGGCGCTGTACAGTCAGGTAGGGACAAGAGCAGGGTGATGGGGTCAGGGCAGGATGAAGGAGAGTAGGAGAATTGACTGTATATTTGTGGTCGAAACGCGGCAGCCAAATTGCACATGGCAGCGTCGGTTAGACTCGTGAGTTTGTAATAATAATAAGCCTTGAATTTGATATAGCGCTTTTCACGTCTTGTGGACATCTCAAAGTGCTTCACAGAAGATACCGTAAAGCGAATACTGTACACTATATATGTGTGTGGGCAAATATAATAATCCCTGCATTTGATATAGCGCCCTCTCATGTTTTCTAGACGTCTCAAAGTGTGTCATAGAATATACTGTAAAGTGAATTAATTGTATAGTTTGTGGGTGAAACTCAGTAGTGAGATTAGAGCATCAGTGTCCTACAAACAGTTGTGGATTAAAGTGGCCACATCACTATTATTACTGTATTAGTATTTTTTGAAGGGATCTGTGAATGGGTCTAGGTTTTCCCTTCTCACATAAGACTTTTCATGCAACTAAAAGTTAATTTGGTCGAGCTGCAGTGGTACATCAGTAACTCTACATGGTTAAATGCCTTTGCAATGTGGTGAGCTAAACGGCTTATGCCACTATTTAATGTTAACCTGCTAAGCAAAGTCAGAACCCAGAAGGTTCCCGTTACATAATAGTTTTGGGAATGGTAGTAGGAAAACTACTGGAAAGCACCAAAGGCAAATATGATAAATGATGCCTAAATATTTTGGCTTCAGCTGAAGAAAAACGAATCAAAAATATATTTCAGGAAGGTTTGCTGGAAATGAGATATGATTGCAAAGTAATCTGGATTATACCAATCTTGATGCTGGACATGAGTATGTTTTTAATCTATTCACGGGCTCCAAGACACTACCTTGCGTGAAATGCGCTATATCAATGAAAACTGTTGTTGTTTGTTCTTATTGTTTTGCCTGGTGCATTACTTTTATTTTTCTCCCATTCAACGTGGTCATTGCTTCATAGTTTCCCAAACCTTTCCTTGCTCAATGCCCTAAATGGGATAATTTGGGCACTTATCATTCAAGGTACTCATTGACTGCTTCGATTAGTGAAAGGGTTATCAAGGGTTGGCTTTTCTATTGAATAATGGAATATTTGGCCATGGATTGATAGACCAATAATACAGTATGCAATATAGTGAGTGGTATGTGAAAGTCAAGTATAAATGCAAATTGGTGTTATTGAAGTGTGCAGACCAGTCTTATAATTTTGGGGGGGCGTATATAGGCATTTGTGGAGTCCTGTTTCTCAGTGGTTAGAGCACACGCCTTACAAGCATGAGACCTGTGTTCGAATCCAGGCAGGTCCAGGCGAAAACCTTGGGCAAATTTCCTTACTCACATGTCTAATAATAATCCCTCCCCACTAAAAAAAAATTGGTCATTTCAATCCACGACTGTTTGTGGGAGACTGCTGTGCGCAATTGGCTGCTGCGTTTCGCTCGCAAATATACAGTCAATTCACTTTCTAGTATATTCCGTGAAGCGCTTTGAGATGTCAAGAAGACGTGAAAAGCGCTGCAACAAATGCAAGGATTATTGTTATTATTATTTGAAAATCTATCCAAAGTCAAAAATGGTGATCTGCACGTTTTAGTTGAAACATAAACCTTCTGTAAGAGTTTGTTTTGGCCGAGGCAGAGGTTTGAGTAAAACTGGAAAAGTTACTTTCGGAATAAAAGGGGAAGCTTCACACAGCATCAACAACAACAACAGCAACTTGCAGTTATATAGTTCCCTCCATCTTTCAGAGCGCTTAACCCTGAAACTTGAGGAAGACCTCAACCAAGAAAGTTGAGCAAAAATCATGAGGTGCAGTATATGGAAATAAAAACAGATGGAAATGGAGCCAAAAAAATACTCGATAGAGCCAAAAAATAAAATATGTAATTTATCTTGCATAAAACGTGTAAGAGGAATAAATTTGGTGGTAATTAACTGAAAGCAAAGAGATTGCAGTGTTGAATGCAGTCTATTCGTACATAATGGAGGAAGGGGTCTTTAGGGAATATGGTTTCAGAAGTAACTCCAAAAGTCTGCAGTTAGAACATAACAATGGTGACTGAATAACAAATGGAGGTGAAAAGTTTGGGCAAGCGAAACCTTGGGCAAGTTTCCTTACTCCACATGCCTGATAAAAATCCTCAAGAAAAAAACCCATAATAGATCAGTCACTTCAAGCCACGACTGTTTGTGGGATGCTGCTGTGTGCAATTGGCTGCCACGTTTCGTACACAAGTATACAGTCAATTCACTTTACTGTACTGTATATTGTGTGAAGCACTTTGAGACGTCTGGAAGACATGAAAAGCTCTAGATCAAATGCAAGGATTATTATCATTTTTATTATTTTCTGATAATCAAATGCAAGGAATATTCTTATTTCCATTTTTATTTCTCACCACCTGACTTTCAATGATGATCTCTGCTATTTGTAACCGTCATTGTTGGTGGAATGTTACTTGGGTCACGTTTCTCCATGGGATTATGGATGAACTTCTACTTGTTTTCAGAAAATTGTTATTTTCATGCCTCTCCTCCAATTTTCCTCCCAATTCACTCTCTCCTTTTCCGTTGGGTTTCACAGCTCTCTCTGGTGTCTTGTGCAAGGGAGTGCAAGGGACCAGTATTCACTTGTGAACCTTGAACGCGGATGTTGGCAGACAACTCAACAGGGGGTAAGAGGACGGGTAAACATTGATTTTGGAGTCTTGTTCTTACTTGACATCTGTAATTTCGCCCACAAATACACAGTCAATTCACTTTACAGTGTATTCCGTGAAGCGCTTTGAGACGTCTAGAAGACGTGAAAAGCGCTATATCAAAATTTATATGAATATAATAATTGTTATTATAGCAACATTCCAGCACAGGATCCTGAATAGCTTTTAAGGGTATGAATTTCCCCTCCATAACCAAGGGATGTTCAAGTCAAATACAATGTCCTCAAGTGTTATCCCAGTTGAGTTCAACTGATTTTTAATTTGTACATGTAACTTTCTGAACTGTATAGTCTCACATTGCCTCTGCCCGCAAGGCAACTCTGAATAACTATTATTAAATACACAGACCACTCATCCAACATGCAATCCAGGAACAAATGTTTTCTTGTCACATTATTGCACGGTCAAAATACAGATTGAAATCAAATGATTTCCATTCACTTGGTAGTAGCCGTAAAGCTCAGTGGGAAGGGAAATAGCGTAATTCAGTTTCAGATAATGATAATAATATAATCTTTGCATTTGATATTGCACCTTATCACTTCGTTGAAACGTCTCCAAGCCCTTCACGGGGTATACTGTAAAGTGGATTGACTGTGTATTCTTGTGGGTGAAATTATAATGGTAGAATTCTATTAGAAGATCAGCTGCCGTTCACTGAAACTGGGAGTAAGATGGATGCATTTCTGTAAAAATAAATAAAAATTTGGTCACCCAATCCAAGACTGTGGGATACTGCTGCGCGCAATTGGCTGCCACATTTTAGCTACAAAAATATGCTTTACGGTAAATTCTGTGAAGTGCTTTGAGATATCACAAAGACGCGATAAGGCGCTACATCAAAGGCAAGGATTATTATTATGTATACTATGTATGAGGGGCACTCCTTGTGTCTTATGATCTCTTATTCTCAGTTGCACAAATCTTGAAGGACCGAGCCCACGTTTATTTGGTGAAATTGAACAGATTGAATATGAGCGCAAGTGTTTGCAGTTCAAAAGGCTCCTAAAGAAAACGCAATCACAATCCAATTGTAGTCTGTCTGTCACCACACACTGACTGACAATTTCAAAGTCCATATTAAAACCATGAATGCCATCTACAGATAGAAAGTCAATAGCGTATATTGCTTTGGTTTCAAATAATTTAAGGGCTGTCGAGAATTCGAATACAAGTACATTTGGTGCACTGAAGTCCTTGGCATGGCTGTGATGCATTATTAATTAGATCAGTGTGTGCAGCTATCCAATCAGAAAGATTTCTCGATTTCTCGATCTACGGAGATACAACATGGAGTAACTTTAAATGAAACGAGACGAGTGACTTTCAGTACACAGCTGCAACTGATTCATGTACATCTGACAATGCATCTGACAATGCTTCCAAGGTTTATTCTTTGCCCCCAAGCAAAGGGGTTGAGTTTGAAAATTCCACAAGGAGTGGACGTGGAAGGGTCCTGCAACACCAATGGAGAAACAACAGGGGGTGGCAATAATTGTTGCTTTGCTTTGAACAGCCTTTGTTTAATTCCAAATCCAAACAGCCGACAGACGTATTGTGTTTTTTTGGTGGACACAGCTCTAACAAGTTAGAGGTGATTGAATGCTCAGCAAGCGAATGTTTTAATAATGATAATACTTTGCTTTTGATATAGGGCTTATCATGCCTCTGAGACATCCCAGAGCACTTCACATAATATGCAACAAAACAACAAAATCACACTTGAATAGCGCCTTTCATGTCAGGAGACGTCCCAAGGCGCTAGATATATTGCAAAGTGGATTGACTGCATGTTTTGTGGGCGATTGCACCATTTGCGTACAGCAGTGTCCTACAAACAGTCATAGATTGAGCATAAGTGTATGGGACATTGGCGTTTCCTGCCCAAATATTTGGGGAACCTTGACTGTGAGAGTTATGTGGGAAGTTACTGACATCCAAAGCGCCATCCTCTGGTTTACAATACATCAATATATCTGCCGAACATGGTGAAAATTGTGAATCTTGATTTTAGCTAATTTGTGAGTTTCAAAAGACAATAATAATTTTGTGACAACAATCATTTCTCTGTGAGGCTTAATGACCAAAGAACGTTATTCTCAGTTTCCCAGATTTCATATTTTATGCCTTAACGACAGTGTTGCAATCAGAGATGAATTGCTGTTTAATGATGAACTACTGTTTAGAGAAGCTAAGAATGTGTTAATGTTCACGAATGTCAAGCTGACCTGCAGAAATACAATCCTAATTAAATTAAGCAGAGTTGCAGAATCTCAAACTGAGCATATAAGAACATTGCGTGTCGCTGGTATAACTCCAGATAAAATGAGAGGTGAATTGTTAACAGCTGTAGGTTAGTGTATTAATTGTTGATGTGCTGGTCCTGTGCTGTACTGTCTTAATCTTGATTAAAACAGTACAGACTGACGCCCAAGGCTGTGTGCAGCCCTCCCTCACTCCTGTGTATCAAGCCTCCTTCAAGTCCTGTAGCTCAGTGTTCGAATCCAGGCAGGTCAGGGCGTAACCTTGGGCAAGTTTCCTTAATCCACACGCCTAATAATAATCCCTCCCAAAAAAAAACACAATAATAAAATTCGTCATTTCAATCCTTGAGTTTTTGTGGGGACACTGCTGTGCACAATTGGCTGACGCGTTTGGCCCACAAATATACAGTCAATTCACTTTACAGTACATTCATATCAAAAATGATCCTCTTCAACTGCACCTTTGGCCAACCTTCTACCCCCGCCCCAGCCTCCATCTTCCCTTATGTCAACCCGCCTACCCCATCCCCGCTTGGGTTCAAATGCCTCACTGTCTAGCACCTTGGGATGTCCTCCCAACTTGACAGTTGTACGTATGTAATTTTGTATTGTATTGTGTCCTGATGTTAAGGAAAACAACCATTATAAAAAGAAGTCCAACTGAGCCTCACTAGTAAATTCACTTTACAGTATATTCTGTGAAGTGCTTTGAAACGTCTCGAAAACGTAATATTATACGTAATATTAAATGTTATATCAAAAGCAAGGGTTCTTATTATGGTAACTTTGATATTGTCAGTATAATCTATCATAACCATGCCTATTGGAACACTGCTTGTTGAATCAATGTGACATTATGTGTATTTCTGTCTGATTAAGTAAGTGGAGTGTTAAGCATAAAATACAAGTGACTTTGGCTCCTCTGTACTCACGTTCTCAGCTAAATGGAATAAGATGGTCTTTTCTGGTCACGCCTTGCATCCTATATATCCTATACACCCTATATCCTGTATATTTTCGGAGTGTTTGGTTGGTTTGTTAGTTGGTTAGTTAGTTATAGTTGGTTTGTTGCCCTACTGGCTGTCTTTCAGGCTTCTGCAGTGGTTAGTTCCAATGCTGGCCACAGTTTCAAACCCAACAACAGTTTTTCATGTCTGTATTGAAGAGTCTTTTGGAAATCTTTCTCCAGTTTCTCCCAAACCTACTGCACAAACGCCATACTTCTTTTCCTTTACACAGTGAAAACTTGTGTTTAAATGTGTCAGTAAGCCCATAAAGCTTTCTTAGCCTACACTTGTTGTATCGGGGTGGGGGGGTATTAAATTATATGTAGCAGAAATGCCCATTTTTATCTCTGAGGTTGTCAGAACATTCCCTCCCTGAGAGTTCTGGAAGAGTTTCCCAGGCTAATTTTGTGCTAAATACCCATAGGTAGGGCTAACTGAGCCCAAGAGATCCCACAAAGCTTTCCAGCAAAGTTGAGAGTCCCAAGAATGATTTTTATTTTGTATTTAGTTTGTTACTTTCTCCCTTCTTTCCCTTTTTTTTGGGGGTGGAATTTCACTTGAACCATTACACGTTTTGCAGCCAAGTGAAAGAGAATCGACTCCACCAGCCCCCACGCTGTGGTGTCCTATGCGTCCTAGGTTCCAAAAACTGCCTGGATTGCGATTGAGAATTCATTCCAGTGAGGAACCTAGCTTCTGACAACTGCACAGAACATCATAAGTGCTCACAGAGTGTTGTATCTCACACAGAGTTTTTTTTACCTACTGTACAAGGAATACAGATTTCTCACAGTAGAATATCTCTGTGTTTCGCGCCACGAAAGTGTAAGATGAATGACACTTTGAGCTGCTACTGCAACACGATGAAATATTAGATGTCAAAATAAGCAGGAAAATAAAGAATGTGATGACATCCAATTCTTCCAGTGTGTGTGGTTTTTTTAATGAGTTAGAATGGAAACTGAGCTCGCAAGTGTACCCTAGAGGAGAGCAGCTATTTGATTGTTTATATACACCGACGGAAACAGACACACAAAAAAAGTCGCAAATGGAAACGCAAGCAGCTGAAGCAATGGGCAAACAAACAACGAAATAACAGATTAAACCATAGAGGGTTCATTTAGAAAATCTCTTCACGTTGACCGTGAGGTGCTTCAGAATGAGAGTGGGGTATGGATTAGAGAAACTTCATATGGAAAGATTTAAGTTTATTAATGAAACACATTCAAGTGGACAAAATAACCGGAGATTAATTAAAATTGCATTTCAAGTGTAAATTGTACCATATGCCAATGTATAAGGGGAATTCCCAAAGAAACATCTGGAAGGACAATAATGCTAAATCCTATAATCTATGGAAGACAAATACCACATACAATGTTAGAGGAAATACCCCCATTTTACCATGGCACAGATATCACAGAGGGTCCCAGTTAAGGTTTGGCTGGAATAATAAAGATTAGTACAAAAAGCTAGTTATCTTACTTTCCTAATTGCCAAACACTTTCGACAGTACTTGTTGGGGACATTTTACAGTAAACGGAAACTTTACCATTGTCACTGTGGGCTCGACTTCTCATATTTTCTTGCGAAACAAGACGTCGAAACCATTTAACAACCCAGAGAATTCTAGCATGGTTTGTGTACTGGGGACCAGCTACAGCAACAGCCAAGAAACATCTCTGAGCCTTTTATTGCAGCTGCTGTGAACTCATTTAACTCTGTGCTCATTTCACAGGCAGGTCATTGGAAAAGATAAATACTGTAATAGATGAGAGAAGGTGGGCATTTTAGTGACCAAAGAGCTAAGTTCGGGCTCTCAGGAATTCATCGCGATTTTGAGGAATTTGACTTCAAATGTCAAGCTTGCCAAAAAAGAATTGTCTCGCGACTTTTTTTGTACTTGTTTCCTAAGGAGTTTCAACAGAAACATAGTTTTGAATACTGTACTGTAATAGGTTTGACACTGGACGAGCGCCAATCACAGAGGTGAGAGGAAAAGGCATCCAAATTCAGCTGCTTTATTTGTCCACAACTACAAATTCAGACTTGGATTCCTGTTTTTGATTTAATATAAGTGTGAGTCTGTGTGCGTTTCATGATGAAAATTCACAGTTTCCCACCAGAAATAAAGTCTAACGCACAGAGGGGGTTACACACTAATTTGGCACAATCGTTGGACAAAGTTGCTTGCTGTTTTTCATTGGCTGCGTGACCTGAAATCCTATGAAAGGACAAATGTGGGAAGGTGTTTGACTGCAGGGAGAATATGTGTGAATTGCTGCAGTAAAATAAGGATGATGGATGTGAAGAGAGCTGTAGCAAAAGAGGTAGAGGGTTTAGCCATCAGAAAGGAGTTCAACACAGGTTAATTGATGACCTAAAAGGTGTATACTATTTACGTAGGAATTCTGAATGGGTTGGTGCGCTTGGGTGTAGGCTGATGTGGGTGATATAATATTAACAAGTGACTAAAATATTTGAACATCAGACAGGACAGAAAACCATTGGAAGAAAACATGTGTTCGAATCCAGGCAGATCAGGGCGAAACCTTGGGCAAGTTTCTTTACTCCACAAGCCTAATAATAATCCGTCCCCCCAAAAAACACAATAATAAATTGGTCATTTAAATCCACGACTGTTTGTGGGACACTGCTGTGCACAATTGGCTGCCGCGTTTTGCCCACAAATATACAGGCAATTTACTTTACAGTATATTCTGTGAAGCACTTTGAGACGTCTAGAAGACGTGAAAAGGGCTGAATCAAACGCAAGGATTATTATTATTAATATCTATACGACAGGCTTCCTTTCTGCTGTTAATTATTTACATTACATGTAATGAAGTGACTTATAGTTGCTAAAATTAGAGAGGCTGTTGATTTAGTGTTGATTAAAGTTCAGATTTTTTTCAAAGCCAACAGATGAATAAATTATGTATAACTAGGTGCCCTTAGATATTAAATTAGTGGCAATGAGGGACTTAGTCTGACCACGTTACAAAGTGAGAAAGGAAATAATTACTTCCTCTCTTTTGATTACAAAACACTTCTACGCACTTAAAGAAGCAAAGGCATCGCTCAACAGTTATATAGTAAATGGCCTTGGAATCGGAATAGATATGGACTCGCCAAGACTTCAAATTAATTTGCTTTAATATTCATGAGCCCATTTTCTAACCCTGTCTCGAGACATCCCCGAACACAGGGGAGGAAATTATACTATAGAGTGTTTTCCCTCTGTGGTCTGACTATAATAATCCTCGCATTTGATAAAACGCCTTATCACATTTTCTAGACGTACAGCTCCTCATAGCTCAGCCGCTCATTGGCCAGATTATATGGAGCTATCATGGAGCTATTGCAGCTATTTTGTGGAGTTGTTCCATGAAATTTCAAGCCGCTCCACAGAATATACCGTAAACTGAATTGACTGCATGTTTTGTGGACAAAATCATGTTTCCCCTTATAATCTGGTTGATTTACTTTTCCTAACACTGTGTTAGGTAGACTTGGATAAGACTTTAACCTATTGTGATCCTTCTATTCAATGTCACAGGTACTTTGTATAAAATTGTGGCAATAAAAAGTGGAGCAGATACCATCGCCAACAATAATAATATTAAGAACAACACAAAATGATTTGAAACAAGACAGGATGTAAAAATGCTCTCTCTAATTGAATGGTTGACTTGAACACTTCTGGAGCAGGCAGATCATATTCAACCATATTGTTAGTGAGGTGAGTGTGGATGTGAGCCAACAATAGATTAATTAAAGCCATGTATAAACTGAAAATGCTATGAGAAGCTTTGAGCTCAGCAGTTTGTGTACAAGAATGGGTAATCAACTGTTACAAGAATATTTGTTGCCGAAGATAGGATTTCATCCTTAACGCACTGGTCAAAATATAAACTAAATTGTTGTTATGTGGAAATGTAAATGTGACAAGTTTCCCCAAATGTTCTATGTCTTTGTATTGAATCATGAATACAATTATTGTGTATAGCTCTGTGTAGAATGTATGATTTTATCAGCTGGATAGCAGTTAGTTGGAGGGAAGTGTATGATTATGTCTTTCATATCTCAGGGCCTTAATGCCAGTTCTAACATTACCACAACTACCCTATTTGAGATCACCTAACTTATCCCAAACAAGGGATTGCACCAGAAACCTTCCTTTGCTCTGTGTAGCTCAGCTGTTTATTGCATGAATTCATTGAGGTATCGGTGGAGCTCTTGCAGGAGTTGTTCCATGTTGTTCAATTGGGCTTTCATAAAAATACTGTCTGTGGTCAGTAATTAATCAATTTTTGGATGAATAGAATAGTTTCAAGTATCTATAAACTGGAAAGATTCTGCCATTGCTTTCTCCTGATATTACACATAATTTACTACTTGAGGCTGAAAGCCTAATTGGTGGTCGGGTCTTCAGCCTATCTGCCTCCACCTTCTGGAACTCCATCTTAGAACCACTCAGCTTTGCCTCCTTCAAGGCCCTTTGAACTCTTTGATCGTGTTTTCGGTCATCCTTCCACCTCCAACCCCATTGTGGAGTCCTGTAGTTCAGTGGTTAGAGAACTCATGTCTCGAGTGAGAGACCTGGGTTCAATTCCCAGCAGGGCGAAAACCCTGGGCAAGATTCCTTACACCACATGCCCAATAATAATCCATCAAGATAAAAAGCAATAATAAATTGGTCACTCAATCCACAGTTGTTTGTGGGACACTGCTGTGTGCAATTGGCTACCGCGTTTGGCCCATAAATATAGTCAATTCACTTTACAGTAGATTCTATGAAGCGCTTTGAGACATCCAGAAGAAGTGAAAAATTCTATATCAAATGCATTTTTTATTGCATAATAATTTTATTATGCTCACCAAAATAATTTGCATAAAATAATAATTTTATTATTATTATTATTATGGCTCACCACACTTCTTGATTCCAACTACTCAACTCAGGTGCAAACCCTTCACTGTTCAGTACCTTGGGACATCCTCCCAATGTGAAAGGCGCTGTATAAATATAATTTGTTGTCATTTTTCCTCAAATGCATCAAAGGAGGAAGGTTCAGGGCCTTCTGCATTCCCAAAATGTTGTTAACTTGCCTTAACACTTGCTGTACCCTTTTCTTGGAATTATAATTCTGTTTACTCTATTTAATTCTGAACTTATGTGACCTTATGTGAGCTTTATAAAATGAGAAACACATGGATTGATGCAGCAAAACAACTATCCAAGTGCACTTTTGGTCCCAAACAGTGGCTGCTCATTTGAGATGATGTTATTTTTGGCTTTGAGTTTTAAAAATGGCTTGCATTTTGCATCGCAGTTTGAAAACATATTACTCAACAACAACAACAATTTACATTTATAGAGCGCCTTTCACGTCAAGCTTGGATGTATATATGCGATTATTTTGAACAAGTGTAAAGATTTCACAGGTTAACCGGTATGTTTGATCGAAATTGTTTTTCTTGATGGAAAAACAATTGCATGATTTGGTTTCTGTGTTTGTTGTACTGTTGTCACTCCATTCTTGTCTTCTGAATTTCCCCTTGTGTGTAAAGGAGAAAATTGTGCAAGCTACTATATTTGAAACCCAAACTCCTTTTATTTAAAGCAATTTTTTACCGAGTAGCAAAATAGGAAAGTCCTGTTTTACTAAAGATAAATATTAGTACGGCATTGAACTGTTTCAAAACAAAGCTATTCAATTCTGAACAGCTGGAGTTTGGATATAGGTTAGAGAAAATTCAATGTCCATTGGTTTCAATTGGTTCCATTGTCCTACATCTACAATAACAACAACATTTGTGTAACAGTAGGAACTTAGAAACAGAATTAGGCTTGTGTTATCCAGTTTATTCTGCCACAAACCTTTTCAATGTAACTTTAACTTGCTCATATCCTTTTTTCCAAGTACTGAATTGAAATTATTTCATACAAGGAAACAATGAAGACACAATGAACAGTTCATGAGGTCTCTGACACCCTCAGAATATTTTGGATATTTGTTTGTTAGGGGAAATCTAATCATAGTATTTATGATTAACTATGATTTGATTAGATAATACATATGGTTTTGCCAATACACAGAAATACTACAATATATGTTTGCAAATTTGTGTCCAAAGGAAAATATTTCTGGTCAGATGGATTTTAAATTACTCTTTTCAATGTGTAAATAACATTTTTTACTTGAGACAATTTAAAACGTATTTCCTCAAAGCCAAATAAAATACAATTCCATAAACGTTGCACGTAAAAGTTCAGACAGTTCAGTACTTGCCTTCTGTTGTTCAGTAAGGAAAGGCATAAAGAATTCTAGGGTACGTAACAAAGGGAGTATTCACTTCTGCTGTAATGAGAGTATTTAGTGCTTTATAAAGCCTGAGTAATTCTCAAAAGACTAACCATTTAAAGATTTATTTTTCTACTTAGATATCCAGAAATAGTCGAGACACTTGAGGAATTTGATTTAACGGAATGGATTTTCTTTATTAGCCGCATTGATAAAATGGGCTTTATCCAGTATTAGATCATTTCTGCTTTTTCAATGGATAATCATTGGCATTGAAGGACACTTTGTTGTTAAACAGCTTTGGTGGCTAGACGGGCTTGGGAAAGGAAAAGCTTTCGGACTTAATTAAAATTGGCAAACCATTCAGCCTTAACTGGTTGCCAAGAAATCGGCATCCGACCAGATAGTCAAAGAGTAAAGAAACGCGTCAGTGCAACAGTTGACAAGAAAAGGATTCGGGGTATACTGCGGGTTAGGAGAGCACTTTTCACAAACGGCAAATCAATATCACTGAAGGTTAAAAAATAACTACACAAGTGCGGGTGAATCTGCATCTGAAAGACAAAAGATAGTTTGGGTATTAAAACGCCGAAGAAGGTTACGTTCAGTTCTTTTCAAACAAAGCCTCCCAATGTTAGCTCTCAGTCTGAGTTCCTACCTTCCATCAACATAAGCAGGGTTTGGCAGAGCCTTCTATTCAATGAACCCAACACCCACTCGGAGATGATAATGAGTATTCAGAGCTATTATGTAGAGGTATCGGGCAGTTTCTTGATTGAAGAGTTGATTAAGTGTAAATCTGAATAGTAGAACCAGAGAACGAAGCCTGCGATTGAAGTGGGGGGGGGGGGGGGGGGGGTGGCGGAAATTCACAACAGATCTGTGTAAACAATACTTCAGTGAGCGAGTAGTAAACTTATGATTTAACTTATGATTTAAGCACTACTTCAGTGTGTGAGTAGTAAACCTATGATTTAAATGCCTCCATTCCTTGGTACCCACTGTCTCTTTAACCTCCTCATCGCAGTGCCCGCTGCCTCCGCTCTACTGGATCTGACAAAAAACAAAAAATAAAAAAATTGGTCATTTCAATCCGCGACTGTTTGTGGGACACTGCTGTGTATTCTGTGAAGTGCTTTGAGACGTCTAGAAGATGTGAAAAGCGCTATATCAAATGCAAGCATTATTATTCTTCTTATTATTCTTCTTATTATTATAGTCTCCTCCTTGTCCCCCCAAATCCACCGCTCCACAATCAGTGTCCGTGCCTTCAGCTACTATGCCCTGAAGCTTTGGAACACCCTCCCTCAACCCTTTTCCCTGGCTTGGCGTCGAGCTCCACCACCGTGAAGAGCTCTGAGATGCTGTCTGGCACGGAGACGCTACACAAGTGCAAGTTGTTGTTGTTGTTGAGGAACAGGCTTCCGAAGGAAATAGAGGAAGCAGAAAATGTTATGTGTTTCATGAACAAATTAAATAGATTTCTGCTAGAAAATAGTATGTCAGGAAGCAGCATATAGTTTGGGACACATATCCAGCGACTGCCAGGATGATGGAAGGCGAACTAGATGGGCCTTGGTCTTCTTTCACTGAGTAAATTCTATGTCCTTAATCTGGAGTGTGTGAAAGCAAGAGTTAGATCTGTGGGCTGATTGGGGATTAAATCTTTCAACAGGAAGGGGCTAAGAAGGGGGCTAGGGGTGAATTTAAAAATTGCATTAGTATGATTTGAGTCTTTGAACTAACGGTTAACCAATCCAGATTATTGAAGGTATGTGTTTGGCCTGTGAACTGAGAGGATGTGAGTCAGGATGCTGTAGCCTAGTAAATCTTGGGCCTTGATCCATCGTGGGAAGTCATGCCTTGAAGAGTAATGATTGCAACAGAAGAATGTTAGAATAATTCAGATGAAAAATAAACTGCTGGAAAGTATCCATTGCTGCTTAGACCAACGGTTATTGGAATGTATATTAAATAAGAAATATAAACCACGATTTCCAAATATAATAATAATAATAACAATCCTTGCATTTGATAAAGCGCTTTACTCTAGACGTCTCAAAGCGCCTCGCAGAATATACTGTAAAGTGAATGGACTGTATCTTTGTGGGCGAAACGTGACAGCCAATTGCACACAAAACAGTCGTGGATTGAAGTGACCAATTTATTTATTGTTTTTTGCATGAACGAATAAAGTGCATTATTTTGTTGATTGCAAATGTGTAATTTTTGGAGTTTATGGTAAATAACACAAAAATAATATAAGTTTTTTGACATTGGACCTGTGAAGTTTAATGGTTTAATGGTTAGTTTCACAGTGAAATGTATGTATGTGTGTGTGTGCGTATGTATGTATGTATGTATGTACCTTCCTCAAATTTAAGTTCTATTTCAGCGTTTCTTCAAATATACTTGCTATTGTTTCTCAAAGGCAATACAATATTCAACATTCAACTTTATGCGTATGTATGGGTGGATGGGGGTGTGTGTGTGCGTGCACGGATGTGTGTGCATGCATGTGTGTATGTAAGTATGTGTTTGTGTGTATGTATGTGTGTGTGTGTGAGCATGTATGTATGTTTGGGAGTGAATGAACTCTGCATGTCCATTTGTGTGTGTGGCCATGAATGAGCATATGTGTGAACAGGTACATATACATTAATAGGTATGTGAACAATGTGTCCATGTCAGATGTGCATCTATTTGTGTGTGTTTGAGCTCATGCTAAAATGACTTTGGGAACTCCCTCATCCATTTACCAGCAGCAGACAGCATTTTGCATGGTGTGGTGGAAGCTGTTAATTTAAATAGCTCAGCTTGTGGTTCTAGTTTGTAGTGAAAGCTGTGGCATTGGTTTGTTCTGAATGTTGTTATTGTTGTAAAAATATAATGTTTTTGAGTTGGGGAGGAGTTCATGTTTATGCACGTGTGTGTGTGTGTGTGTGTGTGTGTGTGTGAGGGGAGAGAAGGCATTGAAAAACATTGACAAGTTTTGGGGTGTTGAATCAAAGAGCTGATACAGGCACAATGGGCTAAATGGCCTCCTTCTGTGCTGTATGAATCTATGATTCCATGATTCAGAAATCACTAACAGTGAGAAACTGACTGCGCCAATTCCCGACTCTTCCTTAGACAAAACTGCAGATTATTCAGCACTCTGCAGCCCCGTGTCCTCACCCGCACTCAACGTCATGAGCTGATTATCCTCATCCTCGTCTGGCTTTGTTGGCCGCCCCCCCCATCCCACAGAGGATCAAGTTTAAGATCCTCGTCCTCACTTTCAAAGCCCTCCACGGCCATGTTTGGAGGGGTGTCAAAGATCTCCCCTCCCTCATCAGTGAGAAACTGGGAGCGGGCGACAGTGTTTGCCTCGCTGCCTCCCTATTTGCAAAGAACAACCGCAGACACACAGAGACCTCTGGCATCCAACCACTTATAACTGCGTCAGGGATAAAACATTCCTCCACCCCACTCCACCCCCAGGCTAACGATGGCTATTAATTGCTTCTGACTGCGTGGACTATTTTATTGCAGGGTTTCAGGATCCCTTAAAAAATGCTCAGCTATCACTGTTGCTGAGAACGAGGATATCAATAATGAACAATAACCCTTGCATTCGACATAGCGCCTGATCACCTCTTTGCGACGTCTCAAAGCGCTTCACAGAATGCGCTGTGAAGTGAATCGACCGTGTATTTTGTGGGCGAAACATTATCCAAAGACTTCGATAAACCACTGCTTCAGAAACACACGTGGGAGCCTTCAGACTCAGTTGGCAGCTTTGCGGGCAGGAACGATGTGGGCGACGGCTCCACGTTGGGCCCGAAGGCTTGCAATCTAGACAGGCAACTCCAGCGTTGGCGTTGTCGGAGATGCCATCCTTCAGATGAGAATCCAACTGCCTGTTCTGTTGTTTCAGGTGGACTTTAACAATCCCAAAGGTATTGGTGTGCAGGTGTGGTGACGTGGCCAGCATTTGCCTATTCTCTCCACATTCAAATCCCGCAGAAATAAATGAATTGGTCGCTCATCTTATTCTGTTCGTGGGCCATCGCTGGCACAGTGTCAGTGCCCTGTGTGTCCACGTAAATCATCAATGCTCTTCAAAATATCTACGGTGTAGTTTTGTGAAATGCTTTGGGCCATTTCGAACAATTACAATTTCTAATTGTACCAGGTGGGAGCATTGTTATAGGTTTAGATTCACGTTAATGGAAATAACTAATAAAAAATGCTGCACTAACTGCTTCTCTGTAACATGTTTTATGCTGCTGTAACGCCTTTCATTATGAAATTGGAAGCTGTGGTAGGGGCTACCATGAATAATAGGGTGAATGGGTAGTGGTTATGTGCTCCCACCTAGTGGAGTTAGACAGAACAGCAGCTGTGTTCCTTCATATTGTGTAATTAATAGCTATAATAATAATATATCCTTGCATTTGAGATAAAGCCTATCATGTTTTCGAGATATCTCAAAGCGCTTCACAGGATACACTGTAAAGTGTACAGTATCACTTCCAATATAATTAACCATTGGGGGTGGTATGGGGGTGGGGGTTACTTTAGCTCCTGATAAAGTGATGTGTGCCAACTGTTTTTACCCTATGTTCTTGGTATACATGAAAGTTCTCATCGATAATAATATCACGTGTTGCATTTGCCTCCTCATAAGGTGATTGTACCAGGAACGAAATGCCGATATGTATTAGAGATGATTGGCTATATAAATGCAAGTTGTTACTGTTATTGTGTTTTCAAACTGTCCTAACTCCAGTCCAGAAGAATTAAGTCTGACATTTTTGCGTTCCTCGTGATCAAGGCGCTGCAATCTTCACACAATGTGCAGCCAACCTTTGATACTGAGAGAGAAAAAAAGCTTAAAGGTTAAAGAAACACAAGTTTGCTTCTCCAATACGCCAGGGTGCTTGAATAACACAACGGTTGCTATTCCCCCTGTGAGTATTGTTAACCTGTTGACCCGCTATCCCATTGAGCTGCATTAAGTCAGATGTCCACAGCTGTGTAACATAGCAGTCAGCTGGTGGGTTTGGGCGAGGTGAAGATGACTACCTTGGCAACACACACACGCACACACACATATCAACGCATCTATTCCACGTGCAATAACTGACGTTACATGAATGTGGATGGATTAAATCGACAAAGTACATATATTTTTCTCAGTGCCTGTGACGCATTTTGCGATAGACAAGATTCGATGTTGCCAAACTATTACTTTGGACCATGACCAGACTCTTCACATTGTAAAACATGCTGCTGGTTTTAGTTCATTCCAAATCCCTAACTATCCAGCGCCTTGGGACGTCCTACCATCGTGAAACGTTCTCTACAAGTGTAACTTGTTGGTAGTTCAGATTTTTGCTGTTGAAAATATTTAGATATACCGCGGCGTCGTTTATTGGGAGTTTGATAAACTCTTTGGACTTCAATGGCAAGGGTTTACACTGGATCTGAAGGGTGGTCAGATATGACCATAAGATTTGGGTACCTTTCAAATAACTACAATCTCAAGTGGTTCACTGTGAATGGGAATCAGTTCTGTAATATTTGAATACAAAAAACAGCTTTGTCGCTTGAGAGCTTCATCTTAACAAACGATATGCCTCTGAAGAAAGTTCACAGAACAGAGACTTGGGCAGGATGCCATTGTTAGAGCGTTGGTAGCTTGCAATTCTTCACCAAATATATGATCCATAGGACAACGAATATAAATACATGAGCCACAGGTCAAGGAATACCCATAGCGTTGGCTTAGGAATTGGACAGACAGAAAGAGAACATTGCAGCACCTTTTTAAGTTGAAACATTTCCAACTGATTTACAAACAGTTTCTGTCAAGGGCAATAGCTTTTTTGTAGGCAAATGCAATAGCAAATTATGCAGAAGGCATGATGTGAATGCCCAATTAATTTTTATGGGATTTATAACCAGGATAAAAAGAAATATGTATCATCGTTTATAAGAGACTTAGTATTTACTCTCTAGCAGGCCTGGAGAGTGAATGGAATTCACCACTGAACTGTATGCTTTCAGCCTATTAAGTTAGACGTGAATAGGCTGACATATATAACTGTGTTATAACCTCACGGGATAACTTTCAATGAGTTCTGATGGAAATCATCTGGTCTAGTACACAATTGACTTTAACTGACTTAACACTGGGGCAGAATTTTAATAACCAAGCAATCTATTTTAGTTGGCCAAAAAATATACAGTAAATTCACGTTGCAGTATATTCTGCTAAGCGTTTTGAGATATCTCAAAGACGTGATAAGGCGCTATATCAAATGCCAGGATTATTGTATTATTATTTTAATATATGTAATGCCTAGCTCCCTTTTTGGTGTGGTTCTAAGACTGTTAATCAATTTGCTTACTTGAATCATTGCTAAGACTCACAAATCTAATTCTGTCCAAAGAGTTTTAAAAGTCAGAAACATTACATCAAGAACATCCAGAACATATTGTTCCGAATCCTAATTATCTTGAGAAACTGTATCCAAGTCGAATTTTTGTTAAAAAAAAGTCCTCAATCTGGTTTGAGTTACAGTATATCATGTGTTAGTTCCGACAGAGCTTGTGATCTTGTGAGTTTTCTAAGAGAAGCAGCAAATTCTATATAAAACATTGCATACATTATGTAAATGACGTTTTGGGGAATCCAGATTAACAAAGACATTTGTATCTACGTATAACCCGTAAAATTGATGGTTTGAGCAATGAATAACATCAGGATTCCTACTGCGTTTCCAAAAGATTACTTGCAGCGATATTTTTCTTGCTCTGTTGACTGCTGCATGATGATTTCATGTTGACTTTTTTTTGCCCCTTTGAGTCAGAGCCATTCAAGCAGCTTTTGTTCTCATTGAATTTGTGCCGTTTAACCTGTGTGTGTGTTGACTTGCCATTTACTGCACTGAGACATTGTGATAATAACGTGTTATTAACAAATGATTGCTGGTTTCCACACAAGAGCTCATTTACATCTGTAGCAAACAATGCTTCATAGAATCGTAGAATCTTACGGCACAAAAGGAGGTCATTCGGCCCATCCAGTCTGTGCCTGCTCTTTGCAAACCCGTCATGCCCAAATAAACGTCTACCTCTCTTTTGAAAGTTGTTATCGAATCGGCCTCCACCACCTTTTCAGACAATGCATTCCAGATTCCAACAACTCGATGGGTGAGCGTATAGCTTTTATATTATTTTGCTCCCCCCCCCCACACACCCACCATTCCCCCATGCAGAGGATTTAATATCATATTGTGACAATGCGTATTTCGTTACCATTGTATAATCCGCTTTGAGGATCTCCTTTCCTAAAGGAAGTTGAAATGAACAGACAACAGCGGCAACTTACATTCATCTAGCATCATTCACGTCAGGAGGAGGTCTCAAACATTAGGCTGGCTGTCGAATGCAAAGAGACTCACAGTCCTCAGCCGACATCCACATGTGGTTAACAGTCAGTGGATAACAGTCAATAGTATCAGTGGGGTTTTTTCTCCTCCACATTGCAAGTGTGCTGAGGTGTGCACAGCCTCTACCAGCGGCAGCGCACAAAAAAATGTGAATTGCATGGCAGCCAGAAAAACTGAGAGCAACTGCAGCTGAGAGCAACTCGAGATGAGAGATTAGGAATTTCAACATTGCTGACTGCTCGGCACTTTAGCACTTGACTTGTTTGAGATCGGCTAGTCAGCATCCAACCAGGAACTGTTCCAGTTCTGTGGGGCTCGGATCAGAGAAAGGGAAGTGCATTTTACCAACTGAACCGTCAATCATATTGATTCCAATTTGCAATTTTCATTAGTTTGGAGTTCCAGAGGATTGCTTGTTTTACACAAAACAAGCAATTGTAAATAATGCAATTTGAGATTGATGCTCCGCTAGTTTGCAGTGACTTTCTCTGGGTATCTTTTCTCCTTTTCCCTGAGTGCCTTTGCCACTTGATCAATGCTTGTTTCTGTATTCTTTTAGGATTCGAATGTAACAGTGTGTGTAGAAAAAAAGCAATGCCTTGGTTCAGTCACCAGGTGTCAGCCTACCCTCAACCCCAAAGGCTTGTCGTGCAAAGGAAATGTCCCCAATAATGTTAATGCCATTTCTGTAGTGGATACACGCTGTCTCTAGACCGAATGTGGTCTTTAAGATTCTTATCTTCATTGCCTTTCGCTGTACGATCTCTCGGCTTCTTATTGCTTTTGTGCTCATTGCTGTGTTATGTTAGCAACATAATAATAATCACCCGTGCGTTTGATATACACCGTGTTTTGCCCATGAAATGGACTGTCAATTGACTTGACAGGATATTCTGTGAAGCGCTTTGCGATGCCGCGGAGACGTGATAAGGCACTATATCAAATGCAAAGATGATTATGATCACCGTCTTCTTCTGCATCTGTCATTTTCCAACGAAGCATGGATAATTCCTAGGTGTTCTCTGTTCGACACTTTTCCTGGTTATTTTTCTTTCTTAACATCACTGTCAGTGGCGGGCGAGCAAAAATCTCCCTGCAAAATCTGTGGGACAGGTCATTCAGCGTCAAACTATAGTACCACTAACAAAAAACTTATGAGAGAAACTGCCTTCTCGATTCCAATGGTGAACTGGGATCTTTAATGTCCACCTGAATAGATAGACGGGGCCTGGGCTTAATGTCTCATCACGACAGACAGCAGCCCCCACCCAACTAGTCCTGCACTGTCAGCCAGAGCTCACAGTCCTGATGTTTGACCTCAGAAGCGAGAGTATCCGTTTATTTGCAGCTTTTGTGTCATTTTGACTGTTTTGGAGTGTTATCAAGCTGAAGAGATCTGATACAGACACACACACTCTTTTCTGTAACAGGAGCTTCACTGAGAAAAAAAAAGATTTACCTCTCAGTGCCTCTGTGAAAGAATAAAGATTTGCGCTAGAATTTTGCAAATTAAAGATAGTCTTTGTGCCAGACATCACCATGGTTACTGGGAGCTGCAAGCTTGTAAAATTAATCACCCGTGACAAGGCAGACTTGCATATATATAAACTAATTATACACTTGTCATGCTGCGGAAAAGCTTACTCGACTGGGTGCTGCATCTATATTGACAAACTATGCAGGTTAAAATTTCTGTAAATTAGCAGCTCCAGTCTCGTACAAAGCTTTATTATTGTAATATTAATGTTTGTTTTGGTATTGAACGGCATGAGGTGAAATTTAAGCAACATTGACTGGTCCAGGGAGGCAAGAAATTCCCTGGATAGACCAGTAGCCTCAGGGCTAATCTTTCCTTCAATTTATGTTATCCTTTCTCATACACTCCATCGCCTCAAAATAGCCGAGGTCATTATGTGATTGAAAGCCACCCCATCAATTTATTCTAACTAACCTGATGCATAAACGGAATAATAAATATTCTTTAAGTTTAACGAAAACCCAAATGAAACATAAAGACGATTTATATATGGTTATTAATAAGTAATTGCTGCAATGCTGAGAGAAAGCTTCAAAATCTCAAATAATGTGCAATCACACATGGGAGGAATAAACTCCTCTTTGACTGGGTAAACTGAGTAAGAAGTTCCCAGCTTCTACAGCTGACGTAGACAGATATGGGTAATCTCAGGTGAAGCAGAAGTGAGGCTGCTTGTTGGATAGAAATACATTAATCTCCAGTATATTCCTACTTAAGTCTAACACACACATATGAAATATTTAATCGAAATAATATTCTCATTATTGAAAGGCTCCTTCAGTCACCAGACCGCTTAATTGCTCTGGGAAACACGGAGATTTAAACAGTGCGTAGGAATGTCAATGGTCGGTTTCCGCATGTGTCAGACACCTGGCCGACCCCAGCCAAAAAAAATTCTTAGCTTGATTTGGGCTAAGTATTCCACTAACAAAACAGGTCGAAGGTTAAAGTCACAGCAGGAAAATAACAAAGACCCTATTCATAAGATCACAAAGGAGGTAATTGGATAAGTGAATCTAGTGACCTGGCTTCCACCTCCCTTCTGACTTACTGTTGGAGTTGCGGTGTGTAAAAGAAATCGGATTGGTGTGTGTCCGAAAATTATCCTTCACAACATTGAACCTGTGCCTGCATGTCTCGCTTCTTTGGCATATCTTAAAATAGTTTGGGACAGCACTCACACTCATAGGAAGGTGCAGAGGATTGTTTTGGGGGCCCATTTATTGATAATATAGGGATTTTGTCACTTGTACTGAGAGCAAACATGTCTGCATTCTTAGTCAAACTTTTAGCTTGCAATATTCAAGATGATCTCGATACAAAGGCTTGTCCATCAAGCAAACAGTATTCTATAACAATCATACCTACCAAAGGTAAAGTGAGTTTAGTCAAGTATGGTCTGAATTAAGTTAAAGTTTAAAAATACTAAGTACCGCAAGCCATTATATTATATTATATACTGTATCTATAATAAAACAATATTTGTTACAATCTACACAGACTTTCAACATATAAGGCTCCAATATTAAAATAAATCCTAATGTTCAGAATTGATTGAATATATTCTTAAGGGAATTTTTTGCAACACAAATGGCACACACAATTTATTTCACTTGAGACACTTAATACAATAGCTGCTTATGAGAAATAACTTGGGATTCAAACATGTAGAGACTGTAGAAGTTAATCTGCCACTGACTGCAGACATACTAAATAATAAACTAAATAAGCAGCTTGGCCAGTGAATGGATTGATTGTATTGCACTCTTTACTCAATGCTTAGAATTTATCAGAGGGACACGCTGTAAGACACTCGTTGATAAATATGTATTTGCTCAAAAGCTTCTTAAAATTAATTCTGTCTTTACATTAAATATTTTACAAAATATGATGATGTTAGAATGTTGCCAAAACATAAAGCAAAGCATCAGTTATATAAATACATGAGAAAATAAAAGCAGACAAATGTTGCAAAATCCATTTGCCCAGTTGATGTCCATTTCCTCTTTCTTTGACACAATTAAATAAATAGGTTGAATACATTATGACTTCAAATTCTTAAATAGAACAATATACCTAAGTTACAGTGTAGTAATAAAAATTATAATACTAATACTTCTTGTATTTCATACAGTGCCTTATCATGTCATTGAGACATCTGAAAGCGCTTCACAGAATACACTGTAAAGTTAACTGATTGTGTATTTTGTGGACAAAAAGCATCAGCCAATTGCACATAGCAATATCCCACAAGCAGTTATGGATTGAGTGACCAAATACATTTTTGTTACTTTTTGGGGGGGGATTATTATCCCCCGGTTATGATCCATCAATCGTCTTAACAACTAAGTTCCTGCTTACTGCTAAGTAAACATGAACGTGTGCAGTAAGGAAACTTCCATGAGATTTCACCCCACCTGGGAATCGAACCCGGGTCCTCTTGCTTGCGGGGTAAGTTCTCCAAACATAGGCCAGGGATCTCCTGATTTATTTGGTAGATTGCATTAATATTATCCATCTCTACTAAACTTTGGGAATTACAAGACCTCATCGATCTTCCTCTTTCTTAACATGTCCTTAACACAGCGCCTTGGGACGTCCTCCCGACGTGAAAGGCGCACTACAAATGTAATTTTGTTGTTGTGTTGTCCTACAAACTGGAGTTTGAGCTGTGCAAGAAGCGTTCACTAGATACGGATTTTATGATGAATCTCAAAAACATTTAAGCACAGCAAGTTATCCACAAAATGCTTGACAATTTGCTGTAAGCCGTTATAAAAACACTTCTAAAACAATGCGTACAAATAAAGATATATATTTTGTTTACAATGGATAGGAGAAAAAAAATTCACATCGAGGTATAACTCCTCCTGTAGTTTGTCAATTTAGTCATGTCTGGGAATATGATTTTGACCGAAGTCCCTTCGTCGTTCAGAAAGTGACTTTTCTGTTTCCGCAGGAGCTGGCGATATTTCGCGTTTGCCATCCACGTTTTACACTTGGAGAAAAAGATGATCAGTGTCGTGCCCAGGATCACCAGACAGGTCAGCAGTCCCAGCATGACAAAGCAGGCGACTTGACTTCTGTTGAGCAGGGAATCCGACGTGTGGATGGTTTCTTTGACTGTGATCTTCAGCATCTCCTTGCCTTGATGGTGGGTGGGCTTGTGAAAGCCATGTGGCGGCAGATGGAAAAGCCTGCCATGTCTGACCCAATTTACTCTCACGTGCTTGGATATGTTTCGCTTTGCATTGTGTGCAGAAGAGGTAAGCTCATGACAGGTTTCTGCTTCGTAACCGGGCAAGCAGGCGCAATCAAAACCTCCCTCGGGAAGATCGTGGCAAGTGCCTCCATTCTTACATGGATGACTAAGGCAGGACCTGATCAGGTATTCACAAGATCTGCCAGTAAAACCATGGGGACAGACACAGCTGGAGCCAGAAACGAAGTCTTTGCAAGTCCCATTGTTTGCACATGGATCGGAGTCACAGTCACTGATGTTGGTCTCACACAGTGCCCCAGTAAAACCCTTCAAGCACAGGCAGGAAGCCTGGGACCCCAATCCATTATCGTCTACGCAGCTTCCTCCATTCTGACACAGTGACCTGCAACCAAATAGAATAATTATGTTGATGCAAACAGTATAGTCACCTATCATTAACAAAAATTGAGCGTTTGTTTGTGGGGCATTGCTATGTGTGTAACTGTGCTACCGTGTTGGCCTACAAGTACCCAGTCACCCCTTTCACATTAAATCCTGTGAAGCACTTTGAGATGTCCTTCACATGTGACCAGGCACTCGCTATACCAAACACAAGGATTATTATTACAGTATTATTGTTTTAAGATCACCTGCCTTAAAGGAATTCTGATGCCGTGTGTTGTGCAGGCACAGCTGTTTTCCGAACTTTAACCACGTATTTTGGGAGGGTGGGGTTATTGTTATTATACAGTATTATGATTAAAATCAATATTTATTAAAGATTGTTCCTGGTCATATGTAATGTCATTTTAAAGCGGCGTCAATATATTAATACCATACATATCCAGGCAATGTTGAGTACACCACGGGTTAAATACTGATCACATGCATCTTTTACCCATTTGTTTGGCAAGGTTCTTTCCTGAGCTGACAGTGATTCCCCGTAAACTCTGCTCCACAGATACACTTGTAGCCACCGCCTTCACTCTCTATACATGTTGAATTGTTAGCACATGGGTGTTCTGAGGAACAGGCATGGAGAGCTGCAATGAAAATAATGTAGAGTAAATTTAACACAGTCCCATATATATATATAAAAAATATTAAATGTTAACTTAATACTGATTTAATGCAATTGACATTGTATAAGAGGCAAAACATCCAAGTACCAGTAATGTATTATTTTAAGTGCACACATCCTATCTTGTATCAGCATTTCAATATGGTTGAGATTATAGAGATACAGTAGCATGCTACATTGTGTAGCTAAAGAGGAGGGTGTGTTTTTGGACATACTCTACATCTCTCACTATACTGTTTAAACGCCCCAATTAAGCATTACTCAAATATAAAATCAATAATTTCAAAATAAAATACTTTGGGGGGTGGGGACAGTCATTATAACATGTCATGTAATACGATCTTGCCTCTCTAACCTTTCAGGAGGAGGTGGAATTTTGAAAAGCATAATTCCATTACATTGAACCGAAATTGATATTGACTAAATTGAACAATCACAGTATCCTCTGGATTTGAGAGATAATGTGAGTGCTTTGAGGGACATACCCATATTTCAGGGCAGTGTTTGAATACTTCAATTATGTTGCTGTCTTGTACTTCACTGCCAGCCACTGATTATTGTACATTTGCAATCTCATTGTCTAATTTTTGTAAGCTTCCAGATGTCCGCTTCGCAAACGTTCCAGGATAAACCTGTAGCAAAACCAGTTTTCTTCTTTAAGCAACAAATAAAAACATTGCAATTATTCACCCAAAAAAACACCCAGGGGATTTTATCCCGCTTCCTGTGTTAATATATTCACACTAATGCAAATGTTGCAGCCGATACTTTATGTTGAAATATATATGCAAATGACAACAACAACAAAATTACATTTGTGTGGCGCCTTTCATGTTGGGAGAATGTCCCAAGGTGCTGAATGACATTCAGTGACAACAGAGATTGATGCCATCCAAATAACTGCTAATTAAAAGGGTATAATTTTCCTATTTTCCTGCTCTCCACTGATTGAATGGATAATGTAATTTAGATGCACTTATTAGTATTGAATGCATAACCTCAGATATAGTTTGCTTTACTTACTTCTTAAATTAGGATTTCAAATATAAATTGCTGTATTGGGACCCAATGAATATGATCTAATCCATTAGACAACAACAACAACAAGAAAATCTAGCAAACTGGATCTGAGAAACTAACTTTGGTACATTAGTACATTAATAATATACAGAAACTCAAACCAATATCAAATCAACAAGTTGCAAGCTTACAGCCAAGTTTATCAATTAAATCAATCAATTACAAATAATTTCCAAACCCTTACTATCTGATTAAATATGAATCATGATATTGCATTATGTATAATTTATTCCAGTTGGCTGCAGCATCATTTTATGCTTAGCATGTTGAAAAGTTTTCTAATTTTGCATTTACGTGTGTGTGTGTGTGTGTGTGTGTGTGTGTGTGTGTGTGTGTGACATTACATGTTTGAACAGACCTTTGTCACAGAGGTTACCTGACCAACCCTCTTCACAAAAGCACTCCCAAGGCTTTGTGCAACTCCCATGTGTACAGCCAGGAATGGGAGAGCACTGATCACACAATTGTCCCTGCCAGCCAGACTGACACCTGGAACAACAGAACGAGTCAGTTAGCGGATTCCAGCCAAGATACAACGAGATATAGATCGCCCAACTAAGGAGGTAACTTTCGAATTAACTCTCGCCAATTACATCCATGACGCAAAAGGGAAAGGATTGGATAATGGAACTGGATAGTTTGAACTGCAATTGCTTCAAGATACTATCCTTCCTGAAGAATAAATTCAGTGGTTTGTGGTGTTGAAGCGTTTCGGATCTCTTAATACAAAAAAAAACGTTTCCACAATAGTGCCTTTTTTTACTACTAGTTTATTTTTGTTCCCAGGAGGGAGGGGTTAACATACATACTGCAATCTTGTATTTATCAGTAAATACTGGATAAGCAGAAGTGTTTCACTGCGAATATATGTTAGTTTCTTCTTTTTAATACGATGATATGTGTTGAGTTTATAATAATATAATAATTCTTGCATTTGATATAACGCCTTTTCATGTTTTCTTAGACGTCTCAAAGTGCTTCACGGAATATGCTGTAAAGTGAATTGACTATATATATATATATATATTTGTGGGGTGAAAATATACCTGCATTCCCCATGATGCTGGCAGAATCCATGCGGTGGGTGACAGCCGGGTTTACAATCAGCTCCTAAAGACCCAGAAAAAAGACATGTACAAATTAACCCTTTCGGTTGAAGTCACGAAGACTTCTACCTTGATAAATATTTGTCGCGGCGATTTCTGCTAGCGTGCAGACAATCTCAT